>OX387963.1:13443790-13916991 GCA_947578425.1 Eugnorisma glareosa | reverse complement strand
CGTAAACGATATTGCACCCGGACATTGACAAATTACTCCGATGTTACTTTGGGTAGCCATCACTGAATTGATCTTACTTACTTTGATGTAATATGGTGGCTTTTCCGAGGATTTAATTTAGACTTAGTTGAAATATGATGACTTTGATATGACTTTGCAGATTTTTGAAAGTCGTTACGGGTAGTCTTGTAGCTGACCATGACGCCTGACGTCTGGGAAAGTGGGAAAGAGATGGAGATAGACGTCCTGTATAGCTCTATCACACTCTGGAGTTAGATTAAAACAATCCTGCTTTATGACGTCATGGTGCACCCCAGTCGCGTGCCTAGGGGCCAACAATACGGTAGGCCGGTAGGCAAGCAGATTGATCAGAAACCCTAACGTCATGGTCTATTCTAATATTATAAAGGGGTAAAATTTGTGAGTTTCTGAGGTTGTACGGGGTAATCTCTGGATCTACTGGACCGATATTGAAAATTCTTTCACCAATAGGAAGCTACATTATCCCCGAGTGCCATAGGCTATATTTACAACGTGCCCGTGGGATAATTTCCGACTAAAACGCGAGCGAAGCCGCGGGCAACAGCTAGTAGGTTAATAAGGGCAAGCCAAGCTTTTAGACTGATTGGCTTCTAGGGGGTTCCCTAGAATCCAATCAGTCTAATAACCCGGTGTATCTTCTTACCCGGTTTATGTGCTGGTTTCATATGCAGTATGAAATTCGCAGGACTACTCGTATTCAAATTTTGAAAAAGGACTACCTACTACTATTACGTAGCTTCGTTCGTACCCATAGGTAACGCGACCTACGTATATGTATGTACATACATGTATTCATATGTACACACGGCGACACATCAAGCTATACATATCCAGCATAACCTGACCTCATTTTGTGTGAACTTCCCGTAGAATGAGAGATCAGCGTATACTGGTTTTTCATAACTCGATTGGTCGTCGTGCGTACGTATTCGTACCTTTGTATTTACTTGAACGGGGACGTGACAAGAATGAAATATAAACGGACTAAATAATCTTCTTTCACTTAGCTTTCCCATATTAGTGAGTGAATATTTTATAACGGCATGGGGAAACATTCTATATTGCTTATAAAGCCCCCTCATTATAATTAACTTACTTACTTACTGTTAAGGTGGCCTTTTTTTACCGATGGGAAATCATCAAATAACCCCTCCCGCTCTGGGCTGAGCAGGAGGGATTGTCAGACTTTTACTGACTAAAACCCATCCATGTTCCTTCCTTTGCCCTTTGTGTTCCAGGGCCGCGGTATCTCTTTCGAACAGTCCCGCAACCCTGGCAGGCATTGGTCCTTACGGACCCCTTCCTGTTTGCGGACTCTCTTTGAGGTGCGCGTGGAACACGAACGCGCCGTTGACACGGCCTGTCGTCATAAGACGGACGGAAGCCGAGCTAGCCCATAGCTCACCGTCCACAGGCCCGCGCCTACGGTGGCCGGGGGCTACCACGTGGCCCCCGACGCCCGGTGCGTCTCCCGCGGCGGCTGGGACGTGAGGTCTCTCCCTCTCACGTTCCGTCAACTCCTTCGCTAGCATGACTGCTTCGCAGAAGGAGGTGACGGCGTCCCATTCCGTTTCGCTCCGGACCATGGATTGAACCAAGGCCGGACGCGAGAGGTCGCCGCCGCCGATAGCCGCTACGAGGACACGGCGGTGCTCCGCCCACGCGGGGCAGATCTCCACCGTGTCCTCCGGTCGATCCTCACAATGGTAGTACCCGGGCGTTTCCTCCCGCCCGATTCGGTGCAGGAACCTCCCAAAACAGCCGTGCCCGGTGAGGACCTGCGTCAGGCGGAAGGTGAGGGCGCCGTGGCGCCTCTCTAGCCACTCCTCAAAGAGGGGACTTATCGCCACTATTGTGGCGTGCCCTGCACGGGTTTGCGACAGTCGCTCTCTCCATGTTGCCATGAGATCGCGCCGGAGGTTTGTCCGCTGAGTGACAATTTGCCGCGGCAGCGAATTTACCCCCCGGCGTAGTGCCTCCACGCGCCATTCGTGGAAGCGCGCGAGGACTATCGCCTCCAGAACCCATACTGTTAAGGTGGCCTACCATGACGTCTTAAAGCAGGAGTATTTCCATTTATTCCATTATTGAGTGTGGGAAAGACATGGCGCTAGACGACTTCTATAGCTCTGTCTCTTTCCCACACTGGAATTACAACTGCTTTAAGACGTCATAGTAACCCCCTAAGTCTTATTTACCCGACTACGGTGAAGCAAAAAGAAGGGTTATGATTTAGACTGGTATGTATGTTAAGCGTCTTGATCGTCCGCTGGTTGTACGCTATCCTCTGAACATCACTGAATTATTTAATAAATACAATAAAATATAATAACGTGTAACTTGTTTAATTAATAGGCGATAAATATTAAATACGTTTGTGGCACATAACAATTTCAGACGAGAATATTTTCTTGTTTAATAATTTTTAGTTTTGGTGTTTTGGTGAATGCGTCTTGTTCGGTCAATTTGAAAGCTTCTAGGCTGTTAAGTTTATTTTCGCAAATACCATTACCAGGTATTTCTACTTAAATATCAGAAATCTTTATAGCATCACTACAGTTAAAAACTAATTTTCAAGTCGATTCGAGTTCTGAGATTCGGAAAACTTTGAGGTTAAAAACCAGTCAAGTGCGAGTCGTACTCACACGCACACAGGGTTCCGTAGCACCAAACAATATAATAAAAATATTTTGAAGGCATTCGTTCATATGTTGTATTGTTTTACATTCACCAACAAAACTAAATTTGTTTTTCATAGTATGTTAATGAAAAACAAAGTTGTTGCTGCAGTTTGATGAAAAAGTCCCATATCCCAAAAAATAAACATCAAATCTTATTCAAACCAATTTTGGTTGAAAGTTTTTTTTACGTTCTATAGTCCTATATTTTTTTCAGAATTTTTCTCCTCTTGCTTTAGAAATTAGAGGGAGGGGGCACATTTTACCACTTTGGAAGTGTTTATCTTTCAAACGATTGACTTAGAGAGTAAATGGTTTTTGAAACCTCAATTCCATTTTTAAAGACCTATCTATAGTCACCCCGCACGTATAGGTTTGATGAAAAATATATTTTTTAGTTTCAGTTCCATTTATGGGGGGGGTCTCCCCATAATCTTATATTTATTTTTATTTTTGTATAAAAACCTTATAGCGGTTCACAGATTATATCTACCTACTAAGTTTCAACTGTGTAGTCCTAATCGTTACGGAGTAAAGTGGCTGTGACATACACGGACAGACAGACAGACAGACAGACTTGGCGAATCTATAAGGGTTCCGTTTTTTGCCATTCGGCTACGGAACCCTAAAAACGACTTTAAAATCAAAAGAATTTGTTCAAATTTCTGATTTGCTGATATTTTAAAACTAAAAATATTTTTCAGCAAAATTTTTTGTCGAGGTGAATAACTTATTAATAGAAGGAGGAGGGGAGGAGGAGGGGAGACGTTGATTATTTTGTGTTATAAATAAATAAATAAACTTCTCTTGTGAAGCAAAAATCGATATAGAGGGTGTAACAAGACCCTTAACGAAGCCGAAAAGCACTTGTTCTCCTCATCACTGCGATCATTTTTTTGTTCTAGACCATACCTGGGAACCTTCTAGTTACGGAGATATTGGGGCTCAAAGTTCCAACTTTTTCACAAGTTTTTTTTTTAGATACATATTTTTAATGTAAGAGTTTTACGTTAAACACCTCCACGACCCCCGTACTATTCAACACAATGTTTTGAGTGCGTTACATTGAGTCCTACCGTAAAATATGATTATTCATCCCAAAAAAAAAGTCGTTTCCCAGCAATAATTTTCGCGTAAAGTTACTTAGTTACAAGTACATAATGCCAATATGGTTATGGTTGACGGCTTCCTGTTACACCCTATATTATGTACACCTTTACTTAACGTCTTTAAGTACCTACTTACATATTCTGATTGTGTGTTTAATACCTATTACTTAATTTAATTCTTAATGGTCCTTCTGAGAATCCAATTAACGTGAAAGTTGCCTGTTCAGAAATATTATATGAAAAAAAAGTTTTATATTTAAAAATACTTTCTATTGCAGGTATTATCACTATTTACAATGGTATGTTGAACATTTGTACAATATGAGCTTTATAATCCTTTGGGACATAAACGGTTGAATAGATTTTGATAAATAACACATCAAACAATCCGTCTTGGCACTTAAGCAGGTCTTTCAATGTTTACACGTTAGAAATTTTTCATGATAGGTACCTTTTTTATTTAGAGTAAAATACACTCAGTATATAAAGAAGATGAAAAGAAATTCTAGTGAAATTATGCCTACAATTTATTTGATTAAATTCAATGGGAGAGGTGAAGTCTTATAGAAGCGGTATCGTTTTAATTTTATTATTGGTAACTTTGATCAGCTGTTAGCTTTGTAAATTTTAAAATACGGCAGAACAAACACAAATTCGTCGTAAAATAATGTTACTCAAAACCGATAGTAAGTAAGTAAATTCCTCAAGTAGTCCGATATGTCGAAGTATTTTTTATTAGTATTTTTGGTAACAACCATTTTTTAAGCTTTTCTCGCTTTATGCCTGTTCCTTTCAATGTATTTTTAAAACTACCTACTAGCATTTTCTTTGATACCTACGAGTAAATACAGTCTATTAGGTCAAACGAACCTAGTTAAGTCCTACTATAAGTGAGTGTAGTAGGAACTAGTATCGGTATCCATGAAAAAAACAAAACAAAATGTTATGGGAGTATGGGGCCAACTTTGAAATATGGAAAAAAATAACAGTTCAAAACAAAAGTGCAATACTAACAGGATCAAAATGCATGAAAAAGAGGTATTTCTTTTGGAGTTAATCACAACACTCATTATACTTTTTCTTTCATGTGCCAAAACGAACATAATTTTCAGTAAGTAATCGATACTGCATTGCGCGCTTCTTCCGAGCAAAATAATAATCGAGCAGAATGAGTTAATGACTCGATCGTCTGTCAAGCTCTGGCTAGCATTTAACTTAATGACATTCAAGGATGCCGGTTTTCCAATTCATGGAGGAGATTGTTCCGTGCAGACTTTCTGATAACTATAGTTGCTGGAAAGTTAGCGATAAAGTCATGAGTTTTGTTTTTTTTGTTCTTTCATATCTCTCTTAACTATGTTACCTACTGACTGAAGTTTTAGGTTTTTATCTTCCTCAACAGTTTCCCCTAAATACTGTAACCAATACACATGTTCGTGTGTGATATGACATGGTTCGGCACAGGCCGGGCTTAATCGAATCTTTTGTTTTTTCCTGGCTGTGCTGAATGAGGTTGACCCTAAAATTTGTAGCGTTTTTGAACGAGTAGATCACTTCTTGCAGAGATCGTCCTTACCACCTCAAAAAATGATAAACTTATTGTTACAATTTTATTCCCCGTTTACTCCACTTTACTCGTTAAAACTTTATGCACCACTCTGATTCTATTATTCGTTCGCCTCAACCAGTTCAGTTCATTTCAGCGTGTCTCATTTGTTGACAAGCCGTAGTCCGTCTGTACAATAATAATTCAGCAAATATTAGTACTGGAAAGGCCTGTAATCTGGGCAGGCTGAGCTAATCATGATGTACGCCTCATTTGTCAGGCTAAATCCGATTTAACGTGGTCATCATTGATTACAACAGTACCTAGATACCTAGAGAATATTATATGTAGTATGGTGAATGGAAACTTTTGCTTTTTTTCTCTGCTGTGTCGCTGTGTGGTTTGTATGTTGTTCAATACTCAATACTTTATTTGCATTCCACAATGGAATGAGAAATGAATGATGATGAATGGATGATGATGGAATGGGATGGATGGATGGTTTTTGTTGGATTCTAGTTGTTCAAGTTTTTATCATGTAGTTTTATTATCTCCGATAATTTAAAGCCCATAGTAGATATAAGGCAATTGATGACCATTTCAACGTCTAAAGCAAGTTGCATTAAACTCTCACATCCATTGTGGAGTGATTGACTGACAAACATACCTATCTGTTCATCCAAAGTCTTGACTTCATCAATGTGCGAAATGCCAGTAATTTTTCAACGTTCCTTTGACAAATTACTTTCTTATTGTAGTCTTGGAGACAACCTTGTTGCTCTTTTCTGCCTATCTTCCTTAGGGTCGAGGTTCCTATGACCTTAGAGGACGTGCCCTCCCATCCTTGTTTACTTAAAAGCTTTTCGCACGGTATCGTTTTCCTTCGCACTGCACCGTTTCCGAGTTCGTGCGACAGGTAACTCTTAGCTTAAGTGCCAGTACTGGAATTTATTTTCAAGGAGACTGGTACGATGACTGGGTGTTGTTTTATGTTTACTGTTTTTCAACTATGGGAGCATCCACCGTAGCGTGGATAAAGTTAAAGATTTTTGCATTTATTTGTTTGTTTTGTCATTTTATCCAACATTTTTGTACGACTCTGATTGAATCGGAATTTTCAAGTGTGTCGAACTTTCAAAAAGGGTTCAATGCTGCAACTTAGTTCAATAAAGTAATCTATATTTTACAACTCCAGCTCCCTAGGACCTCGGGTCAAACTTTTAATTCACAGTATTATTTGTATTCTGCATTATTTAATAAAAAAACAAAGAACAAACAAGTCTAGCTTAAAAGAAGTTGTTTTACAAAATTGAAAGTCAACGAACGACGAACTGAGCTTTATTTATGAGACAAAAAAAATGTTTGACACAAAACATTCGCTGGACTAATTAAAACGGGCGATCCATTTGCGTATTCAAATACTCTATGTAGTTAATTAACGCATTTGTTCACGAAATTGGTTTCATCAGCAAAGAGAGCACAATTTGAAGAAAACGTGCATTTTTAGTGGCAATTTATACCATCTTTATTACGCATAGTTTAATGTTTATTACGGTTTGCTTTTTGATGCCGATTTTTGCGTTCCGTCGACCATAGTCTAGACTCACATCATTTGTCCGTAACTTAAATAAAGATCGTATAGTTCAATATTATAATATTAAAGAAATATCAAAGTTTTAACCGAAATTAAATCGAATCTTGGAAGTGACCGCAGTTAAAGCTGGGCAGACGTCTAATCTATCTATACAAATAAACAAAATTGAAGTGTTTGTCTGTAAAAACAAAATAACAGCTTTTTACTGAATGCAAATGAAAATGTATACATACGGCTTTTTTAACAAAAACACTTAATAAAAAAAAAAAGTTTGTGTTCCGGCTAATCTCCGAAACGGCTGGGACGGGACGAGGGCGGGACTGTACTTTTACTGGCAGATAGCTGATGTTATAAGGTCTAACATAATGGAATAATAATTAGAAAAATTAAAAAATTAATAATAAAATTAATTTTTTTTAAAAAATTAAAAAAATTAAAACCCTTGAAATTGGTAACAAAATCGGATTTGAAAAGGGAACTAATATATTTTATAATAATAATTTCACGCGAACGAAGGTCACGGGCAAAAGCTAGTAAAGTTATAAATTGGGTATACTTTCAATATTAATACATTTTAAACTCAGGTATCGTCTGGAATATGGATTAATTAGACAACGTATTGCTTCAACAACCGTATAATACCCATTCTCTTTCAGGTAAAACGTTTTTCATTAAAGTCGATGCAATGATTGTTTCAATTTGCACTCAGTCCGTTTTACTGTTTCGTCCAGCAGTAAGACCCAATTAAATCGTTCCAACGTTTGATCGGGCGCAGGCCGTTGGGTTCAGTACAACTGTACAATTGATTGGATCCCTTGCTATTGGTCGATTGTGGTGATTGCTCGTCGTCTTCAGTTGTTTTTGAAACAAAAGCAAATGCTTTATTCGCTTCTTCTTTCAAGATGTTATTGGAACGAGAGCCGGTATACTTGTTTTTGGAAAATGTACATAGATATAATCTGAGAAATTTATTGATAAGAATATTGACAACCTACGGCAATGAAATCACATCACAAGTTGACAGTTATTTAAAAAGGTTTTAACACGGCAAATAAAGCCTTGTTAAATAACTGGCACCTTGTGCTGTGATTTGATATACGGCCAATTATAGTTGGTAGTCATTTTACTTGATAATTATATAACCTGATTTTACCTAATAAATATTGATGTCTATACTAATATTATAAAGAGGTAAAATTTGTTTGTAAGTTTGTATGAAGAGAGTAATTAATCTCTGGATCTACTGAACCGATTTTGAAAATTCTATCACTAATGGGAAGTTACATAATCCCTGAGTGCTATAGGCTATATTTACAACGTGCCCGTGGAATAATTTCCGTCCAAAACGCGAGCCAAGCCGCGGGCAACGGCTAGTAGTTGATAAGTTCAGTACCAAGACCGACTGAAGACTGAAGGTGCCTTTGATTAGTATTGGATTGTAATGCATATTGTATGAGTTGGCTTACTTAGATTCTTCTTCAATTGCGTTACTTATATGTAAGCAGTTTTAAAGGATTTTGGGGGTGGTTTACGGGCTTTTAAGCGAATTCAATTTAAGAGATTTAGGTATCTACTTGTGAAATACTTCTATATTGGTATAAATTCAAAGATATTTTAGGTCATTGAACTGTGTGTTGATATCAGCTGTTGAATGACGTACTGAACTCATAGAGACTGACTTATGCGATTACTTGAGCCTTAACGATAACGATGCATGACGTAATCCCTTTTGATGGACTTGAACTTCAAAAATTCTGTCATGTATTCAAGATGAAACCTAGATAACAGTTGCAATATTAAATAAATGACCTGAACCCAGTGTTGAGTAATAGATCGTGCTACGATAATCACGTGATCCATCCATTAACTATTAATTATTCTATGGTGACGCCAAATTTATTCATTTTTTACTCATTGCGTGGGCACCATGATTAATATTCGTTAAGATCTTTACGCCCATTAATTTATCAAAGAAACTGAGTGTACTTATCTCGAGTGAGTCTTGACAACGGGATATTGCGGGAATCCTTTTCGATTCATTGTTGACATCCACGGCAGCCATTTTGATTCGATGTCATTCATTAAAAAAAAATCGAGCTGGCTTGTAATGTTTCTGACATTTGTATTTAGAACAGTCGAAGGTTACGATGGTTTTACACAATGGTTGATGTTGGCGTACTTGGAATGAAAAAGTTTGATAACGTGTAAATAAAGCAATCGAGGTACCGACGCAGTCAAAAAGGTTCGTCACCTATACATTATATAATGTTTGTCTGCTTTTTGTTTAGAATGTGCTGAACCGACTAGTATTTATTTCGTCGTTATATCAAAATGTCAATATCGACAGAATTACATTCAGCCAACTTATTTTTGAAGTTAGACCAGACTAGACCGAATTTTAAATACGACACTGATAGACTCTAAAAATTAAAGGTAAAACAATATCATTCGATTTTGTAGTGTTTACATAGCGAGTGTTGACGTCTATTGATATATTTACCAACAATTTAAACTATCTCGCATACGAAATGAACAAGCGACATTGATGTGTGGCTACCATCCATTGTGTATAAGATGGAAGCAGAGAGTATATTTTTCTTTTTTTCCTTTTGTGATTCGCTGGCAATGCTAACTATTTTATTTTACTGGGTTCAGTTTTACAACTCTTTTTACGACATTCAAGTGCTATAGATTGAAGCTGAAAGCTTTGTGGCTAATGGCTCTGGATGCAATTTAGATCGGAATTTGATTTTATGCGAATACTATTTTCTCGCTAAATATTTTTCAATTAGGATTTTTAAATGGAGCCAATTCTTTTATTTGTGGACTCTGGAATGATAATGAAACTAATGGAGAAACCCACCAATTTATTGAACGTGATCAGTACACTTAAACCGCGTTCAAGCGGTGTCTGTGTCAATACCTTACAACAATAATGACAGCTCTTGAACACGGTTTATAGTGGGAATGATCCGTAATTTCGTTGCAAAAGTAGACTTTTCAAGCATCTGGGAAAACTAAGTTTAATTACAGGGATGTATTAGTACTTTGTATCTTATAATACCTAGTATATTGTGTAAGTAATAGTAATTTGGGATTATCAAAACATTTTTGGAGCAATTTTAATAGGTAGAAATACTAAAAGGTATGCCAACAGTAATGAGAAAAGTTCAAATTACATTTATTTAGATACCAATAGAAAGTCTCTTTGTGTCCTTTGTGAACCTAAGCAAAGTATCTTACCTTACTTAGGTAAATAAAGTAATAGGTATATGTATCTGGTACCTAAATTCCAAGAAGAACACGAATGTCGAAATGAAAAGTCCTAACCATGATTGAATGTACAGTCGCCAGCACATCAAGTTACTAAGAACTGTCAAATTTCTCCAAATGATGTTTAAACCACAAAATTTTGTTAGTTAGGTTCAAAATCGAATGAGAAAATTTGACAGTTAGGAAACCTGGTGCGTTGGCGACTGTACCTATCTACAAGAAAATAAAGTTTTCTCTTAGAATATCCTTAACAATACAAACGTACCTTTGCGGTAGCTAAAAAGAAACTGATTAAAAATCAGTGCTCTTGCCGTGACGTATTTTTACAGGGAGAAGGGTTGTTCAGGAGACAAAAAGTCTCGCGTATTTCCAAGAATTTCTAAGATTCCTGACAGATGTTCCTGAGAGACAAATTAACTGAAGTGGAACTGGAGACCATGAGTTTCAGAATTCACCACCGATTTATCTTATCAAAATAATGTGTCTTTTGCTGACTATTTATATTTTGGGTAATTTTGTTTGAAGTTTCGTCGCCAAAGAATATACGTAATTGCAGTGCTTCATTTAAAATGGTTGTTTAATTATTCTAATGTCATTGTAAAAGTTTTTTTTTTGTAATAATTTATTCATTGTCCCGTGTAATTAATGTTCAGGCAATTTACATGCTTTGATGGTCTTTGGTAGCTTTCCATTATGTTTTAACTTTTAGTAATTGCTGCTATTAATGTGGTGTTGTGTTTTATTTGTAATTATTGATGGCTACGATTATTTACCGATAGAGGAACGTTGGAGCAATTTCGTAGCACGATGCCTACTTTCGCTCTATGACTACTTTTTTGGACTTTCAAGTAATGGGTAGAAAATGCCAACATTTTGAAACCACCATACATTTGATCGCGTAATGCCAACAATCGCTCAATGACAAAAAAATCTTAATACATTATTCTAATCGCAGCATGCTTACTTCGGATATCGTCGGTACTTTTTATATGTAAGAGGCCTACACTATGTATAGTAAAACATAAAATTTGTTTTACTTTGGTTGTTTCGTAAACATAATCAAGTGTGATGGTAAATATAAATGTGTGGCAAAAAGATTTAAAATAAAATCAATCGGTCATTTTATAATATTTTTGTTAAAAAATTCAAACTAAACTATTTTTGTTAAAAAATTCAAACTGAACGCGATCAACAAATGTAAACCGCGTTCTCGTGAAATCTGTCCCTTAATCACGAGTTCTTCATACAGTGGCTTTGCAAGCTAATCTGACCCTTTTGACTTTGCTTTTATTATGTTTATTTTATGTAAGTATGTACTTTAACTTCTCACAAACACAAATATTTTTGATCTCAAAGCCAAGTCTATTCAAATTTCGCACTTGATGATGTAACTCTGTAACATTGCGGTTTGAGTCTATGACGTTGGCGCGATACCAAATCACATGGTGCCCTTGGCAGCCGTCTTAATGAGTAATTATGGCACTTAGCTTGTTATTGTTACGACTTTAAACTTAATTATCTTTATGCCTTTTAACCTGCGGTAGTATCTAGCCAACAATCGGAGCCTAATCTTAACTTAAAAGCAACGTGTAGAAAAGCAGATTAATCCGCATTTTTGCACAAATATCAAGCATGCACGTGCGTGCGTGTGTACTATCATAAACTTTGCGCTGCTACTAAGGACGCGGTGGAAGTGGCGAAGTTCTCGGCTACTTAACAAAATATACAAATTGTTGTGCCAGCGTCACGAAGAAGAAGACTATCATAACAGCAAATGTCCATTCATCCATACTGCATATTAATATTAAAAATGCGTAAATTACTCTGTTCGTCTATTTGTGGATCAGTCTGTCTGTCCGTTGCCTTGAACGCCTCCATGGCTGAAAGGGAAAATATGAAAGGTACGCAGACAGATACGATTTGGGTTAGGACATACGATACTTTTTATCCCATAGTATGTTTCAACGAAATAATTTCCGGCCTCAGTTATAATTTAAAGACCGTTCTTCTATAAATAGACATAAGTACAACCGAAGAAAAACCTTCAGTTACGTAAACATAAAGAAATATTTAGTACAAAGTGCTCCCAGGTACCAGGAGAACAGTAATCTAAGAGAGGTAACTCAAACAGAATTTCGAATGCATTGCGCAATATACAGGCACCTTCATTTAGATACTCACTCGGTGTGTGATCAAGGTGCTAGTTCTAAGTATGCGGGGAGCGACGCGCTGAAACGGTGCTATACTTTGAGGGTGCATTTAGTTCTTCATAGATGGTGGAGTAAAGATTTCGTTTGTGCTGTTATAACCGCGTCAAACACCAGCACTTTAACAGTCTCTACTACGACAGGAAAAACTCGCATACATATACATACATAGCATCCATTGTCCTTTTCGAGCAGGCTTGTAAAAACTGGTTAAGTGCGAGTCGGCCTCGCACATGAAGGGTTAGTAGAGGAACCCCCTTAATTTTATCTTTATTTATCTTTATTATTTTTTGTTACAGCGACAACAGAAATACACATTCTGTGAAAATTTTAACTGTCTGCCTATTATTATCATGAGATACAGTTCGCTGACAAACAGACGGACGGACGCGTGGACGGAAGAACAGCGGAGGCTTAGTACTACGGTCCCGTTGGTTACCCTTCGGATATTGAACCCTAAACATGGTTACGGTGCTTGTGGCTTTAACTTTGGTAGAGTGATGGTGTTTTTAATAATCTTGTCAATTTTCTAGGTAAGAATAGAAACCTCTTAATAAAATAACCTTCTTATTTATATTTGTAGGTCGTTACGTACATTCACCTTAGAAATTGATCACAAAGGGCGTAAGACAATGTACGGGTCAGCCTTAATATATAAACTAAAATAACCCTTTGTATCTAGAACTATATCTTTGCGTAGGTGTTCTTAAACGGTGTATTATTTTACAATAAACATGAATCTAAATTGACTTAATTGTGTCAATCAATCTGCTTGGCCTCTTCGTAATTATTTTGGGGTCGACTTACACTCTAACCGTATGCAACTGATTACCAGTACTTTACATGAAGCAAGTGTCTATCTGACCTCCACAAACCAATTACTGGGTAAGATACTCCTTGGTAAGACTGGTTGTCGGTCTTTCAGGCTTCTGACCACTCGTAACGACTGTCAAATATCTACAAATGATAGCCGGGACAGCTGTTTAACGTGCTTTCCGAGATACGGAGGGTACTCGATATACAATTGTGGTCACCCATCCACGGCCCGGCCTCGGCAAGCACTACTTAACTTTGAAGATCTATCCGTGAGGCTGTTATTATTTTGCCAGTAGCCCCTCCGTAAATGTTTATTTATTTATAGGCCTATCTACAATAAATTGTTATACTGTTTATCCTAATAAAATCAACAATCATTATGATACAAGCATAGTGTACAATATGATGCTATCGCATCATATTGTACACTATGCTTGTCACACACGCTTGACACAGCATGCAAAAAAACTAAACGAAAACATAAAAAAAAAACAATAATAGAACAGAAATAACAATTACAACAACAGTGGGGTAGCTTAAGAAATACAGTAAATACAAAAAATACAGAAAAGAAAAGAAAAGAAAAAAGACAATATGGTGGTTAGTTTTGATGGACTTGGACTTGATGAATATGAAAAACAAATCTTATTAAGAGCCTTCCACCGACCACTGACTGTGTGTCTTGGTATAAGTGTTCTTAAATACAATTTCCAGGCCTCTAAATGTTCTACAATCCAGATATCAGAGGCAATGGTATAATGAAGTACCTAACTCTGGCAAATGTAAACAGTCCGCTGCGGTCTCACTTACAGAAATTGTCCCACTTCATAGTTGGTCACTGGGGGGTAGAAAGGTGGCACGCCGGGGTGCTACCCCAACCCCGAGGTGTCTTTCAAAGCTGTCAATGTCAAAGGCGATGTACCACTTACACCGAATAGATATACCTACCTATTACTGTTAATAATACGGTGGGTAATGGGTAGGTACTTATAGACCGGACTCATTTGTTTGAGCGTGTGGTGAGCAGTTTCTTTTGACATGCATGTTTATGTACAGTGTTTTCACAGTTAATTTTCGTCAGATATGAACCTTATGGTCAAGAGTACCTAAAGGTCATTTTACTGCAAAATCTGAGGCCAATGATACCTACCTGTGTTTCAAATTATTTTAAAATTGTGGTTCTATTTTCAAAACGAAGAGCAAAGGAATTCATTATTTTATTCCTCCTACGCACAAAGGAATCCGCGTAATTAAATAAGTGATATTCATACAGTTTTCATAGAACTTCCTCTAAACATTGATATTAAATCGTTCGTATGAAAACAATGATTGTTTTCATTTCGCAGAATGAAATAATTTGCTTTTTCCTTCGCGTATGGGTATAGAAAAATATAACATTTGATTAAGTTACGAAACTTTTTGTTCTCGCAGCCATTGGTGCTGTGGATAATTTATGATATTAACATAGGGAAAATTCCTGGGTATATTCCCTTAGGGGATAATAGTACCTATACCTAGTGTCTAATGAGGGTATCGTTTTTGAGCTCACCAGATGGCGCCACTGACGCGTAAGGTTATGTCAGTAATTTTATTTTTTAGTTTACAGTACCAATAACTTCATAAAAGTTTATTTTATTACGTATAGCAACATAGTGTAAACTTCAGATACATTTATTTACAATATTCTCCCTAAAATTAGCAAGCATGAAACATTTAAAAATCATTGTACCTCCAAGTACTAACAAATAAGATCCTAAGTTGCTACTTAAAATCTTCAAGTCTTAATTAATCAAGAATAGCTCAATCTAGACCACAATCGTGAATATTAGTAAAAATACGTAATAAAAAAGCACGCATCGTGTGAACTTTCTATGACATCTGACATTTCGGTGCCCTCGCGCTACACTAGCGCCTCTAGCGGCAAATTCACACGCGATAGCCCCCATTGCATAATTATATGAGTTTTTATAATTAATTTCTGTCCAAACAACATTGAATGGGAAACTTTCTAATTTTTTTGATTGCGTATCCAAACACGAGATTTTTGGTTTTCGAACACAACAACGAGAGTGGTTCTTAGGCCAAAATTGTGGAGTGTTACATGAACGGTTAAATATTTTGGAATAATTTACCGATTTTATTTACCAAACCGTTCAATATGTTTTGATTTAGACACAATATATTGAGCCAGGTGCATTTAACTTTTCAATATGAATGCATTTTTTATTGTTTGAACGAATAAATATTTCAAATCAAAAGCTGAATCCACACAACGATTGTAATATTAAATCCCTGACTGTCAATACTCTGAGGACTTGAATATTAATCTTTTGTGTATTTATTTTACTTGTTTTATTATTTAACATAATTAAAGTTTGTGTACCATGTTTGGAACTAGAAGTAGTGTGGTTGTGGCAATGGTACCTGCCTATCTATCATTAATATTTAGATTGTTCATGTATAACTCGTCAGTTCTATATTGTTCTCTAAGTACCTACATACTTATTTTCTTAATAAACTATGTCATAGGATGGCTATAAAGCAGTGCCATTTCTATATTAGAAATAACTCACTTCGAAATTTCTCAACTTAAAACTAGAGATTTTCAATGAAATCAGAATACCTACTCCGACAAGCTGTGATAGTGAATACAAAAACCAAATGTTCTACATTTTTAGATCCTGATTTGAGTAGGAAGCAAAGAATTAAAGTTATCGAGGAAAATTGAATTTTGGCTCAGACATAACACACTATTATGAAACAAAGTGTTGCAAATTTTTAGATCCTGTGTTGAAGGCAAATAAATACATTTTTAATAGAAATTTCTTCACACGCGCCGTCACTTTGAGCCAAGCCCCGGGCTAAGTGTATAGCTGACTACTTGCTTTGATATCCCCATTGTTTACGAATGAAATGATGTTCGTTGAAGTGTGGCAAATAGGGGTCATTGTGTAGCTGCTATTGAATTGTATTCAATTGTGTATTAAGAGCCCGCACTGGCAGGGAAAGGTCAAACGGCCTGTTTTCTAAGCTCGGGGGACTGGGTTGTTTGTCATGTGATAGTGAGCGGCACACCGCAGGCCGACTGACCGCAAAAGGCAAAAACATAGAGAACTTAGTAGCCGGATCGTTAAATATGTAGAACAAAGTTTCCGTTGGGCATGTGTTCAAAATTTTAAATACTATAAAAAGCTCTACGCTGGATGTGACTCAAATGAGTAGGTACGGAAAAGTGAAGATTTCAGTTCGGTTCTTGAAGCCGAGCGACTCCATTATATTGTGGTCTTTAAGGCCCGCGCTCTAGGGCTAGTCTATCATTTACGAGAACAAAATCATCACCTTCCTGACCTTGTCTTCTATTTGGAGTCGGCGTGACACGTTTTCTTCTTCCATTCTCCCCTGTCAGACGTCACGGCATCATTTACGAGAACAAAATGCACTGTATTATTTTCTCTATGTTTGCCTGCATCGTCTGTCACTATGAAGTTTGTTCCTCTAACGATCTTGTTCATCTCTCAATTCACAATTGGCAGTCATGAGAATTACCTTATACTTTCGTGAAATAATAAATGGGTGGCAGTATCGGGGCTTAGAGCTCAGGGTGTCTCAGAAATAGATGTATTAAAAGTGTCGGCTCGCGTGAAGGTTAATGCCCCCAACTATACAGGGTTCAAAGTTTTCGTCGGTAATTTAAAAAAAATCTGCTGTTCGATACATTTTTACCGTGTAGGTATTGCACTTTTGTAGGGGTGGGTGAGGGGTTCAGAATGATTTACTGAATACGTGGTAACCGTTGTAGCGTCGGTATCTCTTCCACCTTGTATACAGGGTGTAACAGGATCCTTCACGAAGCTGTCAACCAATGTACATCAAACTAAATAACTATACGCTATATCATGCTGAGTGGTAACCTGCTTGTCGCAGTCACGACGTGCAAGCTGCGAACGTCTTTTTTTTAAATTTATGCTTTGTATGTTTATTGTTATTTTTTTTTGTGTTTTTATTATTTTGTATGATGTCATGTCCCTGCGACAAATAAATATATTTTCTTTCTTTCTTTTCTTTCTTTGTTTTATACGCAAAAATTATTACTGGGAAACGACTTTTTGTTTTTGGGAAGCACTCAAAACATTGTGCTGATGGATGGATTGAATAGTACGGGGGTCGTGGAGGTGTTTAAAGTAAAAATCATACCTACATTAAAAACATGTACGTATTAAAAAAAAAACTTGTGAAAAAGTTGGAACTTTGACCCTCAATCTCCGGAACTAGAAGTTTCCCAGGTTTTTTCCCAAAAAAATGATCGCAATGACGGGGAGAACAAATACTTTCAGTTTCGTTAAGGGTCTTTTTACACCCTTTAGATACTTCTAAGCACTTAACCATAGAAGTTACTTCTGGTCTTTAAGCATTAGCATAACCAGCGTACAATGCCTCCATTGATGGGACACAGGTATTCTCTGTGAGAAAGCAATTCTGATCGATAATTGTCTCTTGCCCCTGCCTTTTGTCAAAGACTAAGTTCATTGAATGCACTATCAAAGGGCGTGTACATCGGAGCAGCCATTGAAGCTCCATATCGGATTAGTGCAAGCTAGGGACTTTGTATCTTCTAACAATGGCGATACGAAGTTACAGCTCAAGTTCGTATCGAATTTCAGACTGTTATGTCTTGCAGTAATTTTATGAATGAGAAAGTTTATCGTGACTTGTGTTTCGCTTGTTTCTTTAGTCTTGGTTTCGTTGAGTATTTAAATAAACGTAGTATTTATGTACTTACCTTTTACAATTCATCATTCGCCGGAGTCCTGACTAGTACTAAGACGTATCAAAACTAAGACAAAATTATTGGACATATGTAAATAAATTCCTCGTTGGTCTAGGTGGTTGCAATCGCCACTGCTGAGCATGAGGTCCTGGGTTCGATTTTCGGGTTAGGCAAATTGTTATTGGGTTTTCCATCAGGAATTTCTCAGTATTCAATTTGTGCCCGGTTGATGGCAATAGGCTCGCCTCCTATTACATGGGACTAAAACATAACTAGCGAATTGTGGGTGTACTATTAGGTATCCTACACGTCTGCCTTACCCTACAGGGGTTACAAGCATGCTGTTATGTTATGTAAAGAATGTGGCATATCTGCAAAATAAAAGCTTACCCCCTTTGCCTTGTTTTCCACAAAAAATCTCAGTAAAAGTCCCACCAAAATTTAAAAATAATAAAAATAAATCGTATTCTATAACCAAAAAGGATTCGATAAAGACTAAGATGAATTTTATGTTTTACTAGCTGTTGCCCGCGACCTTCATTCGGGAAAATCGGATTTTGCTACTAATTTCAAGGGTTTTCATTTTTTTTGCACGGGGCCCTAATTCTTATTCTTAAATAATACAAGCCTTAGTTACTCCTTATAACATGAGCTATCTGCCAGTAAAACTCCCGTCAAAATCGGTCCAGCTGTTTACAGACAGACCGACAAAAATTGAAAAAAAAAAGTGTTTTCAATACACTTTCTCGAAAACTGGTTCTTATCGCACTACGATTAGGTTCAACATGCAATGTATTTCACACGCGTGGATTTTTTAGTAATTTTCGGCACACGTGCGGAAATAAAAATTTCCACAGATAAGTCCAAATGGGTTCAATGACTATAGCTATAGTCGGCGGTGATTGTTTTTTTTTTAATCTCGGCAAAAAGATATGCGTCTTTACGGCATAAATATTTTTTGAGTATTTAAATTATGTTTATAAATAGAATATCATAGATAAACATGATTATTCAAAACAAATATTTACATATAAGAAGAATTAACATTTATTTGAGTTCTAAATTAAAAAATATTAGAATTTTCTTTTTTTCATATTAGGCTGAATAGCGGCATACCTTTGCTTCTTCTACAACCTGGCAAAAGCAAAGCGCGGTAAAATAGCAAATTAAATCATAGTTTCCTAATTCCTGACAAAAATACTTTCCGTTCTAATATTTTATTTCTTCGAAAGTGTATTAAAAAACGTCGTTTGATACGCGTGGGGATTTGTTACTGCAGTTCTCGGCTCCATAACACCCTCGCCTACAGCTTGGGTGTTAATTCCGCGCTCGTATGCAATAACAAAGTTTCCCCAATTATATCAAAATGTACTATTTTGATATAAGTACCGTTTATACTTTCATATGCATTCAGTAAAAAGATGTTATTTTGATATTACTAACAGAACTTCAATTATATTTATTTGTATAGATGTATTGATAATTAATTTTACCTTCAGCTGCAAGTTAAAACTAAAGGTAAAAGTAAACATAACAATTATTCTGCTTGAATAACAATTTCGTTGCCAACCTTTTTGTTAGTCTAGCTTTTGCTAACTAGACTTGTCTGTGTGTTTTTAAGATTGAGATAGTTTGCTTGCATAATTACGAACCGAAGAAAGACTAACATTATGAATAAATACTCTTTACTCGATGTCTTCTTTGTTTTCAGAATTTTCTTCAAATGCCCTTGTAAAGATAAAGTAACGTTCTAAAACCACTTAAACTTAGATTACACTAGATATGCTCGCGGCTTCGCCCGCGTGCAGTTCGGAAATTGTCCCACAGGATCATGCGACCGGGATAAAAAGTAACCTATATGTTAATCCCAGTTATAAATTATCTATGTGCCAAATTTACTCCAAATCTGTTCAGTAGTTTTCGCGTTAAAGAGTAACAAACATTCATCCATCCATCCTCAAAAACTTTAGCATTTATAATACACACATCAAAAGTGTCTAGGGATCAAGCATTTTTATGTGGATTTCTTGAGATTGAGATGTGGCTTTGTAATAAATTTATGATTTTATAAATTTATATGGATCCTTTTTGGTGCATTTCATAATTTGAATCAGGAACTGTGAATCAAATTCGAGTAAAAGATGAAAATCAGCTGTCAATATTTTCCCTATAAAAACATACAACGCATTGAAGACATTATTAGTGCTACTGTTTCCCTACTACTGATTAAAACAAACGTTATTATGGAGCGGCGACGTCATTTAAGCAGGGAAGAAATGCTCAGAGCCGTGGGAATGATAGAAGCTGGTTCCCGGCAACGTACTGTGGCTTTAGCTCTGAATACAAGTCAGAGTGTTATCAGTCGACTTTGGACACGTTACCGAAGCACTGGTACCGTGGCTGAGCGCCATGGAGGACGGTATCGCTGCACCACACGGAGACAAGACCGATACATTCAAATCTTAACTCGAAGAGCTCCAACAATAACCGCCATGATGTTAGCCGTGAGGCTTCATCACTCTTCAGGGAACTTAATTAGCGACCAAACAGTCAGAAACCGCTTGCATGAAGTGAACCTTCATTCCCGAAGACCGCTACGGGTACCACCTATAGCAATGCACAATCGTAGGATACGATATCAATGGGCTCTTGAACACAGAAATTGGGCAGAAGAACAATGGCGTTTCGTGTGCTTTTCTGATGAGTCTCGTTTTGGTATGAGACCGGATACAAGACGTATACGACACTGGAGAACCCCTGGACGCCAACAGCGATTAAAATCCTGCCAGGAAGTCCATCCTTATAGTGGTGGAACCATCATGGTATGGGCGGGTATTTGGATCGGCGGAAGAACTGAGTTGATTTGGATCAGAGGCAACCTCAACGCTCAAATTTATGCTGAGACGATTGTATCAGACGTCATCGTTCCTCTACAAGTGCAAATCGGTCCCTTATTTCAGTTAATGCATGATAATGCACGACCGCACACCGCAAGAGTTGTAAGACAGACTCTCGCCGCAGCTAACATCAATGTCCTGCCCTGGCCTGCTCAGTCGCCAGACTTGAATCCGATTGAGCATGCATGGGATATGCTACAGAGAAGAGCTCTGCCGAATATGGAGGGTATCCAGTCGCAAGAAGACCTTTTTTTGTTGTTGCAACGAACATGGGCGGCCATTCCACAGCGTGATTTGGATGAACTCATTTTGAGTATGCCAAACCGATGTTCTTGTGTTGTTAGTGTTCGCGGTAGAAACACGGATTATTAATTGTTTAAGTTACCCAATAAAATTTTAAAGAAAACTGTTATTTCAGTCTTTTTTTCGAACTTTTGTGTTAGTGGTTCAAATGTCAAAAATCCCTTTATTAGGAAAATGGCAAATTTCTTTATTAATGCAAAGGTGACTTGGTTTATCGTTACTGTGACAAACGAAAACACTTTATTTGATGAATCCTTAAAGAAAATTTTAATTAATATCAATCAGGAGAAAAGTTATTGCAAAAATATATGTTGATCCCTAGACACTTTTGATGTGTGTATTAGCAGGAGTAGGATAGCGTCGAGATACCTAATCGTTAAACAGTAAATACCAATTAGGTGCGATACCCATGGAGGCATTAGCCTTTTCCACTAGCTGGTAATAAACTCGTAGCGCTAGCAATTATAAAATAAAGCTATTTAAAAAAGGAACAACTGAACTCGTATCAACCGTTCGCGTTCTAATCCGTTTGATTGCTTGTGTTGTCAGATACTGTTTTTTAAATGTTGTCTATGTGTCTACACCGTCTCTTAAGATACAGGATACGTTAGTTTAAGAGACAGAGCTTAATCTATTGTGTACAGATTACTGAAGCATCCAAATGTTGAATGTAAGAGTTCTCTACCATTAATTCAAAATTGTAAATTTAAAGTATGTAAGTACAAAAGGGATGAATGAAAGGCATTTGCATGTGGCTGAGATTAGAATGCTAAGGGGGATGTGTGGTGTAACCTGAATGGATAAAATAAGGAATGAGTACATAAGAGGGAGTCTGAAAGTGGCGCCGGTGACTGAAAAGTTGTGTGGTAATCGGTTATCGTGGTATGGACATGTGATGCGGAGGAATAGAGAGAATGTATTTAGGAAAATGTTGAGTATGAATGTAGATGGCTATAAGAGTAGAGGAAGACCAAAGGAACGATGGATGGACGGACTGTGTGAAGAATGGTATGGCATGAAAGGAGCTGTGTCTGATGAGATGATGAGTAATAGAGAAGTATGGAATCAGTAGACATGCTGCGCCGACCCGAAATGAATTGGGACAAGGGACAAGGCAAGAGTATGAACATTTATATTTGATTAGTTTTTAGAATTCTATTTTCTTTTTCAGGCTTTTTAGAGCTCGGTTATAAGATATTTTAGTTTGTTATTCAAGTGGGATCCTAGGCATCTCAGGAGCGTTTCTAGGTGATGTGGGTTAACCCTTTGTTGCTTAGAAATGAGAGGGTACCTATATATTTATAATCGTAGCCCGTAGGTCACTGAACTCTTGTTAGCGGTGAAATTATTGTTACCTACCTAGACACTCGTATTTTAGTTAACAACGAGGTGAAATGGGATTGTAAAAAACTTTTAACCCTGTAACATAACATTACGCCTATATTCCACGAAGGGTAAGGCAGAGGTGTACCCATTAGTCCAAAATTTTGCCAGTTATGTGTAAGTTCCATGTAACAGGGAGCGAGCTATTGCCATCAACCGGCCACAAATCCCGACTCCGTGGCTGCTACAGAGAAATTCCTGATGGAAAAACCAAATAACACTTTGCCCGACCTGGGAATTGAACCCAGGACCTCATGCTCAGCAGTCGCGAAGTGACCACTAGACCAATGAGGCAGTAGCCCGGTTAAATTGTGACGTTTTTTTAACAGTGGGTAGTCTAGTTTACAAAACAGTGATGATAATCTATATCTATACTAATATTATAAAGAGGTAAAGTTTGTGAGTTTGTAAGGTTGTAGGGGGTTATCTCTGGATCTACTGAACCGATTTTGAAAATTCTTTCACTCATTGGAAGCTACGTTATATAATTACTAAGTGCCCGTGGGAAAATTTCCAACCAGAACGCGAGCGAAGCCGCGGGCAACAGCTAGTATTATGTAAAAAGATTTACAATAATCATTTTGTGAAAAAAAAACTAAATTTTCTACGGGAAATCGTCTTAGATAAGATTGGCACATAACACAGTGTAATGGCACAAAGGGGATTATACTCAGCATAAGCTGAACACAGCTTTTGAGCACACTTCGGTTTCCATTGTCCTTTATGCAAATCTACAAGAGTAGATGATAAACTACATTTTACGACGCCCCAGATGCGCATAGAAAATTGTATACGAGAGCTATAACTTTAATTTTAATGCTTACCGCATCTGTAGTTAAAATACGAACTGTATATACTCGTGTTTCGTAGTTCAGTTAACATTATAAGTGTAAAGAATCTCAGTTCTTGGTCAACTTTCTACATTATATCTAGGCATTGCCTTGAATATTGAAATGAATAGCGTAAGTTTGCAGACGAACTTATAACTCGAGTAATAAGAACCTGTGTTAAGAAGTACCTAGTATTGTATTAAGTAAAATACCAAGCATTCACTTGGAACTTCCGTCTGCAATATGGAACGCAGACAAAATTCTTTGACCGTTTAATTTCAGTTCCCGACTTTTATACGAACAGTTCACCAATTTAACATCCATGTTTTGTTGTTCTGAATTTTGCATATTAAGTGAGAACTTGATGAGAATTCTTGGGAAATTCTCATTTGTTAAAGTAAGTCGTAATGTCTTAGCAGATGGTCGTTTTTAGAGTTCCGTATCTCAAAACGAAAAACAGAACCCTTATAGGATCACTCGCGTTTCTGTCTATCCGTCTGTCACAGCACTCACAGCCAATTGATTCCGAAACTACTGGACTGATTGAGTTGTAAATTTGGTAGACATATGTTAGTTGGTGACACAAAGACGGAGGTGTAACGTAAATTAATGAATTTTAAACATGGGTACTAATTTACCCCCAACAGCGCCACTGTTGGGGGTAAATTAGTTCCCAGGATTAAAATAAAAATAAAAAAACAGTTTTGCACTATATCGTGTTACATTTTAAATGAAAGGGCTCACTATGAGAAGCTCAAACATACTTTTTTATAATTTTAAGATAGACATTTTTGAAGTTATTTGAGAAAATAAGCGAAAATTTACCATTTCCCCCTTAACTCGGAAACTAACGGGCCGAAAATTTTGAAAAATATACAATATACAGCGTGTAACAGAAAGGGTATAATCATATGGAATACTGTGGTACGGACCATCAAACTGAACAACTTTCTCTATGGGACCACCATCGAAATCGTAAAAAAATAATCAGCTGTCCTATACAAAATTTCAATACCTACTCGACCCAAATGTATGGGACAGCTGATTATTTTTTTACGATTTCGATGGTGGTCCCATAGAGAAAGTTGTTCAGTTTGATGGTCCGTACCACAGTATTCCTTATGATTATACCCTTTCTGTTACACGCTGTATAGTTATTTGCCTATAGATTACAGGAAAGCCTATAATAAATCTTTGGTATTAAAAGTAACAGGAAATTCCTCAAATTTGGGTTAGATTTCAAACAATTTAGGTACGGAATTTAGATAATTATCGTACGGTACCCTCTCCACGTGAGTCAAACTCGCACTTGCCCGGTTTTAATAGCAGTCGAGTCAGAATTAGCTGTTTACTGACCGGAACATTGCAGTACCTATTGGGTAGAAGAGATGATTGAAAAAGGTTGTACTCAAAAGTATAACAAATGTTTCTCAGACGTGCTTGTATGAAATGTTATTCTAGCAGCGTGGCTTCTGGACATAATAATGCAATGATATCATTTGGGACTGCTCACTCCGCGGAAACAAGATTTTCATTGACCTGAATTCTGTAGCGCTCAACTAGGACACGATTGGTTTAATTCAATTAAACATATACTTATTCCATCCTAAAATATTGGTAAGTATTGGATGTATTTATAGAAAATTCAATTTACCTACTAAAATAATATGAAAACGTTTGACGTCACGTAATCGAGATCCAAACATGAATCATCAAATGGAAATTTTAATTAACTTGTGATATTCGCATTTCAAAACATACGAGGTATCATTTCCTCTTGTCACTCAGACTGTTTAAAAGATTTAAAATGTCGTGTTGTGTACCGAATTCGTTGTCGTCAACGAGAAACTCGGTTTCGGGTCGAGTGTTCTGACCGACCCAGTTGTTAGCTGCAAGCCTGCAACGTCGATATGCTGTCACAGCACACACCCAACCACTTTAAATTTACCACTATCTGAAAACAGCTACCTTATCCCAGCCGTATAAAGCATAAAATGGCTTGACATGTACTTGTGTACTTTTATATTGACGTGGTTGTACGTGTCGCGTGCCCGTTTGAACTTAATTTGACGCTTACATTGCATTTTTATTTATTTCTGTACACAGTGTTGCTTTGCTCATAAAAATTGCAGTCGCAGTGTAGTATGACCTTATAACCTTATTTTTTATCGCTTCTACATGCAAGGCTTTTAATATTTTACACCGATTTGTTCCTGTTCAGAAATAATTTCTGTTCGGTGCGAATTAATAAAAATTGTTTGTGTTAAATATGACTAACTCGACTTTTTTTTGTTGACAATTATATTGAAGTCGAAGTTATGCCTTGAAGCTAACACAATACACAAAATACAATATATTCCTACTAAGTTGGTACCTATAACTATATCAATCATTTTTCAAACCGTTTTCGAATAAAGACATCATTTCTATTGTTAACCGATGTTAATGTCTTAACTTACTGGGAAATACTTTTACTTAGATAAAAGGATATAAAGAATTTGATTGATTACGAATAACTAAGTCGAGCTATGTTTTAAAGACACCTAAAACTTTTGTCATTACTTGGAAATGATGTTAGATAGAAACAGGCGGCCAAGTGCCCCAAAGCAAAACTGGCCTTAAATACGCCTCCCTCGCGCAGCCTTAAAAACGGAGCTCAGCTTAATTTAAAATCACTCAAGGGTGTCGGGAAGGCAGGGTGCACACTATCTGCGGAGATCACGATAGGCCGCGTTCAGACTTGGCACGGACTTGGCCGCTTCCCAGCAGTCTTGGCAGCCAAATGCGGGGTTCCATCTTACCAGATACCGCTTTACGTAGAAATATTAAAAGTTATAAGCCGAAAGATTGTGTTGTTTGCTGTTATTGATTGTGTTTTGTTTTTGTGGGGGTCTACCAAAGTGTGTGGAACCTCATTTATCGTACCTACATACATCAACTCATACCTTTGACCCATAGAAATAGGCAGTACTATAGAACGCCGCCTGCTACGGTCCTTATATACTCTTCTTGCTTCGTCTACATCATACTTCAGGTCAAGTACACACGGCGACAAATTAAGCTATTCATTTCCAGTATAACATGGACTCGCATTGTATAGATTTCCCATACAATGACAAATCCGCTTATACTGGTCGTTCATTTGCATTGGTCGTCGTACATATTCGAGTTCGAGTACTACGCTCCTAATTAATATCTTGCTTAGTAAGCAAGTACGGTTAAATGCATCGATTCTTGTGACTAAAAATGTCCTGTAAAGTGTCAAGCTAGGCTAGCTATATTCAGCACTTTACATAATAGTCAATTGCAGCCCAATCGTTGCAAATGATTACACATTACCGACTTAGGTGCGAAATTTCGCATTCACCGTTTTGTCGGTACCTATGCAAATTGGTTGTATGTAAATTGTAGCTAGGCCCATTTACACTGCGATGCAATTGCTTAAACGAGTTGACTATATAATTATGGGAAATCGTATGTTTCAATCAATGCGTCCTGAAAAAGATGGTCATGTGCAGAATCGAACCGGAAGACGTTGCGTTGAAAGGCCTCCTACTAAGTGGACCGATGACCTGGTGAAGGTGGAGGGGATCCGCTGGATGCGAGTCGCACGGGACCGGTCAATGTGGTGACACATGGGGGGAGGCCTATGTCCAGCAGTGGACGTCTTTCGGCTGAAATGATGATGATGATGATGTGCAGAATCCTTAACTGGAGCGACTGCCTATCTGACCTCAACAACACAGTTAATGAACAACACCAGTTATTAGCTCTGGTAAGACTGGTTGTCAGACGAACGGCTTAACATGCTTTCCGAGGTCCCCTCAATTAGAACTAAGACTACTAAAGCGTTTGTATCGCGAACATATTCTTTCCTGATTTAGTGACATTTTTATTTTTTATTGCAATTCTAATGTTAATTTATTTTATTTTTGGCCATTTAAAATCGAATTTATTGACATTATTAATTGAATTTATTGTGATTTTAAACTTAATTTGTTGACATTTGTAATTTAATTTTCTGACATTTAATTGATTGACTTTTGTAGTTTTAGTTATTCTTGAGTTATTCACGTTTATTTTTTCTTTTTAATTCTTCTCTTTTTTTATTTAAATTATTGAAATTGTGCTTACATCCGAATGTTTTTGAATAATATGAGTATTTTTAATAATGATAGTAATTTTGCCCAATGAATGGAATGCTTCTTTAAGTTTTATTTTTTTGTTTTGTTTTGTAAATGTACCTATTATGTTAGATAAATTTGCATGCCGTAAGGCAAAATGTATCGGGACGCTCATCAAAATAGGTAACCATCCTAATTATCTGTATACCTACATTATTGGCAAATAAATGATTTCTATTTCTATTTCCTGATATCTAGGTACTCGTCTGCTAATCGAATACTTATCAAATGGCGATTGTTCAGCAATATGTGTTGGGCGTATTCGCGAAACAAGTATTGCGACATCCACTGTTAAAAACATGTTGAAACCTCTATTTCCGTCTCTTTCTCTCCTCTTTATTGAAATCTATGTCTTTATCAGACAACATGGTTTTTGTGAATTTTTCGCAAAGCCGAATGCACCGAATGTGACTTAAACATCTTTCCGCTCTAAAAATCATAGACAATAGTTGTCAACAGAAGATTACACACATATAAACAAATAAATAAAACTGAAGTGTCTGTTTGTAATATCAAAACAACACTGAATGCATACATGAAAATATATATGCCACTTCTATCAAAATCACATTTTTTTTAAATGTAGTCTGTCTGTCTGTTTGTTCCAGCTAATCTCCGAAACGGCTGGACCGATTTTGACGGGATTTTTAGTGGCAGATAGCTGATGTTTTAAGGAGTAACTAGACTACTTTAGTTTAGAATAAGAATTAGGGTTCCATGCAAATAATTAAAACCCTTGAAATTGGTAACAAAATTCAATTAAAAAAGGGATGTAATTTTTTTTTATAATCATTTTGCGTGACGTAGGTCGCGTGCAATATCTAGTCACATATGTAATATTAGTCCTTCAAACATTAGCCCTGATACAATATGCATGTAACCACGTTTACCGCACTGAGTTTACAGATTTCGTAGTACCCATTGAAACACCGAAGTACTACCAAGTTCTGAGAAACTTATTACCATGAAATATCTACGTGAAAGTACATTAATTATGTACTTAGCTAAGTATCGAAAAGTGGAAGTTGAATGAAAACATGAACCTTTGACTTTAGGCTTTTGAAGTTGAGTATTTAGTCTCGTTTATTTTGTACTAAGGTACCTAATCTATACTAATATAATAAAGAGGTAAAATTTGTTTGTAAGTTTGTATGTAGGGCTTAATCTTCGAAAGTACTGAACCGATTCCGAAAATTCTTTAATTAACGAGAAAAAGCTATATTATCCCCGAGTGTCAAAATATGCTTTATTTAAAATGTTCCCGTGGGTTAATTTCTGTACATAACGGAAGCGAAGTCGCGAGCGGTTCATCCATTCATCTATCCATCCTCAGAAACTTTCGCATTTCAAATATTAGTAGGAAGTAGGATAGTAGATGGGAAATAGGCTCATTGCCCGCCTGTTGGTCTAGTGGTTGCGACTGCTGCTGCTGAGTCCAACAACAGGAAAAGTGCCCAGAAGGTTGGCAGCATTCGCACGTTGTATGGCAATGCTGATTCTTTGGCCAAAAAATAGGCCTGCCCTCTGGTCACGTGAAGAGTCGACCAACTGCTTGGCGATGTTTTGTTATGTTAATCTCTTTGGCCTAAACCGTTGAACAGCAATTGAAAAGTAAAGTATGACCACTTTAAGTTTGCAGTTCAAGGCGGCGTTGTTTGTCAAGAAAATTTGCATCGATATGTCAAACTTGGTACATTTATTTTAGTTCTGTGTTTACCCGCCTGCACAGATAAGTTGGTTGAAGTTTAGTGAGTATTCTGAGGGCCTAGAATGAGTGACCAATCTATCAGGGACAACGATGAGGGTAAGTCGAAGTCGTTGCAGAAATACAAAATGGTTTGACAGTTGTAGACACAAACTCCGAAGGCCAAACTGACAGGAACTCAACAGGAACCAGGAACTGCAACAATATAATAAAACTGTACACAATGCAAGGTAAAAAAAAGCTTATTTCTCTTGCAAATCTTGGGTTTATTTTATTTTCTTTTATACTATTCGGGAAACTTACAGCTAATATAAACAATGTTCTTAAACAATAGGAATTTTAAGGCCTTTTATAAGTTTCCACAGATAAAAAGGAGGTATATTTAGGTAGGTTAGAGACTGAAGATCACCTGAATGAAATGAAATAATTTATCTATCTGTCTATCTATCTAAAATCATAGAGGAAAATATCATAAAGAATTAAACAGACTAATTTTTTCTTTTTAAATCAACTTCATTTTATTTTGTTAACCATCCGTTAATGAACTTAAACTTGGTACAACTATGATTAGAACTTTATAATGGCTTTTCTGAACTTATATAGCTGGATTAAGTACTTACGTCTCGAGTTTGCTTAGTCAAACAAAAATTTGAATAGTCAAGAATATATTTGTTTCAAATTAGAACATGTATCGTGGCGGTTTGGAATTTACATTTTTTGATACGAAAGCAACGGTTTTGCAATTAATTGAAAAAAAAAAAACTAGTACCTACAAGCTTGCTTCTTATAATTTTGATATGCTAGATATGCCCGCGGCTTTGCCCGCGTGGAGTTAGGTAATATTCCCACGGGATTGTACTACCAGGATAAAAAATATCCTATGTGTTATTTCAGGTTCTAAACTATCTATGTGCCAAATTTCATCTAGGGGGCCTAAAATGGCCGCAGAATTGGGTAATGATAATATGAATCACGTTAAAAAATTAAAATGGTGACAGACGCAGTTAATATTATGCATTGTCACTTTGTAAGCACTTGAATAATTTTAGATCTCTATCTAGTCATATGATCTTTCAAACAGTCAGTAGGTACATAGTTTCTTTAGCCTCCCCCTTTTCGTATGAATTAAAAAGGTTTTGCCCGCAATTCCATTCCGAGGCGTAGGGCAAAAAATATCCTACACTCCACAGGAATATCCTATACATTGTTATCATATTTTTTTTTTATACTTTGCTCCCGTACTAGGATTTTTTCCTGTATCGTGAGTGCGTTTACAAAAATTTAAACATACATTCACGAACAGCCACACCCGGAACAATTACCTGTACGCTATACATAATTGTTCCGTGCGGGGTTCGAACCCTCGACACGCAGCGCAGCAGCCAGTCGTTCAGCCACTAACCGGGCCGTCGAATTGTAATTGTGATGTCGAAAACGACGAAACATTACCTCAAGGCTAATGTAAGTACATGAGACTTCGTAAAAAATACACGGGTACCTATGTTACATTATTCATACATTTGATGAACATCTTCAGACACGTGCCTCAAAAACCTTACTCGTGTATAAAATTAAATGGACACATGTTTACGCTGAAGAATTTTTTTCTGAAACTGAATCTTGGTTATAAATATTTTAGTATGTAAAAGAGCTGTGTAAAATTATTGGTGTACAATGAAGTATATTAATTAATTAATTAAATTAATTTATTTCAGAACCAGTCCTTATGCATACATATTACATGTGAAACAGAATACTAATAAAAAAAAAAAAACATTAAGGATTCATTACAATTAATAGGTACACATTACAAAAGACATTAATAAACTCATTATAAGTTACAAATTTGAAAAGGTATACTAGTTTCACCTTAGTCTAAATTTAGGTTTGGATCCGGAATGCTCAACATGCAGCCTAGTCCAGTACCGCATTATTGGGCAATCCAGATCCAGATCCATCCTCCATGCGAACAGCTGAAGGTAGCTGTTGGAACTGCCTCGTATACGGCGCGTCAGGAACGCAACTCTCTTGCGAATAATCGCCGCCAATCCATCTACATTTGCGCCCCGCAAACATACCTGACGTGCTACAGTAGCGAGGCAGTTTCATCAGCGCTCTGAAGGCATTATTGTAGAGAACACGCAGGGTGTCGTACGATTTTTTCAATAATAACCAATCACTGTATACATTGTAGTAAATATTTGGTATTCTGCACCAGGACCTTTAAGGTTGCGCCTTATCTAGCAGCACGGAACCAGAGAGTGCATCGTGGATGCTGCCTCTTGCGATAGCACTCCTGCTGTGTCTCGCTCTAGCAAATGGCGGTTCTGAACCACGGAAAAGGATAGGAGCGCCACCCTTTGATTATGTTAAGGAAGTTACGTGCAATGAGCTCCTATATCTAGAGGGATGCACGCATTAAATTTTTCATATCTTCACGCCTGTAACTAGGGTTGCCAACTATACTTTATAATAACGTATCCTACTTTATTTTTGGTAAATATACTTTATTCTTTTGCATAAAAATAAAGTATCTGAAAATACTCTATTTTCAATCTTTACTGTGTTCCTAAAATGAAAAACTTATATGGATGATTACTGAACTATTATCGATACTTTTAAGGTGAAAGCGCCAGTAGCCCGCAAAATGCAATTTTCTTACTTTTTGTTTGCAATTTGCAGGTATTATTTGGTATTTGCAGGTTGTATGTTTATGAAAATATGAATCTCGCCACTTATGTAGTTACCGAATTATAATCCTTAAAATCATCAATTTAAGCCCCTAAGTTCATTAAATCCCATACAATAACTATTACATGAAAAAGTCATTCAATGGGGTTAATATGAACTTAGAGGGTATTATATTGATGACTTGTAATTAATTGGAGACCAATATGCCATTTTTTTTTTTAAGTTTCCAATAATTATTTAAGTTAAATGACCAACAGGATCACGAAACTGTAGTTTATTTACATTTTACAAGCCACATCTAAAATAGCGAGAAGAGAGGAACAGACCATATTATATATTTTTTTTTATAAAAACTAGTTAAAAAAAAAAAAAAAAAGTATGTATGTGTGTGTGTGTGTGTATGTTGTAAATTGGGATTGCAAAATTGCTTCCAAAATTTAAAGGACAATAAAAAACTGTGAGCGTGGACTAGAAGCATCTAAAAGTACATTTTCAAGAGAATAAAAGAAAAATGGAAAATACTTTTTTTTTCTTCAAAATACTTTTTTTTCCCACATAAAAAATTTGATACGTTATTTTTTTTTCAAAAATATTTGGCAACCCTACCTGTAACCCCCGAAGGTTACGTAGAAGTGGGCCTGAATGATACACCCTCATTTCCTTAGTTAAGTTTAATTCTCACATTATATAAGGTGTACTCATCATTATTAACAACTTTCACTATGGACCAACCCAGAAATCGCGAAAAAAAAAAATCAGCCGTTCAGTACATTTTGACGAGTTAGTGCGATCATATTGTAGGGAACAGCCGATTTTTTTTTCGCAATTACGAGGTGACCCATAGTGAAAGTTGACCATAATGATGAGTACAATGACCCCTTAAGAGATTTCGTGTGTGAACAGATAGACCCTATATACAGGAAGTTTACTCATTATCGGGCACGGATTAAACTTCAAGCAGCCACTGAGAAATTTTGATGGAAAACTAAAAACTCTTTTCTCGACCGTGGAATTTAATTTAGAACCACATGCAACAATCACACTTGCGACAGACCTGGGGTGTTATTATGACTCCTGTAGGCCTAAAATGGAAGCTTTATTAGAATCATAATATGAATCACGTTAAAAATATTTAAAAAAAAAATGGTCTGTATGGTTATGACCACAAAGTCTATTTTAAGAGTTTTAAATTCTTGACGTGATTCGTGTTACGATTCTGACAAAGCAACCATTTTAGGCCCCCTGCTATATGACGTCATGGTAGGCCACCTGACCTTCAATCAGGGCAGTCCAAAGAAAGAAATCTAGTTGTAAAGACAATTTGTTTATTTGGTTCTATACTTTAAATAAAAAAGACGGAACTCTTATAGGATCCCTTTGTTACCCTTCTGTTTGTCTACCAGTCAAGACCCTTTTCTCAGAAAACTCTGGCCATTTTGAATTAAAAACATTCAAATATTGAAGGCCGGATGTTTTTTTAACTCTTCTCTCGTTCACTACCACAAAATAAAAAAAGTGACGCTGGTATTATTTATATTTTAAACGCTGGAACAGCTAAATCAGACAGATACGCGAACATCGCATATTTCAACTCCTAAAAGTTAAAACAAATGTTACTCGTTCCAGTTTTCAAATAATACTTTTCAGGTTTTTTGACCGGTAGTCCAGCAGTTATGTAATTATACCTAGAACTGGGGGGGGGGGGGGGCAAAACCTATTTTTTTTTCTACCGAATCCTGGTAGATTTTCTAGTTTCAATAAACAATACGGTGATACAAGAATTTTTCAAATGACGTTGACAAAGGGGTGCAGGGTGCAAAACATTTTTGAAAAACCAAATGGCGGAGTTAGTTTAAACTTTGGCCAAGCGCCAATGATCCTTGTTGTTTAACACTCATTTCTCTATGCTTCTATGGCTATGCAATTCTCTTCAAAGTGATCGGTTGTCCATAAATGGACGTTGGTGGACAGCAATAGCCCATTGTGTGTAGGCCACAGGAATATCGATTCAATAGACGCTATTTTATGAAATACTCTAAAGAAAATTGTATGAATATAGGTTGTATTTTTAGACGAGGTGCAGTATGTATAACTATTGAAATGATTACGAATAAAAATGATTAGGTATTTTAAAGGAAATTTCCCTATATATAAAACTGAATCTATCTCAAAGAATTAATTACAATACTTTTTTAAGCAAAAATCTGAAGTTTTTGCACGCTTTGTGGATCATTTAATAATATAAATAAACCTTTTCCAGTAATGTCTGTGAAATGAAATGTGAAAGTCTAAATATATGAGGAAAAAATACCTAACCAATACCGCATACGATAAGGAAAACTCCGAAGCAAAAATGTTACTTTTTTTTCCTAAGCTATTGACAACTAGATGAGACTAAAAAGCTCAGGAATAATATTTGTTATTACAAAAATATTCACAGCAATTTTTGTCTTTTAATCACGAAAAGCACTCAACTGAATATATCTTATAATTTCTACAATTAAATAAAAGGTCTCATAAATTTTATGTTAATTTTCCTTTAATTTTATGTTAATTTTCCTTTAATTTTATGTTAATTTTAAATACACATTTTATATATTTTTTTCTTTTCGCCATTAAAGACACGAAACACTGATAATTAAACTAAACACTACAATACATTTTCTCAAGTTAAAAATAAATAGTATATAAAATATTATTGTTAAATATTCAAAGTTCGAGTGAATCGGTTTTTTCGAGGCAAGCGTGCTCCACCCTAGGCCGCGTCATCGCTTCACATCGGGCGAGTTGCGGGCAAACGCAAGCGCATGAAGATAAAAAAAATGGACTCTTGAACTTGTCCATTCTAAAAATTGTCAGCACTGCGAACTTTCTAAAAATATTTTTATTTACTTACAAACACAGTATATTCAGCACACAATACCTCACCCCATAAGGAAGAATATCAAATAAAGAAGAAAAGTGATACTTTTTATTCTGAGAGCTCTACAGCTAAATCAGGCTCGGAGACTACGACCAAATATTTCAACCAGGAATACCATAGTCGAGAGTTATGGAATATGTATGCAGCTCCCCCAATGCATGGTTACGGCTTAATGTCTTTAGTTATAGTCGTATGGCGTTGGTTTACTGTTATGGCGGTCCCCCACTTTGGGTTAATCAAAGTAATTGTTTTGTTCGTTATCTGTTCTCGGGCGATAAATTGGGGGTTGTTTTTGATGTTTAGTGAATGAAATCTGATTAGTTTAATTGTGTTACTGTGATTTTGATTTAGTGTGCTAAATGGGTGGTTATAAGTGTTAATAGTGGGGTGCAATGAATAGTATAAACAGTGAAAAGATGCATGGTATTAAAAGAAGATTTTCTTTATTTTTTCTATTGTCGTTGTTGTTATCTTATATAATATTATAAATGCTAAAGTAAGGTTGTTTGTTTGTTACATTTTCACGCCTAAACCACTGAACCGATCATCCTGAAATTTTGCATATACGTTAACAGGTGTACAGAAACGGACATAACCCTACCTTTCATACCGAAAAAAAGTATTGTTCCCGAGGAAAGCAACAATAACGTCCTTATGATAATAGATGGCGCCACGTGTCTTTCGAATCGTGATTGAATTGTATTATTACAAGCAGAGTATAACCTGAATTGATTGACAAATTCTAATTTAACGCGGGCGAAGCCGCGGGCAAAAGCTAGTTATTTATATATCCAAGTGCACTGTTAAAGTTATGCTGAATGGTCAAATATATAGTAATTAGTAAGGGACGTTTAAAATGATTAAAATGCGCACTCCGATCCTTTTAAGGCTCACTGACTCTTCATTAAGTAGATAATCCCTAAAAATAGCTTAAACTGCTCAAAAACCCTTAAAAGCTTAAAATCATAAATAAGTCATAAACAGCCTCCATTTAAAAAGCGCATCAAAAGTTAACTCGTAAATCTGCTGAAACTATCAGATAACAGCACGTGCTCTGCGAAAATGATAATTAATTACGAAGACATAAAGTTGTCCACCCCAAAAGGGCTTGTTTTAGAGCCGACGAACTAAATACGACTAAATTGAGTTTTGAATAAGCTTAAACGAGCCTTCACTGTGTAACCGTTGGCAATGGCATGTTGGGCGCCACTTGTACGTATAGTCTATTCAGTTCTTTTTTCCAATTCATTGATGCTCGGTTCACTACTAAAAATACCAGCCTAGGGCTGTCCCACGGCAGGGCAAGAGTCTCTTTGTCATACAAAAAAAAGGCATGAGCATTGATCACCACGGTTTCACCATTTCAGACTTATGTTGTCACTACTTACCAATATCAACTTTATTTTGTGTAAATTAAGTTGATTTCATGATGACTTGTACTAATGAAAAAGTCATAAAATGTTTAAGATTGTAGCGTAAACTGAACTCTATCAGAGAGTAGTAAAGTTGTTTTTCGTACAACACACTTGTTTACACGTTTGGATACTAAATGGCGAACGCAGTGTACCCATGTTGATTACACTGTAATTCTATTATGTAATCAAGTTACAAATTAATTCTTATGTGAACCGAGCTTTAGGTGTAATTAACTTTATCCATCAATGTTTTGCTTGTGTAATTTTAGCCGAGATTTATTTTCGTACATAAAACGAAATTCGATGATCGCACTTGATGATTGGAATTAAACGCGAAATTGTTTTCGATTGTTTCAACGAAAATGTTTGTTTTATCTTTATATTCATTTCGTCAAGTTTATTAAGGCTGACAGGAGTATAGTATGAAACCGAAGCAGCGTAAATTCCGAGATTCATTTTACGTGACTCACAGCTCAAAAAATTACATTCGTTTGGCCTCAGCCTAAGGAACATACCCAACCACAATTTAAAAGAGATTACTGAGTTCATTGACGTCGACCACTTTTCATCCTTATGCACTGAGTTATAAGGTTGAAAAGTGCTCGACCGTCAGTGAGCGCGGTGATACATATTTGCTACAACGGGCCTAGGCAAGAGGCCATCACTTTCTAAGCGATTCGTATTTTTCTGGTGACTTTCAACAAGGCTTTTCGCTAGGTTATGACAACCCAATGGATTCTGGACTTTTCCGGCATTGTTATAGTTAATAGAATACCTTGCTTATTACCCTAGCTGCAGGGTGTTAAATGGTAATTGGGTAAATATATTAAGTCTCTATCTATACAAATAAATAAAACTGAAGTATCTGTTTGCAATTTGAAAATAACAGCTTTTTACTGAATGCATATAAAAGTATATACGGTACCTAAAACAAAAAACATTTTTTTTTTGTCTTTCTGTCTGTGTTTTTGTTTCGGTTAATCTCCGAAACGGATGGACCGATTTTGACAGGGCTATTTTTGGCAGATAAAAAGAGAGCAGAGAAAAAGGATTAGAGTTCCGTGCGCAAGCAAATTAAAACCCATAAAAACGATACCAAATCCTTAAATATGTTTCTTTTTTAATATTAATTTCACGCGAAGGCCGCGGGCAACATCTAGTTTCTAATATACAATCCTTTGAAATGAAATTCGTAGCTAGGCCAAAAGGTTCAAAATAGTTTGAAACTTACCATCTATACACGCCAGCGTAGCTAAAGCGACAAACTAGTTTTCCTTTTCCCAAAGTTTTCTGATTTCGTTCGTTTCCCAGCTATAAAGTTTACACAGTGAGATGAAATAAATACAAGGATTATACACATCTGTGCTTACTTGTTTCTCTTGTACACCGAGCCACACAAGTTTAGATCACCTACAAAGTGCGATCGAGTACAAACTAAACGGCTTCTTGCGATAACGCGTTTAATGTTCAACGCGGAAAGTTCATTTTATTTTGATGCTTTATGCTTGCTATATACAGTTCCGTTTTGGTTTAGTAAGTTTGCGGGTACAGTAGGTACTGTTGAGCTTGAAATAGTAATTTTGTAATTTATATATTTACATGTATGGTGAACTGTGTAGTGTGTTTGTACTGTAAGACCTATTTATATGAGGCAAAAATGTCGAAAATATTTTGTAGGAAGGATGATACAGATAAGAAGTAAGCAAGACAGCTGTTACCTAGAAACATTCAGAAAACTTCAAGAAAAACAAGGCACAAAGAAAACACAAAAGTTAGATGCTATATTGTCAGCATTCCGATATGATGTACTCGTAACACCGAAAGTTGTGGAACTTTCAGCGGAGAGGCGTTGAACACCTAATGGACTGATATTTATTCTATTTCGGATTCATTGAGGCGAGTAAGCCAAAATTATGGATATTTTTGTAAGATAATTTAGTTCCAACTTCAAGAAACACGAACTTTGCAAATGAACTGGAAGTTTTTCAGTAATATAAATTGTAATCTTTGTTAAATTCTTCTTTAGAATAAGGTCAATTAATATCATCATTATCTCTGTGTTAACTAATTTGTTTTGCGGAACCTTCTAAAGAAACCTCATTATAAACGAATATCGTTAAAACATTTTTAAATCTTCTATCGCTTCGTGACTAAAAATGCTCTACTCTGAAAATCATTTTCATTATATAACACACCCAAAACGAAATAGTTTCAAAGCTTTGTGATACACATTTCAATGTAGAAAACCGTTTCTTCATGCCTGTATTTGGGTGCTTGAAATGCCATATCGTTACATACATTAACCCGAAAATGTCCATTGCTATAAACCTTTCCGCAGATGGCTACAACTAACGACCCGAGGCGAATATTTCCATTATCACCGCGTTTTCCAGGCGGATTTGTGATCGCAATATGGTGTTATTAATACGCAGGTTGATACCGTCCGAAACGCTGCGTTTTACGAGACCCATGGGATGCGATCCGGTGTACCCACAAGCGGAACTATACGCAGCCTGAAATATTATCTTCAATGGAATTAATTTCATACGCGTCGTGTTTTTACATCGTTTCTGGGGGTGCGGGCATCAATCACTCAGCCGGTAACCACGTTACGTCACCGCTAATTGTGATCCCGTTCCTCCGAAACGAATGGTTATCGGCACTCGTCCGCGATCGATCGTCCTCGCCGCTCGCGACTCGCTTTTCTTCTCACTTTGTCAGCTTTACATTGAAGTACGAATTCCCTTGGAGCTGTCGGTAGGTGGTATAAACGCAGCGATAGGAGAGCTGCGGTGCCGTCGCGCTGTTGAAGTGCGGTAGGGTTGTGGGTGAGGGACCTACGGGAAAGTAGGTCGGGCCGGCGACTCCCCCCGCGACACCCGCGCTCTCCCGTCTCCCCCTGGTGTTGTCGCTTTCACTGCGTCCGCTCGGGATAAAGCCTAATTTTATTGCGTTGCGTTCGATCGTGTCTTTTACTTGCGGGCGGTTGTTTGATATTAATGAATCGGATGATCTAATGCTTGTGGGGTCTTACTGTTTACTCGTACGTTTTCTCTAATTAGTTGCCAGTAACCTAAATATGCGCCATTTCATGCTGGTAAATATAATTTCCGTACAGACGAACGCTATTTTTAGATCAACCCAGCCTTTTTTAATTATGATAGCGTCGACGTCTAACCTCATTAGATGTGGCTGTATTTCATGTATGTATGTGCTGCACAGCAACAAAATTCATCACTGTATCTCCGCACACCATCAAACCGAGCCATTAACTACTAACAGAAACTTACGGAACCTCATTACACGTTCGCAATTTTCGCTATAATGTTTACCTGCGGTTTCACTGTGTACCTACGTTCAACCACTTGTTTATTACTGCAAATAAGAGTATGCATTAACCTATATACACTATGAGCTGAAAAAATGCGTCCACACTGTTTTCAATGGCCTGCTTTTTAAATGTCGCAGTTTTCTGCAGTCATGAATCACGCGTTGACAAGAGCCGTGGGAGCTTGCCCGCGTTATAAATTGGTAGTAGTCAGGTATAGTCGCATGATTTATACGTGGCTACCTTACTTTTTAGCTGATCTAGCCATGAAATTTTTATGGCAAGAAAATCTAGCGACATTGTTCACGTTTTAATATATCCTGTGATAGGTGCTCGTATATTTCATTCTGACGTTTTCCTATCCGTTGGTGCTCTCTCATTTTTCTAAACTCCGTGCTCAAGATTGCAATGTCTAGTTAGATAGTGTGATATTGCATTGAAGAGCACGAGAATTTCCACCGCGCAGTGTAATGACACTTTTATCAAAGGCGTTTTTCGTGCTTCAAAAGATAAATTATATTGATGTGATAAATGACGGAGATGATAATATATTTTCTATAAAATGTATCTACATCATCATAAAAATATTTTTTGAGATCAATATCTAATACTAATATATCAAAACTGAATCAGCTCTCGAAGAAAAAATAGTATTTGTTCGGTTTTAAGTTGGTATAATTATGAAACAAAACTTAGGAGTCTGAAGTTACTTAGATATGTAATTAGAACGTGGTATTAATTTATGATAAATTAACACCTACTATAAAAAGTCATACGACTGGTGATGTAATTATGAGCCTCAATATGCAAAACTGGACTTAATCAATCAATCAATTGAGCTTATCGCTGTCCAAATTTGAACGCCGGCTGGTCCTGAAATAAGGTGCTTAATGCTTAAGGCCCAGCGGTTATGTAGCTTTATATTTGTTTGCATGAAGGCTGGATTTTAGTTAATTTGGCTACAGGGTAAGCACTAGTATCCAATTTGACAATGATGCCAGGCTTTTGGGCACGGTACTAGATAATGCTCACTTTCCATCCTAATCAATACTAAAGCCCTATATTTGTGCAGCGGATTTCTGTTCATCTAAGCGGGAACAAAAAATGACGAAAAAATTAATGTGATTTTTTAAGACTACATACCTCTATGTTTATTTATTTTGAATGATTTTTTGAATAATGATTTAATGATACTTTACGATTTTGTAATGATTTCTGTTTTACTGTTTTATTTTATTTTATTTGTCTGCATTTTATTTTTGTTGCATATGGGTATTTTGCCTGAAATAAAACACAATTTTTTTCATTTTTATGAAGGTCATGCTTAGTTGGTTTGGTCATGTGGCGAGGATGAGAGAAAGGCGACTAACTAAAATTTATAAAGCAAATGTGAGTGACAAGGGGATGCCCTAAAAGGATATACACTGCCCTCACTGGTGAGGTTCTTCAGAAAGGTCAGGTGCGTAGTACTCGCAACCGGCGTGCGTGCATGACCAGATGTATGAACGTGGACGAGGCAAAAGGAGTATGTAAGTATCGTAGCAGGTGGTGTTCTGTGGTTTCTGCTTACCCTCATGGGGAACAGGTGTAAGTTTATGTATGTGACAAGCCGAGTGAAGTGACAACCAGTGTGACCTTCATTTCTATACATCTATACAAATAAATAAAATTGAAGTGCGTTTGTAATATCAAAATAACAGCTTTTTACCGAATGCAAATGAAAATATATACGCCACTTATTAGAAAAACACATCTTTTCCGTTTTTTGTTTGTCTGTCTGTTTGTTCCAGCTAATCTCCGGCTGGACGATTTTGACGGGACTTTTACCGGAGATAGCTGATATTATAAGGTTTAACTTGGGCTACTTCTATTTTAGAAAAATGTAATGTAATTGTATTGTATTGTATAATGTAATTGTTAACAAATTCCGATTAAAAAAGGGAAGTAATATTTTCTTTAATTATTTCACGCGAACGAAGGTCGCAGGCAACAGCTAGTTAACTATACATTTTTCGAAGTGGTGTTCTGTAGCTTCAGCTTACCCCCATGAGTAAAGGCGTGAATTTATATCAGCTGTGGAGGTTCAAGTTTGGCATAATTTTACTTCGTGCTTTTTTCATAATTATCTTATTTTTCGGGTACAATCAGATTTGGCAAGTCGACGACCTCGGTTACTTCCAGTGAATCCCAAGTTTTATCGATGACTGACGCCAACTCATTTGACACTTTTTACGACTAGATTTTTATCGTCATACTTTACTTACAGCGTGATTATATTCTACCCTATTACAGGGCAAGGGAAGTTATGGGTTTCACTTCTCACTTTATGGTTAACGGAATCAAAAGTAAGATTTCGATAAAGATCTCTCGTTTTCCCGTTGAGTTAATGTGAATCAAAAGTTATGATCTTATGGAAAGTGAAAATGCGGAGAATAATTTTGCATTTGATTTGTTGAAAAAGAAAAAATATTTCCTTAACTGGCGAAAGACCATATAGTATAGACGTCTCTGCTCAATCCTTTGGGAGTACAGGCGTTATGTTATGTTGTTGAAAAAATTAAAAACGGCTGTGTTCTCCTGCCACACACCTTTAATTAATGGGGCCAAATAGTTCCTCCTACCACAGAGGACTTAAAAAAAAGAGGTTCTGATAGGAAGAAAAAATAATCATCTGTCCAAAGCGTGTATGTACAAAGCGTTTTTTGTCGACTAAGTATTGTCGCGTCGTTAAAAATGAAATGTGTTTCCTTTAACATGGTTGCAAAGTGCTATTAAATTTATACGAGAGAGTGTTTCGATGGTCCATATAGCTTTGTAACGACTTCCTCTGATGCTTGATACTTGAGTACTATAAGTTCGTAATATTACATTGTGTTGTTATAAGTTCAGACGTTACACTGTATGCCGTGCCAAAATCTACGATGAATGACTCTATGGCCCTCCCCTTATTGGCCAAGCGCCCTTTTATGTCGCATTATTAACCAATTTTTTCGTCTAGACTTTAATATTATTAAAATATCAAAGGATAACTAAGGACATAACTAACTGAACCTTTAAGGAAACTGGAAATAACAGATCGTCAAGCGGCAAAAGAAGGAAGGAAAAGACCATTAATTTTTAATTTTTTTGACAGAATTAATAAAAAGGCCGTACGTGAAATTTCCCGAGTCTACTCTATCAATTTTATTTATGCTACTCTTGATATAATAATTTTACTGAATTTAAAAAAGGAGCGGAGAGTGTTCTGCCTCCCCGCGGCGTGACATGGGGTATAAATTGTGCGCTGTTCCCCGCCCGCGCCCGCATCCGCCATTTTTAATAGGCGTCATTCAACTCATTTGACGTGTAATTATTTTCATTTCGCAGCTCGGTTTCCGAACGTGACCCGCCCGCGGTCGCTTCAACGACATTTTTGTCACTGGCAAACCTAATTTACGTTTTGTTCTTTTAATTAATACGATTTTTTCTTGCCTGCCAGTGGTCTTCTAGATCTTTTATAGCTTTCATTTGTTAGGTTGGATGTCGTTAAGATACTGTTGTACAAAGCCGGAAGGCTCTTTTGTTCTACTTATCAGTACAATGGGACTAGGTTAATTACATCGTATTTATTGATGGAGGCATAAATACGTTTGAGGGCAGGAGGTGTATATGGACACGCCTATGTTAAAACAGTGTCCAACTTATTGGGTCCCTACTCATGATCTAGTTAGTAAGTTATGATATCAGCTGATACTTTCTTTCATATTCAAGATACCATAAATCGCTGCTAGGATTCCTTCTAACATTTTACAGTCAACGTATGCTTCAGTCAGATTTCCTTCAAGTTTACGACATCTAGACTTACTCAACGCGTTGAGAAATCGATACGTATTTTATAGCTAGTCTTATCTTATAACTCAAGGGAATGGCATTTTTAAGGCTGAGAACACGATTATATTAAGCGCAAGCGATGTAAGCGCTTGAAAATACAAGAACTTATTCGAATTTTGAATTCAAACTAGGAATTTTTAGTCGCGGTTATAAAATGGCAGCATTTAGGATGTAGGTAGCTATGTCGGAAATAGTGAGAATTTATAATTACCTATTTTTGTTTTTTTTCAAGACACGTGCTTCTGATTGACAAAAGCTGGGTTAGTTAATTAAATACTGGCGCATCTACCCTGTGGATGCTGCGGACTTAAAGAAAAGTATATAATTTTCATTTCATTATACTGTGTCGCACTAGATATTAATATAGGCACACATTTTAAGACTTTATGCATGAATTAAGGACCTATAGCAAAAAACCACATCAGAAACGTTATACACCTTTTCTAAATGTCACGTAGGCGCCTGATTGTGCCTAAGTGACCTCATTGATGCCTAAAAGTGCCTCGTTTGCTGTTTTCACCTCATTTGTTGACTTCAATGTATTTACTTATACCTCACTACCTGCTCTATCGTCCTGAACAGTTTATTCTTTTTTTTTGTGGGTGTATCACCAGATTTCGGGTGAAAATCTGAAGTACAAATGGCCAGCATAGTGAGCAAGGACTGGTGATCTTGACAATTCTTTTGTTAGGTGAATCTTATAGTGCAGGAGGTTACCCTGTCTGGGAAAGAGACAGAGCTATACATGTCGTCTAACGCCATTTCTTTCCCACACTGGAATTACTCCTGCTTTAAGACGTCGTGGTAGGCCACCAGATTATTTTTACTTTGACAGTTGTTTAGATGTATAGTTAAGGAGCTAGCGTAGTTTTATTGATTACGAACAATACAGTAATTAGGTACGCCTGGCCAGCGTCTGGAAAGCTTTCGGAACATTAACTGTGTAAATCTGAATCGCCCTTAGCCGTTATTTTTAATGAACAGAGGTTTTGGTCCTGGGAAGTCGTCAACAAGTCATTATACTAGTAAACGTATTATGTGTTGTAAACAAAGCCGGGATCATGATAATCTGGAGTAAACAAAATTATCGAATACATCAGCCGCTGATGGCGTGGTTGGCAGTAAAGCCTAGAGTATATCAGCTGTTTTTCCTTCCCCAGTCGTAAAAAAATACTTAAGGAAAGGGTTATAGCCACACCATTCACTACATAGTGCGTTTCCTAACTTTCAGTCGAATTCCTCTTTAAGCGTTTTCACGATCTTGGATCGACATGGGGAGGAATTGGCAATAAAGTGTTTTGCATTGAGGTAAATAACCCACCGAATGTCCTTTCTTTACGATATATTGATCTTTCCGTTGCTTTGCCATTTAGCAATAACCTACTTTAACCAAAGTTACCAAAGAATATGAACTAATTATTTTAATGAGTTTGTTCTTGTTTCTGAAATAGCGCGGGATCACAAAAATGGCGGCGCATAGGCTCATGATAGAAATAATACTCCTCTTTACGCGAGTGCGAGAAAGTCATTATTTCCTCTCTCTTTTCGGTTCGGACGACGCGACTCGACACCGCGTCGGACTATTCGCTTTTATGGTGGTTGTGCACTCACGGCGAGACACTCCGAGGCTAGGCGAGTGCGAGGGTGCACATTGGAGTATTTGTTGAGCTTCAGTGTTCCTACCTTGGGCGAGTGCAAGAGTGTGCAGTCTCCTTTACTGTACGGACACAAAGCTCCTCTGACCGACCGCTTCTCAAACTATCCGCGTCGGTAAGTGATGGCTCTCTAACAAAGAAAGTAAAACAGGTTAAATATGAATAGCCACCGTTCACCACTACCCAAGTTTAGGTCCTAATTACATCTTCATTGATCATGTTCAACAACAGCCTAGCCCTAACATGTCCTAAATACCGACCGAGCAAAAGCTACGAGTACCTACTTCTAGGTCATCGTGAGGCAAAAAATATACTCAGAAATTCAATGAACAATGTATTACGGTAATGGTGGTTAAACGAGGGTGCGAGGGGAACAAACTAGGACAGTTTTTGTGCACTTTCTAGCTGTACCAACTACTGTTTGTATTACGTGTTTTGTGACAAAGGAATGCGGGATAATGTCAATGTGGGCGAGTTTTTCGTGTGTTGTGAAATGTTGTAATTGCTGCAGCATAGAACAGAAGGATACTCATGGAACTTACAATTTAAGTGCTAAAAAGATCATTTGGAGTTAAAATGACGTTGAAAATAAGGCCCTGTTGGTAAATATTTGAGAAAAACAAGATGGCGTCGTCAGCCGCTCGTCACGCGTCGGTTAATACTTGTACAGTTTGTGTTTATTGTTTAGTTCCCAGTTAAATTTGGGACATGGTGTTTCGTTTCATGCTTGAATGCTCGATACAGGCTAAAACTGCAGAGTTCAAATCAAATAGCTACTGACCAAACCTGAATAATAAATAAGCAGGTGCTTAAATCGCCATACACTAACTTAACTACTACTCAACTAAAATAACTATTTACCCGAAAGTCTAAGCCTCTACGAGTATACACACGATGTAAACCGCCCCTTCATGAAGTCGTCAACCAAGCATTCTGTACATCTAACTAAGTAATTCTACGCAAAAAACATTGCTGGAAACGACTTTTTGGGGTGAAAAATCGCGTCTTCAAACGCACTCAAGTTATTGTGCTGATGGAACCATTTAATAGTTAACGGGTCATGGAGGTAGAACAAGTACCTTTCAGCTTCGTTAAGGGTCTATTTACACCCTTTATTATGTGGAGATGATACGCGTTATAAGACTTGGCTATTTGAGTTCCAAAAATATCTGGAAAACATTTTTTAAAGTAAAATACCACCAAACAACAGCAGCAAACAGTAAATCATGTTTGTGTAAATCAGGTATTTGTTTGGACGTGTGACTATGACGAATATTCAATATGGCTGATAATCTGTCACTCATTTTCACGCGAATAATAAACGGCATTTTGAGTTTTTTTCAAAGTTGTTTTTATCTCGATATAATGCAGAAATTCCACAAGATACGGTGTTAATTACGATTTTCATGGTTTTATGACTTTTCTACTTAATCCCACGAGATGTACCTCTCGCAATTTTCGGGTTTTAAAGGATTCCTGAGTTAATCCGGGGGGTGTCGAAACCCCACGGATGTTTCTTTTTCACTTTGACTTTGATTTGAACAACATAAACTCAATCTAATGTTTACCACAGTATTTACGTTTTATACATATGTCTATTTGGCAGGACCTGCCTTTCACATACCAAGAGGAACTTATAAATCCCATAGCCTTAACCAGAACATCCATTGACCGGGGATTTAGCTTAACAACGAACTTTGTTATCTTGCTGTCACAACTTATAAGCTCAAACATGTGTTTAACATACCCACACTACTCCAAACTGGTCGACAGTCCAGAGTTCACACAACTTAATTGTATTACGCAATATTATGAGTGTCGACTGTGGTCCAGTGTGTTAATACGAGGTGTAACAAGACCCTTCACGAAGCCGTCAAGCAAGCATTCTGTACATCAAACTTAATAACTTTACGCAAAAATTATTGCTGTGAAACGACTTTTTTTTGGGGTGAAAACTCACGTTTTTCGGAAGGACTCAAAATAACGCACACAAAACATTGTGCTGATGGATGGATTGAATAGTACAGGGGTTGTGGGGGTTTACAGTAAAAATCTTACGTTAAAAATATGTATTTTAAAAAAAACTTGTGAAAAAGATGGAACTTTGACCGCTAATATCTCCATAACTAGAAGGTTCCCAGGTATGGTCTAGAACAAAGAAATGATCGCAATGACGGGGAGAACAAGTACCTTTCAGATTCGTTAAGGGTCTTGTTACACCCTTTATATTATTCCATCATTATTTTATTTCGCTTCATTGCTGCGATATGAACGTAACGTAGTTTATTATTTTTAGACAGTTAAAGTATCATAACAACAACAATACCAGCCTAGTCCCACAGCTGGGCAAAGGCCAGAGGAGGCAAGGGCATTGATCTCCACGCTTGCTCAAGACGGGTTGGCGATTTCAGATTTGTATTCATTAAAGTCCAGGTTTCCTCACGATGTTTTCCTTCACCGAGAATTTCGTAGTCACTGATATTTTCGCCATTTTTATTTCGTAGCAGAATTTAGTTGCTTTTATTGTATGTTTTGATTAGGTCCTTGTGGTTTGTTGCCACCGTAAAAATAGACAAAGACTATTATACTTTTCGTCCATTTTCTTGCTTTTTTCGTAGAATTTACTTTGCCGTCCAAAATAGGTCACACATTTGTTGAAACTCTCGTTATATCGGCTGACGCTGCTTCAGAAAAATGGACAGCTGCTTTCTGAAACGTAATGTTTGAAAAGCAACTCATTGGGTATTTGTATAAGTTTAAAAGTATGCATTTATATTAAACTAACACGTGCATAATAATGCATGCATAAAAATGTACCAAGCCGATGGTGGTCTGAACTTGCCCTCCAATGTACCACACATTGGAGGGCAAGTTCAGTTTTCGGTACGTATTTTCTGTTGAATATGATTAACTGTGCTTGCTCGCGGGGAGACCGTTAGACCAGCTCCCAAGCATAAAGTGCGTCACTCACCTGCAGCCTCCTGTGACTCTTCGAGGGAATCTTGTGCTGATGTGGCACGTGGCTGGCGTTGCACGACGACCGGCCGGTCCGACTATCCACTCACAAATTGGTGCACCAAAGTCTTTAATGCACTTTATGAGCCTTCAGGAATCACAATTAGTCCAGATAGAAGCTGTTTAGCGACGATTCACCCTCATCCATGGATTTCAACCGGGAGCGCGCACTTAGTCAACTGCTCTGTTATACTTCAACATGTATTCATAAGAACGAATATCCAAAAGTAGTGTGTAAGATCGTAGCAGGTGGCGTTTGCTTACCCCTACAGGGAGAAAGTGTTATTTGATGTAATGCAAGATATGAAAAAAAAATGTGTAAACAAATTGTTAAAGTACACCTGTCCATGTTATTATTATGTAAATTATCGTTTAGAAAGTATAATGTAGTAAAATAAAAGGCTTTTCTATTTATAATTTTATTTTAAGCATTGAATACAATAACAATACCTATCTACTAATTCATCTTTTCCTTTAGTCCTTCATTTTAGAATCGAAACAAAAAGTAACTTATGATGAATTATAAAAACGACCTCTGACGGTCAATTCTCAAAAGACTTTCAACAAAGTCACTTCCGCTCCTGATTATTAAAATCACAGGTTTTTATAAAGTTTTCATTTCTGGCCGCTCCTAATGGAAACGACCTAGTTTGGCCTTCTATAAATTATAAAAATATTTTATTAAAAGTTCACTTTTGGAAGGAAGTGAGTTTGTTAGAATAACTTCAAGGATTGATTTTAATTAGAGACTTATAAAACTTTTTTGAATTAGACACTGTTTTAAACTTTCACGGTTTAAACTTACACATAAACTGTCACCAGCAACGGCACGCAACGGCGACGGCGGCTGGCTGTTTTGGGCAACTGTAACCAGTGGCCCAAAACTCTGACAACCAGTCGTACCAAGAGGTATCGTATTACCCAGTACTAACTGGTTTGTGGAGGTCAAACAGGCAGTCGCTTCATGTAAAATACTGGTGTTCAGCTGCATCTGGTTAGACTGGAAGCCGACCCTAACACAGTTGGGAAAAGGCTAGGCAGATGATGATTTTACCTTTTATGAATCTGCTTACAAGAACTGCCTCCTTCAAAGTCAACAACAACATACAACAACAACAACATCATATATCAACATCATATTCATATTCACAGTTTTTCGCTGGATTTAGTTTTTAAGCCTTATGACGTGTAAGGCGGGGTTTGGTTTGATTTTATCGCTCTGTATAAATAAATACCTACATTTAGCTACATTTGACGATTTCATTGTTCTTCTTTTCGAACCAATGAGTCAGATTTTGTCGGAACAGTTCGTAATCACCTGCAGGGCTGGTGATGATCACTTGGCGAGTTTTGATTCTTGTGTTTTTGTTCTTGTTGGTTTCAACTGGAACTACCCGTGCAGAACTGTCATTGTATATCAAAACTAGCTAGGTGATGATCGTTATGAACTGTCAACAAAGTTACGCAATAGCCCTGCTGAACAGCTTCGTTTGCTTCATTCAAGCCCTGGAAGGTGCAATTAGTTGTGCACATCAGGAGAGAAGGTATGGTCTATCCTGTCTTGGGGCTCCACACTCGCATTCTCTTTCACCACGATGACTCAAACTCAAACGATTTCATAATATAACCGCGAGTAGACGACCTGACCAACAATATAACACTAGTAGGTATAGAAAGGCTATCAGAAGAAATAAGTCATAGAAAAACTGAAATCCTATGTCTCAGTCTCAGCTATAAATGAAATTCTTAGTTGCCAATTTGACTAGTTAAACTTGTACCAACACTAACCAGTTGGGTGTTGCAGTGTTGATTTTTTCCGTCCTTTTTGTATTTATAAATATTTGTAATGCTTTGTATGAGTTAATTGTTTATATATATAGGGTCTATCTATTCATTCACGAAATCTCTTAAGGGGTCATTGTACTCATCATTATGAACAACTTTTACTATGGGACCAACACCGAAATCGCGAAAAAAAAATCAGCTGTTCCCTACAATATGATCGCAGTAACTCGTCAAAATGTACTGAATAGCTGTTTTTTTTTTTCGCGATTTCGGGGTTGGTCTCCAAAAAATTTCGTGTATGCATAGATACACCTTATATATTTTTAATGCACGTCATGTCACTGCATCATCTCTCTGCATCATCTCGTGTTTTTCTTCCATTCTACTCTGTCAACCCATTTACTCCTTTTTCTTTCATATCATTCCTCACACAATCCATCAATCGTTTCCTTGGTATTCCTCTTGTCACGTCATGTCCCTGCTACAAACAAATATTTTTCAATACACTTTCTCGAAAACTGGTTCTTATCGCACTACGATTAGGTTCAACATGCAATGTATTTCACACGTGTGTATTTGTAATATTTTTCCGCACACGTGCGGAAATAAAAATTCCCACCTATGAGTCCAAATGGGTTCAATGACTGTATCTATAGTAGGCGGTGATTTTTTTTTAATCTCGGCTACGGTGTAATTTTTTTTGAGTATTTAAATTGTGTTTATAAATAGAATATTACAGATAGACATGATTATTTAAAATAAATATTTACTTTACTGAAAAAATTAACATTTATTTGTGTTCTAAATTCAAAAATATTTGAATTTTCTTTTTTTTCTCGGCTTATAACACCCTCGCCGGCAGCTCGGGTGTTAATTCTGCACTCGAATGCAATAACAAAGTTTCCCCACTTATATCAAAATATACTACTTTCTTTCGTTATCCCGTTAATCGGTGGTATATATAAATATACCACTTTGACTACAATCAAAACTAAACATTTTCAAATTCTATGCACCGAAAGCACCGAAAAGGACGCAAATCGCCGACTAAGTTATCCGATACAGATGATCGTGTAATCCGCTTTTAAATCGATTCCGCCGTTACCGTGCAGTATTTACTAACACAACGGTTTCTGGAATGGCTGCCGAGGCAACAGCTGACTACGGAAACAACCAAACATTTACAGGAATTTAAGCTCTAAGACATACCTGCTGTTATATGATTAATGTTGACCTTTAAATATTGTGTACGGGTGTGAGATGTATTGATGGATTTGGCGTGCTATTTAAATAATGTATAATGTAAATTCCTTTAGTAAGGCAAATGTTAAAAAAAAATATAATGTTTTGTGTTTTCCCCCCTTTAGAGGTTATTGTAGGGAATGTACTGTCGGGATAAAAGGCTTCTGATTTTCCAGTTGGTCAAACTTCATCGATATCTGTTCAGCTTTTGAAGCGTAAAAGGTGACATACAGTTACTTTCGCATTTATAAATTTAATTTTAGTCCGAAAGGTTCAAATATGGATGATGCACAAAATAGGAATTCTGTTCCTGTTGTGTACCGAAGCAGTGAATAGACCTGTATTTTACTCTTTTCGAGTTCATTTCCAATCTAAGAAAGGAGGTTATTAAAATTCTAGTCTGACCTTTCTCATAAATTGCCATGGGCTCCTCCTCCCCCTCTATTTGCCGTGATAAAGGTCTAAGTAAAGCGTTTATAGGGAAACTTAAACAGTTGAAAATATGCAGTCTTGCAATTGACAGCCAGATTTGGAGAACCGTGATTAGCAAAGTCAAGGAAAGCAACGCAAAGCGTAATGAAAGAAATCAGTCTGCCTATAAACTAAAACTCGTGTAATGAAAACGTGAACAAAACATTGCAATAAATCTACGAAAAACACGATAAAGTAGGCAACAATTTAGTCAGAGTGTCACATCTACGCATAACGACGCCCAATCACGTAAGATGGTCACGCTTCACTATGCTCTCCTAATGACTCCATTACGTAGCAACGACCGGCGACCAGTCGTCAAGCGATTAGTAGTAATTGCTAGTTGCTCTATATACCCACCGAATTTTCCGAGACAGATTTTCAAGCACAAAAGATTACGTTTAATTCGCCCCAAAGTTATTCATGCCGTAAAACAAGGTTGGAGTATTTGAGTAATTTCTAAGTGATTTAACCGAACTTATCATCATTTTGATTGGCTTTTTGGAGAGTTGACAGTGGAATTTGAAAGTTATTACACTTTTACTACTTTTTTGTGAGATAGAGGTTAAAATTGCTGCAATCTTTGAACTCTTTTGGTTGATGCGTGTTTAAAATTTGCGCTTTTTCTCTCCGTCTTTGTAATTGAGATCTTGAGGCAAGAGTTTGTTGCCCCCGTTCACCTTTGAAAAAAGGAACGTTTGATTTGTTAGAGCACAAACATAAATAGACGAATAAATATTAATTTGGTTACTGCGTTCCACAGCAAACTTCTTCAGTAAAACTATTATTTTTCACAACAGAACTAAACTCCTAAACACACAACTGTATATTCATTGTCATTCAGCCATTGAAACATATGACTCACTTAAACAGCAAACATGAACCTTAAAACTGTCACATTACGTAAAAGCTCGCTAGCTTCACAAAGTAGATCTTGTGCAACTGCGAAAAACGTACATTGAATACCGACGGTACCTATGTAGCTAGATGTATGCATATAGCGTCTTCACTTGTTTTTCTCTGTCGTGTAGTTGGTGGCAGGGTGCAGGGTGCATTGACCCTCACAATGCCAGGGTAGCTAGGTACCTACTCTAGTTGAATGCGAAAGCATTTTCTCAACGAACCGTGAGCGAACATATTATGATGAAGCAACTGTTGTTGTTTTCTTTTGCAATTTGCTTTTACAAGTCGTTACGTCATGTCATGTAGGTTAGATGTTAAATTAAAATGGAGAACAACATGTTGTGCAAGAGTTTTATAATTTTGTTGCTGGATTTGGTTGAAGCTGTTGAGGCATAAGCATAAATGTTGTTGATTTTAAATTGCGGTGCATAACGGTGTTACGCGAATAGATAAAACAAGAAATGAGTACATAAGAGGAAGTCTGAAAGTGGCGCCGGTGACTGAAAGGTTGTGTGGTAATCGGTTGTCGTGGTATCGACATGTGATGCGGAGGAATGAGGAAAATGTCGTGAGGAAAGTTTTAAGTATGACTGTGGATGGGTTTAAGAGTAGAGGAAGACCAAAGAAACGATGGATGGACTGTGTGAAGGATGATATGGCAAGAAACTGTCTGATGAGATGACGAGTACTAGAGAAGTATGGAAGAAACATGCGAAGACATGCTGCGCCGACCCCAAATGAGTTGGTATAAGCCAAGTGAATAATGAATTCTAAAACATAATCTTTAATTTTAAAATTGCAGTTTTTTTTTTTTTTACTGGAAATACTTATTGATACTAACATTGGTACTAATTTTAAACATCATAATCACCTAAGTATTCAAATATTTTGCTTTTATACTGACTAAAAATTAATTTAAACAGTTTGGCAGTTAGTTAAACTATAAATTAGAAATGTTTGGCAAAGCACTTTAAATGTTTCATTTGAAATAAATTAGAAATACTTTGATAATGTTAAATGAATACCTACCTAGATATTTAGCTATTATAGTGAAAGCTTTCTCAGAAACATTGTTAAAGTAAGTGCCTACAGGAGAAAGGAATTTAAATTTCATTGTGATTTGTTTGCCACGTGTGCGCAAGTCCTGAGTTCGAGTCCCAGGTTGGACGAGCGTTATTGAGTTTATACATCAGGATTTTCACAGTAGCAAATCGGAGCCTAGATTTGTGTTTAGTTAATAGCAATAGGCTCGTCCCTATTACATTTGAATTAAATATAACTGGTGAATTGTGTGTCTGGAAATAGGTGTGATGTTAATTCTATTTGTTTTTATTTTTAAATTATTTTATATAGATATAAAGTTTTCAAACTATCATAGTCACTAACATTTTATCATTAACACTAGAAACGGGACATTTACCATTTTTGCTTTTATATAGATTCTGTAGTGGACGAAATTCCCTACAATGAATGGGTAAATGAAACACTTTTTAACTTACGGGATTCGTGAAATTTTGTTTGCCTTTTAATAAGTTTTCGTTGCTTAAACCTTTTTGTAGACGCTGTGGAATGTCATCAATCAGAATAAGCTATGACAAGGCAATTAAGTTCAATTATATCTATACCTTATTAATCTATTTTACCTAGGCCCTTGATATTTCGGTGTAACCAGAGGATGAACACATTTTCTATATAACGTGTCTTCACCTTGTCTGTCTTTTCGAATACACAAATGACACATTAAATACTTATAAACATTTTGAGCCCTACATAGTCCGTCAGAAAAAAATAAGATTTCATTTATATATTCAGACCTCTATTCAAAATGGTTATTATTACCATTAAATTAATGTAAAACTCAGAATCCATTAAGGAGATATAAAAAGACAAAGACGGACCTCAATTTTCTTTTTCCGAGAAAAATATTTTTTTTATTATCTTTGACAGGTTTAAAAGAAAATGTAGGTATTTTAAAAGATGTTATTAAATCAATATTTAAGTTGGAAGTTCTTTTCGGAAGTTTTCTAGAAAATTTAACCATTTCCTATGATTGGCTCTGAAAATAAAGGTGATTTTGCCGAGAAGGGTTTTTTTTTCTTTCATGAATACATAATTTTCACTTTACTTAACAATGGGGAAGGCAACCGTAAATCTAATGGCGCTAGCATAGCTTGTACCAAGCAATGTCATTGGTTGAAGATCTGTCAATGTCATTTCACAGTTCAAAATAGCTTGACCTCATTGGTCAGATTGGGACTAAACTATGGACACGCCATCTACAATCAGCTTTGACTTGCCTTCCCCATTGGGACTGTTAAGGTGGATGCGCAAGAGTAGCCCGCGAAATTTAAATTTTGTAACGTTTATTGCAATTTGCAGGTCAGTGTCAGGTTATATGTTGATGAAAATATGAATCGCGCCAGTAACACGTATGGAATTACAGAATTATAATCATTCAAATCATCAATACAACTCTCCAAGATAGTAGTAATAACTATGAACATTTATGTTAGTGCGCATATTACAACGATCCGGTATCTGCCGATAAATCAGTCTGATGGACAACACGATTGTCTTTAAACTAAACTATCGGCAAACTGCTAGATCAGTGTGCCGTTTTTATCCCGCACGCACTTGCCGATTGCCGAATAATTCAAGGTTTCTGGTCAAAGACAATGATTAAAAAGTTCCTTATAGCGCAAACCAACCGTTTACTTCCCAAAATATTGGAAAAAGAAGCATAAAATAATAAATCCTGAAAAGTGGGTACTGTTAATGACCTAGAAAAGGTGATAAGAAACACAGGTCACGTTACGTTTAAGCTACCTATTTATGAGCGAAAACCTTTTGAGTGTTGCTTTTTGATTATGTATTCTGAACAGTTCGCGGGCCTAAGCTAAAAAGCTAGAAATCAGAAAAGGTTTCAGTTTTCTTTTTAATTTTTTTGTAACGATGTTTTCTTTGTCAAACGAAAATTGTGCGTATTTCTGCCAACATGTTACCAAACCACATCAACATTTCTAACATTTCCTAATTAATTAGTAATAATTTTGAATAGCAAACACTGATTAATTTTAAATATTTTCAAAGTATGCGTTTTGAATATAAAGGGTGTAACAAGAACCTTAACGAAGCCAAAAGGTACTTGTTTTCCCCGTCATCGCGATATTTATTTTGTTCTAGACCATACCTGGGAACCTTCTAGTTACGGAGATATTGGGGTTCAAAGTTCCAACTTTTTCACAAGTTTATTTTTTTTTAAATACAAGTTTTTTGTAAGATTTTTACTTAAAGCACCTCCACGACCCCCGTACTATTCAATGTATCCATCAGCACAGTGATTTAAGTGCGTTACATAGAGATTTACGGAAAAACGTGATGATTTACCACAAAAAAAAATGTCGTTTCCCAGCAATAATTTTTGCGTAAAGTTACTTAGTTTGATGTACATAATGCTTGGTTGATGGCTTCGAGAAGGGTCCTGTTACACCCTGTATGTATGACTGAATAGTATGAAATATATCACATTTAGAAAGTGGGATTAATTTCAAGTAAATTAACCGAATTTGGGGATGGCTCATTATTGCACAACTACGAACGTTTATTAATCTTACAATTATATGGTTTTCCTATGTCTAGCCATTTCTGAGTCGTCCAACATTAGCCTTTTCCCAACAACGTTTTGGTCCGCTTCCAGTCTAACCAGATGCAGCTGAATACCAGTATTTTTTATGGAGCGACTGCCTATTTGATCTCCACAACCCAGTTAGTACTGGGTAATATGATATCCTTCATACTTTTGGTACGACTGGTGGTGAGACTTTAGGGCCATTGACTTCCTGTAGCGACTGTCAAAGATCTACAAATGAGTGTCGGGACAAACGGGTCATCGGCTTTCCGAGGCACGGAGGTAACTCGCTATGAAATGGATGGTCACCCGTCCATGGACTAACCTAGGCAACTGTTATTATTTAGCTAAGAGCTCCTCATTTCGGAGTCATGTATAACTAAATTATAGTACACATCAATGGTGATTAGCCTTTAATCAAACGCCTGTCACAAAACTATGTTTTGATACGAATTCCTAAATTCAAACTACGAACTGTCCAGAAATCTATGAACTATATCCAACGTTTTGATTGGCTGTGGCGCGAACCAATCAAATAGCAGAACGTAGCCTGTCTCACAAGTCTGAAGTAACCTAACCTATAGGTAATTAAATTCTTATAACTCAATTAACACTGTCTTTTGAATAAAGCACTACATTATACTAATTGAAATAATTAAAATCAATGGTTCTTTTTATTCCAACTAATTTAGTTAATTGAACTTAAATTATGAAGCACTACCATAGAGTAACATAAGTGTTTTATTATTAAACTAGCTGCTGCCCGCGACCTTCGTTCGCGTGAATGTATTACTTCGCCTTGAACCAGATTTTGTTAACAATTTCAAGAGTTTAATTTTTTTTTTGAGCCCTAATCATATTTCTAAAATAAAAGTAGCCTATGTTATACCTTAAAGCATCAGCTATCTGATATTTTCGTCAAAATCAGCCCAGCCATTTCAGAGATTAGCCGGAACAAAAGACAGACAGACAAAAATTTAAAAAAAATGTGTTTTTGTTATTAGTGCCGTATATATTCTTACATGCATTCAGTAAAAAGCTGTTTTTTGATATTACACTTAAATTTTATGTATTTGTGTAGATATAGATGTATAGATTGAGCAGAATCACTCTGTAATTTTATTTATCTTTTCGTTGTTGCCAAGTAATAACACCAAGGAATATAGAAGCTGTTACCTTCTGGAAAAAGGCAAGGTTAATAGCTGGATAGCCTGTCTAGGTTCTCTCATCAAGGATTCTTCTTAACGAATCCATTAACCTGTTTGACTTCCATTTCATTGTTTTTTCTAGGTCAGTTATATACATTATGTACGTACCGTAAAAGGGTGTTACAAGACCCTTAACGAAGCCAAAAAGTGCTTGTTCTCCCCGTCATTGCGTATTTTTTTTTATTCTATACAACCAGGACATTACCTGCGATTAGAGTAAATACATTTATCTGATTGTTCCTAATTTTTCTTAATAAGTGTCGAAATGAATGTTGTAAACTCATAAATCAACTAATAATTTTTAAATTAAAAGCTTTTTTTGTTTTGTACAAATCTAAGAATGTTGGAGTTGTGTTGAGTAATTAAATGATTTCTAGAAGTAAAACACTAGTTTTTAGTCTTATTCATTTAATACTATCTAGTTACAAAAAATTTAATCTCTAAACATCTATCTACATGGTCTATTATTTATTATTTTATTATTCGCGAGCACCTGCTTTATCTATCGGCTGATGGTTTGTGTGCAGGTGGCCTTATAAGGTCTCTTGTATGTCATCAGAAGGTTTTCAACTGTATTTGGCCTTAAATCTTTTGTAATCAACAAATAATCTTTCAAAGTTGTTGCTGGACAAATATTTATATTTTCTTTGAAATAAGGCAGGAATAAAATAGGTTGTTCACAACCGGCAGCTGAAGTTTTAATGATATAGGAAATTATAATATTGACTCCGTTATGACAAATATGAATGTTTTTAATTTTAGAACCTGAACCTTCCAGTTACGATTGGGGGTCAAAGTTCCAACTGTTTCACAAGTTTAAAAAAAAAAAAAATGTTTTTAATATAAGCTTTACTTAAAACACCTCCACGACTCCCGTAATAGTCAATCCATCCATCAGCACAATGTTTAGAGTGCGTTGCATTGAGTCCTACAGTTAAAAGTGATTTTTCATCCCAAAAAAAATTCGTGTCCCAGCAATAATTTTTGCGTAAAGTTACTTAGTTTGATGTACATAAAGTTAAGGCTTCGTGAAAGGTCTGCTTACACCTTGTATACATCCATCCATTCCACCTTTATAAAGACAGATTTACAAAATAAAAAAAAGGAATAAATTGCTCTAAATACTTTTCTTTCTCCGGGTCGTCAAGAGTTATATCGGACAAAATCGGAGTTTTCCGATGACAAAATTAAATGAAGCCGGTCTTTATTTTTACTGTTTGTAGATACGTAAAAAGCATAATGTCGTTTGCTTAAACTTTTACGTGTAGGTATTATTGCTTTGGATTGCGTCATAAAAATAAACTTTGTCGGGAAGTTTGCTACAATGCAGCTTCACGATTTTGAGAGTATATTGTTAGTATACTTATAATATGTAGGTACATACACTTCAGCATATACTTTTGTAGCAAATATTAACTTCTCGGGAGTCGTAGCTTTTATGTAATACTTTTCTTTTAAAGTTTCTAAAGCCTGGAACCCAAAAAGAAAATTCTTTGGAGAATAGTTAAAATTGTTAATGTTTGAAGTAGAAAGTAGTGGCAGACGGATCCCTTGAAAAATATAACAATGTTTTTTCACGGATTCTAAACGTTTTAGTTTAGGACCTTTGTCTATTAAAGTATTTCTGTGGCAAGAGTCCACTAATATTGTTTTAACAATTTTATTTGTAACGTTTAGGTCCACTTACAAATAACTTAATATGTTTTAACATTAAACATATTTAAAACTTCATTCTTTTTCTGCGTATTGTTTGAAGACGAAAAATAAGCAGTAAACTAATGTTGTTTTTACAATTTTATTTGTAACATTTAGGACCACTTACAAATAGCTTAACATTAAATATATTTAAAACCTCATTTTTTTCTGCTTAGGTATTGCTTGAAGACGAAAGAGACACAAATACGGTTTCATTAGCAGATTAGCAGTAAACGCATTTAGTGACATTGATTCTTGTGGGTCTTAGGTTTAATTCTTTTTATAGTCGAAGACGTTATGCCATTAACAAAAAAAACAAAAATTAATGAATATTTTTTAACAATAATTCCAAAAGTGATCACCGGAGAACAAAAGTATAATATAACTTACTCTCCAGCTTAATATAGCGAATACATTTTGTTCTCAGACTTGCAAACAAGCCGAGTGAAACAATACAAGTTTCACTCATTGAGATGACTCGCAGTCGAGATGAGTTCGTAATTACATAAGTAGCTACGACCTATCTACATTAGGGCGATGTTCCGAGAACTTTCCTTTCGCGGTTTTGTTTCTTCTATTCATACCTACCTATGTACCTTGTTTTACAGGCATGTTTATCGCTCTTATGTGGTGTGTCTCTAAGGAATAGAATGTATCTACATTAGTTCACATTAATTATTAAGTTCTTAATCAGGTATTAAGTACCTCATTCCTAAATAACAAATATCTGTATAACATTACATCACGCCTGTGATCCCTGAAGGGTTAGGCAGACGTGTACCTAATAGTACACCCCCACATTTCGCTAGTTATGTTTAAGTTTCATGTAATAAGGGACGAGCCTATTGCCGTCAAACGGGCACAAATCCAGACTCCGTGGCTGCTACTGAACATTTGTATGTTAGATTGAGATAAAAGTTATATTGTTAAAATAGAATAAAATTCATTTCATTTCTAAGTCGCAGGTTTCTTCCAGCAGACCTGCGACTTATGAAATAAGCAGTACCTTAGTGCCCTTCTATCTTAATCTAATGTCCTGTTAAGTATTTTTTGTGTACCTATAAAAAATAAATAAACCAGGTACCTCGAAAAGTACCTACCTAGCCTGGGTAGGCACTTTTCTCGATACCTGATTGAATTTGACCAACAGAATATTGACTTTAATACTCGTATAGTTCATAGGTCATAGTTATTTTAATGTTTTAGTAGAATGACCGAATTAAATTATGATTAGTGTTACGAAATTCTCAAAATAACTATGCTAGTTAATTCTCTTTATCGTATTTTTCTATATAAACTGCCTAAAAAGCCATGCGACTTTTGTTTTTTTTTTCGTTCCAAATTTGAAAATTGCGTTTCTAGATAACGACCTCCCTCTGATTTAGTTAAAAAAAAAAAGATGTTGAATATTCATCCAGTGTTGCAAAACGAAAAATAATCTGTTTTATAATTAAGATTTGCAATTAATTATCTGAGATTTATGTTCCAAAAACATAATTAGTATTTGTGATTCTATGAAAAATACATTTCATGACTACCAAATTACTTTAGTACTAAATTAGTACTAAAGCCATCTGTAGTTAATTATTTATTTGCTTTTAGAAAAATGATATTTTTTCAAATTGAATGTTGAATTGCTGCCTCGCTGGTCTAGAAGTAGAGCATGGATTCTGAGTTTGATAAACAAGTTCAAGTGCTGGATTTTTCCTTATGGATTTTTTTAGAAGCAGCAAGAAGTTCCAGACTTCTGGCTGTATTTAAGAAATTCCATTACTCCTTATTACCTCTGCTCTGCACCCTTCGAAATCTGCCACCGCATAATTTTCAGGTATCATTTATATAGCCTTCTTAATTAGACTGCCTCGTTGGTCTAGTGGTCACAAGCTTGACTGCTGAGCCGGGACCTCATGTCCTGGGTTCGATTCCCGGGTAGGGCAAAATGTTATTGGGTTTTTATCAGGAATTTCTTAGTTCATTTGCTGGCAATAGGCACGCCCCCTATTACATGGGGCTTAAACATAACCGGCGAAATATGGGTGCAGGTACTATTGGGTACACCTCTGCCTTACCCTTCAGTGAATATAGGCGAGATCGTATTATTCTGTGGTGATGTTATGTTATGTCATTCATATAGTTAGTTTGTTGGTTTGAATGCAGGTGTACCTATTCCCAGAATTACGGGTTATTGACAATTCTTGCGAAAACGTCTGCTACCGATGAAGCCTGGTTTCCTCGCTCGGTGCAATGACCTGTCTTCAGGGAATTCCAACGAACTGCAGTAATAAACATGCTTTGCGATTTTAAATACTTTTGTCTCTTCGATTGAGTTACTTTCTGTCTGCCTGACCGTCTCCTTGGCAGTTGTGTCTGTAATTCGTCTAGTTGAAATAAATGTTCGAGTTTTAGGATTTGGCATAAGGACTGACGCCAGCACAACAAGCTACTACAATCTATCAAATCTGTAATAGATTTTCAATTTTATTGGTGCCCCTGCCACCACCCCCCTGCTGCCTGCCTCTGCCTGCGGCCTGCCTGGCTGAGGCTTTGGCTTAGGTTTGGTCTTGGGCTTGGGCTTGGCTTGGCTTAGGCTTAGGCTTGCTTTATTGTTTTAGGTTCAATGGTTAATCGGGAAAATTTGACAGTTTCGGGTAGCTTGATGTGCCACCCAAGGTACTAATTCAATGAACAATAGAATTTGAGTCATTCTTCATAGCAAGCTTTCAATTTTCCGTAAATCGCAATTGTGAACACTCTCAATTAAGTAATTCATCATAACAAGTTTTCGAAGTTCCGTACATCGCGATTATGAACATTCCCAATTAAATAAGTCGTCATAGCGAACCATCTAACTCACGCAAATCGTTCTTTTGAACTATAAGAATACAGTACATACGTACGTACGTACGGTATTTCAGTATGAGAGTCAACATTGGGATATAATTTAAATAGGTATTCAGATAAGTTGCTAATCTAGCATAGACCTAAAAAACAAAAGAATACCTAAGTATAAACGTAAATTTAAATATAAAGGGTGTAACAAGACCCCTCACGAAGCCGTCAACCAAGCATATCAAACTAAGTAACTTTACGCAAAAATTATTGCTGGGAAACGACTTTTTTTTTGGTGAATATCTCGTTTTACGGTAGGACTCAATGTAACGCACGCAAAACATTGTGCTCATAGATGGATTGAATAATACTGAGATCGTGAAGGTGTTTCTTCAAAAATCTTACATTAAATTAACAGACAATTGTTTCGTAGAAACATAGTTTCAGGATTTCATAAGAAATTGATCAATGAAACTTTTGACGTTTCTTTAAGCAAAGATGTACCAAATAGTACACCCACATGTTGCCAGTTACGTTTAAGTCCCATGTAATAGGGGACGAGCCTATTACCATCAACCGAGCATAAATCTTGACTCCGTGGCTGCTACTGAGAATATTCTGATAGAAAAAACCAATACCACTTTGGGCGACCCGGGAATCGAACCCAGGACGTAATGCTCAGTAGTCGCACTTGCGACCACCCGACCAACGAGGCAGAAAATTAAATTATTAAAGTATTGACCTTTTTTTAGACGATAAAAGATGTTTCTGTTATAGTTAATATAGTTATTCCTTGTGGCAGTAAATTAGGAGGCTCATGTTTACAAACAGACATCTATAGGCAAAAGATGCCTACATTTATAATACCCCGAACCTATGGGGGAGTGGATGGGTAAACACTCACCTTCTGATTCATGAGTAGGTATTCGCATCGAAAACAATTTTTAGTTCAAGGCTAAAGCAATAAATTACGTCGCTAAGTAAATTATATTCCAAGAAATGATACGAAAACCACTTGTACACGACATTAATTATTTATTACATACATTTGCGCAGTTTACCTTCACTTTTGAAACTACCTTCTTGCGTGTAGCCACCCTATTTTTAATCGAAAACCGTTTTCCGAATGGCCAGCCAATTAGGTACCAAGTAAAGCCTACATTTTAAGTCCTTAATGCCAAGGGTAAAGTGGAAACTGCGTAAATTTTGTTAGAAAGCCTTTAAATATGATAATGGCCTTGTGGGCGTTTGTTCTTTTATTGTGTAGCCATTTAGCCTTCCTGGTGTAGCCTGTTTAGTTTCAATGGACTCTAGTAAGAGATTAAAGCAGTTACTGTGATTATGCAAAGTGGAAATGGCTATACCAACCATTACAACCTACATTAAAAATGTTTAAACATACAAATTCAATAGAAATAAAAATACGGAGTTTGGCTGCTGATAAGCAGTTCTGCAAACCAAAAAACACGTACAACATTTTTTACAAGCAAGCCAGCAGCTGTTTTGTGAACAAGAACCTAAAGCAATCACAAAAAATGCACAAAGAAAACTTTTGCAATTCACAAACACTCACTATTTCCATCATTCCACCACACATCTAACACAGAACCGATCTCCACGACAAAACATTAAGTGGGGGCCCATTTTGTACAGTGATTTATAGTCCCATAGACCATATATACAACCAATGTACTATATCCACTTTACAGTATACACACACCGCTATAAAACGTAGGGACAGCCTCCACGAGTCGCGTCTCGTCATAAATCTACATCACTGTGTTCGTTCCCCACACCCCCCAGATGTTCTGTAGAAAGGCTTCGATGTAATACGTACAATCCATCTTTCCCGCGACACTGACCGGAGTAATTGCCTGCTAAAAGTTTCTGAGATAGGGTTAAAGCGAAGCGAGATTTGTAGTGATATAGGTCTTTATTAAATGGATAAATGCCTAGTTGTATGGCCGAGAGAATATTGCTATAGCTAGTACCTTGGTTGTGGAAGTCAAAAAGGCAGCCGCTCCTTGAAGATATTGGAATTCAGCTACACATAGTAAGACATCGTTTGGGAAAGGCTAAGCAGATGAAATGAAAAATTATTTGGAGCCTCATTCCTTGTCAAAGGCTCTTCTTTGTTAGTTCATAAACATAACCATTCCATAATATTCTTACTTCTGCGACACAGGTCCCCTCTCCATGACAGGGCTACAATGCACCACAGCCCAGTTAGGGTGATGACATATGTTTCGATTTCTAGGTTCTAGGACATGCCGTTCGTTCGTTTCGTCACTACCTATATTTCCCGTCATCCTTTAGCAGCGGTAATGCGAGCCTACGCAAGTCATATATATCCCAATGATTTATTAAGTTCACCTTCCTTGATACAGTATATCACAAAACCATCAAGGATGCATGCACACAGGTTTCTTGCCAAGTCTTAACAGTGGAACATATAATTCAATGTCTGTTCGTACTCATATATCTGGGTCGTCTGGTTTCCGAAGCCTTTTGTATGAGGTTTAGAGTTGGGACTAAAAGAAACTAGCATTCATGGAAAGGGGAGGTGGCTAGAAATTTTAATCTTATATTTTGGGCATACAAAACGTTGGGAACTAGGAATGCATTTGACGATTGTAAAATCTACTTAATTTAAATCATAATTAATTCACGACAGACGACGTAATTCTATACTAGAAGCAAAAAAAAGTGAAATCTAGTAAAGCTAAAGACATTTTTGGTTGAACACGCTAATCTCAGGAACTACTGGTTTGAATTAAAAAATCCTTTTAGTGTTGGATAGGAATGGAGCGTCAATGAAAAATGTTGCAAAAATAGTACTTTTAGAATAATCTAATTTAATATTATGCAGATGAAAGTTTGTATGGAAATTCGAGATATTATTGCCGATGAGACGTCCCAACGGACGAAAAACCAAACTTTTACTTTTCTAAAAACCGAAAAATACGCTTTCTTTACAAACCAAAAATCTCTTGAAAATGTAATGTAAGAAGACTTTATATTTTACCTACAATGTATAAAGCCTTTCTAAGCCACGAACGATATGCTAAATTAAAGCTTATAGCCAAGTTAAACAAGGCCGAGGTTTTAATAATTCTCCTTTCCTTTAGCTATCCATTTACCGCAGTTTACTGGCTAACATATTCCTAGAAGCCATTCATAGTCCGCCACAATAGATGACCTTGGCAGAATATTGCTATGAACTTTTATATTAATTCTACCTACTTCATTTCTAGAGCTTTATGTTTTTGATTGATTGTACAATGAAATATTAATAATGATTATGTTTCTTTTCAGGTATGTACCTGTTTTCAAAGGTTTTTGGTAAGATCGTACATATTCTACGAGTATGTGTTCCTTATTTAAAAATTCTGTTCGGAAATAAAAAACAACAAATTTATAGCTACGCCGATTAAAAGATTAAATTAGAAAAAAAGTAAGATCGAAAATATCTTACAGAATGAAAAACAGATGCTTGCATTTCTGAACGAGGATGAATATTTTATGTATCATTTCGCAGTCCCGGCGAATTCATCTCCACTTGAAAGATTTATATCGGACGAAATCTCGAGTTTACGGGCGGCGTACGGTCTAAACGCTCTGACATATTTCAGCGATACGTTGCAATTTTTTCGTTACTGTATTTTTCGCTCTCACGGAATCTGTATGCACTCGAACGATTCGCACTACTAAACATTCAAGAACGATTTGAATTTTAATGCGAATTTTATCGCACTCTATATTTTCCTGTTTAATGAGATGGGCGATGAAATGTTTTTTGGAGCGTGAATAAACCTTTTTACGAGTTTACGTCGTTCATTTTGAACTTTGTTTAATATTGAATTTAAAACTCTATTTACTTTGTAGCAAGCTCCTCGCGTGCAAGTTTTATATTGATTCGTCTTATCCAACTCAATATTTCTATAAAAAGCTGATGTAGACACAACATAAATACAAAAATATCAATTTCATCTAAGGAGATCTGTTTGCATAAGTACTATATCGATGTCTGAGTAAATATTCATAGCTTTATATTTTATCATGCCCTTTTGAAACTGCCTAGAATTAACTTTATTACGTAAAACAGTTATAAATAGAACTAACGAACCTACGTTATATTATTAATTTGGGTCGATAGAATGTATTCTGTTTTTAGTATCTATCTACTGTACTATATTAGGTAATGTACTAACTTCAAAAGCTACCTTCTCTAAAATTCCTATAAGCATTAGTTGTGATGTCACTAAAGCTGGGTAACAAACTGAGACCGCCATTAATGCTCAGTTGGAGACGAACTGTTTTTCGGTAGGAGCAGGATTAGTTTTAATATGCTGTTTGTTTGTCTTATTGTCTTTCCTATATTCTGAACTCAATATACCTAAATCGTTTTGTTTTATTGAGACTTATATCGTTATATCTCTCTCTGCCATCAAGTAATTCACTCTCATCTCGCTATCACTGTCTGGGCATTCAACTTTTGTCCAATATTGGCTACACAACGATTTACATTGATGGCTCACTGACCAGATTGACGAACCTATTGTGTAACAATAAAGCGTTGGTTGTTATACCTCCAATGTTTGGTATTGGCATGTTGGCCTTTCACAAGCTCTGAGAGCCAACGGAGGGAAATAGGTCGAAGTGTACGGCTCGGTGATTGACTTGCAATTCTCGATGTAACCCAGCTTTTGTCTTTTTAGAAATATACAATGTAATAATAGTTTATCACACCTACTTCACGTAGTGTGTTCAAGTATACTCGACGATCAAGTATATTTACACACTTGGCAACATTCAAAAGCTTTTCTTGTGAAATAACGATTTTTAACACTGTCTTAAACATTCACGGTTTACACTTACACATAAACTGTCACCTGTGTACTGTGTGTATCGGGAGCTCAAAAGTACAGACAATCACGGAAGATATCCCGTAAGTGACAGTTTATGTGTAACGATTTTTACTTTGAGATAAAACCAATTTCGTAATAGTATGGCTTCCAAAATACTATGTTCCAAATACAGTAGGAGAAAATCACTTGTAAAAGTTGCTTCGTGAATACATATTAGAACCACAACGAAACAAAGATTACATAAGACGCAAAATGTAAAAATAAACAGTTTGTACAGTCGCCAGCACATCAAATTACCACAAACTGTCAAGTTTCTCCAAATGATTTTAGACCATAAAATGTTTAAGCTTAAGTTCAAAATCGAATGAGAAAATTTGACAGTTTGTGGTAACTTGATACGCTGGTGACGGTACTGCTTACTTAACATGGGTCGAAATCAGATACTATAGAGTCCTCAGGTCTTCCTGCGTATTGGTCTTACAGTGTAACTCCTTCAAAAAACAAGATACAAGCCTCGAATCGAATGACCAGTGAATCATTGAGTTCTTTCTCCGAAATAGCAATCAAAGGTATATCTGGTATTTGGTTTATTTGTAATGACAATGTTAGACCGCAGCCGTTGTCTCTGTAACTCTCGGTGAAACACTGCCATAGGTGACTAGGTGACGGCATTGCAACCTGTCGCCGTTTTCATCGAGTTACATAAACACCAGTCGATGCGATTGTTGCTGACAGTTGCGGTCGCCTTTGCCATTCATAACTCTGATTCTACTTTCAAATTAAGCAAAGACATTCAAATATTTATGAGGGATAGACGGAACAAGACGACGAGAATCGTGATTCAATTTTTGTTACTACTCGGTAACAAATCGTTCTGTGCGGTGTCATATGCTCGCTTGTCAGGTAGCATTCGTGTGTCAAAATCGAAAATGTTAAGGATCAACATTTTTTAAATGAAAATATTGCTAATGTCCGCTCTATAAATCTATGAAATCTCTTTGAAACGAAGCATATTGTTCCCCAATATAACTCACTCAGGCGATGAATCTACTAGACGCCCTGATTGATCAGGAACCGGATATGTTTACGAGTAGCAGTAAAGTTACTTTACTTTGGAAAGCCTCCCACTAGGTGGACCGATAACCTGGTGTAGGTTGCAGGGATCCACTAGATGCCAGACGCACTGGACCGGTCAATGTGGCTACACTTGGGGGAGGCCTATGTCCAGCAGTGGACGTCTTTCGGCTGAAATGATGATAATGATGAGCAGTAAAGCTATCCTTAATACAAATAAATAACGGCTAGTCACATTTTTTGAAAAACTTCTTCAACACAGAAAGCAGAAATTTTATACCGATCCTATGCGAATCTACTCGAAGCATCTGCCCATTCTCTTTCCATTAACTTAGAAAATACAGTTATCTCAGACTGAAATGACATTAATTGCTGGGGACGCTTTTAGATAGGCATACCTCACGTGAAAGACTGTGAAATTATTAAATTCGCTTGACCTATTTACCGGGAGTCTATTGTGTGTCACAGCGTAGCGAAATGTGCCACCTTTCCGTCATGAAGCAGCTGTATAATTTGTGTGCTTTTGTTTGTGCTGTGGCTGTCGACTTTTTATTACAGAGTTACAGGATTTCTCTCACAACCATCTCAAATGTAGGTGAGATAACTACAGTTGGCCAAAGGCTTAGCGTTGCCATACAACGTGGCAACGCCACCAGACTCTTGGGTACATTACCAGTTGACAGCGTTGAGGAGGATTTTACACGCCATTTTTTAAGTTTGTTGCTAGGTTATTTACATGAGGTTGTTTTAATTAATAAATGTAAAATTAAAATTAGTTCCAAAGAAAATATATAGCTTTGGCACTACAGTTTACTTCAACAAATACATAGTTCGTTTCGTTTCTAACAAAATCAGCTGTGAGTCATCATCACAGCATAGACTTTTCCCAAGTTGGGGTCGGCTTCCAGCCTAAAAAGCCGAAGCTGATTATCAGAATTTTACATAATTTGTGACACTTACAAAGTCCACCCAGTTACTGGGTCATACGATACCCCTTGGAAAGACTGGCCGTCAAACTTTCGGGCGTCCGACTACCAAAGATATACGAACGACAGTTGTTAAAAATGGCAATTGTGATTTGTATATAAGGACAATTTAACTTGGTAGACAATTTAAAATAAATACTACTTACTTATTTTAACCTTACGAATATATATATAATAAATCAAGTTTCAACAAAATAACATTTTCTTCAATTACCTGTTTTTGTAACAATAATAGACACGGCTTTTAGATACGTTTTTAATACGAGTATCTATAATTTTAGCCACTTACATATGATTTGTGGTTATAATAAAAAAACAAATGTTGAAATTTTTTATCATCATTTTCTTTTATTTTTTATTATTTTTATTTTTTATCATAAAATATCAACAATATACAGACAATGACATATTTAAAAATGTTGTTTGTCCCTACTTGTTATGATAATTTCCACTGTCAATGCGATAGTTGACAGTGGAAATTTGAAATGATGTAAGAAACTTTGAGTGTGCTATTGGAATTTCCAGTTTTGACGCAGAACTAAAAACTGAAAATGTTACGGGAATTTATTTCACCGTCAACATCGGAAAAAATAAAAGGTATTTGGGTAACTTCTTTTATTTTCGGAACTGAGAGTTACTGGTTTAGCCAATAGGCTTTACATTAAGTACAGAAGTACGTGCCAAATACTTGCCTCAAAATATTCAAAATCGAAATAGACATTATTGAAGTTGTAATAGGACCTCGCCAGCCAAGAGGACTTAACGAAAGCCCCCTCCGAAATTATTCTTAATGGCATCATAAGCGGTTTTTCCCAGCATTCAATTTATTTTCATAAGATAACTCGTTGGGAAAATTAAACGAAAATAGAGTGATAATTTGGAGAATGAAAATAATAAGCAGAGTGGAAAAGTACCAAATCGTAATTGTTTCTTTGATTGTTGTTGGTGTTTAAGTACCCCTAACCAAAGGGCTGGACGTCGTGCCAATCTATGTTGGACAGTATAGACTTTTAAGGATCAAGACACGTCATTCAGTGAACCATCCGCACAGAGGTCTGCGGCGCTCGGAGCGCTATCGATTTTCCGCAGTCTGTGGCGGGGGAGAAACGAGCGGCGAGGGAGGCGGGGATCTCAGCTGGGCTCCCCCCCTCCCCCTGTAAACATAAACACAGGCTCCGGCCGCCCGCGTCTCAGAATCGACATCCGCCGAGGTGAAATAACGACACTGAATATTTATGAAGCCCTCGTATCACGGATTAAGATTCGACTTTTCTAGGTCATCAATTCGAAAGGCATTTGTTAGGGGCTAAGCCGATGGCTGGTAACCGACCAGTGTCTCTGTGATGAGGGTAGCTTATGAAAAAGTTTGTAATCAGTGTTGCCACAATAGAGTTGTTCGGCTAGAATCGATCGCTTTGTTTGTAGTTATTGTTAGGGCCATGTACCTACACCGTACATGCATTGTTAATTTAGCGTGGAACATTTTGCGGTAACTAATTAAAGGTATACATATACGAGGGTGTTTATGTATGTGGATGAAAGATTAATGAAGCGTTGAAGGCATAACGGAGTTGGAAATGGATTTCAGGTTTACATAATAGACTTTTTAATGGCGTCCTGTAACGATTGAGTTATTTCGAGCAATACTTTTGTAGTATTCAACATGGCTCAACACTTTTTAGAGCTAGATATTCCTAAAGATTTCCTGCAAAAGAATAGGTACTATGAGGAATAATTGAAGGTCTGCATTAATATTCTGTCAGAATTTCTAACATACTTTCAAGGCTGCCTCGTTGGTCGTGTGGTCGCTAGGGCGACCGCTGAGCAAGAGGTCTTGGGTTCGATTCCCGGGTCGGGCAAAGTGTTATTAGGTTATTCCATCTGGAATTTTGCAGTAGCAGCCACGGTGTTTTGCTTGATGGCAATAGGTTTGCCCCCTATTACATGGGACTTAAACATAACTGGCAAAAAGTGGGTGTTCTATTAGGTAAACCTCTGTCTAACCCTTCTGAGATTACAGGCGTGATGTTATGATGAATTTCTAATATTTTGATAGTTCTTTAAAAATCAGCTCTCAAATAAGCACAGGTCTGTACGTAAGTGCTCTCAGAGAGTGAAAGAGACACACATCACACACTAGAAGACTCCGTCACACAATAAAGTGTTCGGGAGCACCAATATGTAAACACTTGACAACTTTTAAAAGTGTTTTTCTCCTACTCTGATTAAAATAGTATTACATAATATTTTGGAACTCATATTTTCATGAAAAAAATCCTATCTATAAGTTACAACTGCTATTTCTCGCGAAAATTGCTTTTAAATTTAGGAAAGTGTATACATATTCGTGCTCGTGACTGTACACGTTATTGCCTCCAGTTTAGAGTGGCGCTCACTTATATCTCACCTCTACGGCTAGACTATTACTTATACGGCTAGAGAAAGTACTTAGTCACCTTATCTTGTGGGTAAGTACTAACTTTAATGTCATCTTAAAGAATTATTTTTTAGAAGTGATGATTTATATTATCTCTAAATAGTATAAAGCAGAGTCGTAGTCCGCGTCTGTCTGTTTCTTCGCTTATTTCTTAACCACGCAACTGAGTTTGATCCAGTTTACACTGTAATTTAGAAAATGTATTTTTCTGTGCGGGCTCATCTCCGAAACGACTGGACCGATTTTAATGGGACTTTTACTGCCAGATATCTCATTTTTAGGCTACTTTTAATTTAGACAAACGATTAGAGTTTCGTGCAAAAATTAAAACCCTTTTTTTTTTTTTACCGATGGGAAATCATCAAATAACCCCTCCCGCTCTGGGCTGAGCAGGAGGGAGTGTCAGACTTTTACTGACTAAAACCCATCCATGTTCCTTCCTTTGCCCTTTGTGTTCCAGGGCCGCGGTATCTCTTTCGAACAGTCCCGCAACCCTGGCAGGCGTCGGTCCTTACGGACCCCTCCCTGTTTGCTGACTCTCCTTGAGGCGCGCGTGGAACACGAACGCGCCGTCGACACGGCCTGTCGTCATAAGACGGACGGACGGCGAGCTAGCCCATAGCTCACCGTCCACAGGCCCGCGCCTACGGTGGCCGGGGGCCACCACGTGGCCCCCGACGCCCGGTGACAACCCTTGAAATTGAAAAATGATATTAACACAACGCGATCCAATTAGGGAATTAATATTTTTTTATGTCGCGGGGCACAACTAGGAACGAATATGTAAAATTTATGCACTGATTTAAATCGTAAGAATCGCCCTTTCGGTGACAACGACATTTAAATAGTTTTCTCTCTCACTCATATACCGACAATTATATCTGTCGTTCCGCGTGGGATGTACGAGGTCAAATAACTCAGTGTGAACAGTTTTCGCCCGATCTAAGTACGGTGTGAAGGCACACATCAAAAGATTTGAATGTTTACTTCAATGAAATAATTTTCTTTGCAAAGGTTGTTTCGATCTATTTCGAATGTCACGAACGCTGCGTGGGAAAATTGAAACGTTCGAAGCAGAAAAATAGGGACGCAATAATTGGTATAGGTAGTGAAGATAGTTAATACACTAGTAGTACAAACAATATTGAAACCGGACAAGTGCGAAATAGGGGAGCCCCCTTTAATTTTTTATCTTTTGTTGATATAGCGGCCACAGTAATACGAATTCTGTGAAAATTTCAACTGTCTACCTATTACGGATCATGAGATACAGCCCGCTGACAGACAGACGGACGGATGGACGAACAGCGGAGGCTTAGTAGAAACCTAATAAAAACCAATAAATTTTATTAAATTGGTTTACGCGTCAAAATAAATTCTGTTTAAAAACTAAATATATTATAGTCAGTGTTTCGTATTCTACTCTTAAAATAAACATCGAATCATTCTCATTATCTCCTCTTTAAAAGTACAGACATACTCAGACACGATTATGTAATCTTATTCAGGTCATATGAGAAATATGCAATGCATTATCTCCTCTTTAAAAGTACAGACATACTCATACACGATTATGTAATCTTATTCAGGTCATATGAGAAATATGCAATGCGATAAAATTAAAAGTCAATGGAACCCCACGTTAATCAAAACCTAATAAATAATCAGTTAGTTCCAACTAACAGAATTCTTCAGTAATAGAATCAAAACCTAATAAAGAATCAGTCAGATCCAACTAACAGAATTCTTCAACAATTTTTCCTTCCGTTTTTTAAGGTAAAAAAAAACGTTCACATCTATTGAGTCGTTTAACATTGATCTCGGAGCCAGCCAGTACTTACGTGTACTTTACGGGCTGAATACCTCACGGCTCATAGACCGATTTCCCTTCCCTTTGTGTGACGTCATTCAGCGTAATGTAAGCTCACCACAAAATCTATACCGGGACCCTTCGCGGGAACCAGGTTATAATATAATAGGGGTGTGTGTGTGTGTGAGTGAGGGTGTAAACATGTGAGGCATACTGAAACTTGTGAATGGTACTACGCTCTTTTTCGAGTTGGCAAATTCGATTCGGCATTTTGTACAATAATGCCGACCCGGAGTTATTCCTACAAATATTTGGCTTTCAGACACGTGGCAAGCGGCAAACTCTGTTCGACTTCTACCATGGCTGAATAATGCTGGGTCGGCTTGACACAATTTAGAGCTAAGTTGAACGTCCTAAACATATTTTAGACTAGCTTATGAACGCAGCTTCGCCCGCGTGGTATTCGAGAATGTCCCATGGGCTCAGACTACCGAGATAAAAAGTATTATATGTGTTAATCCAGGTTATAAACTATCTGTGTGCCAAATTTTATCCAAATCTGGTCAAAAGTTTTTGCGTGAAAGAGGAACAAAAAAAAAAATGTACATTGTGTGTATATATTTGTGTATGTTTATATTATATAGGTATATTTTTGTTTTAAGTTTTAATTGAAATTTTCCTGTTCTGTCTTTTCTACACACTGTGTCTAAATTTCTAATCCAACTTTCCTCTCGCAGGTCTGCTGGAAGAAATTTCTTATGAAATAAGCAGTACCTTTGTGCTCTTCTATCTTAATGTAATGTCCTATTAAGTATTTTATGTGTACATAAATAAATAAATAAATAAACAAACATCCGTCCATACATCGTCACAAACATTAAAATAAAATAAAAATAGTATTTTGCCGCCCGGCTAAACCGAGCATACCGACTCAAAAATGACATGTTCGTGTGTACACATTATTAATGTGTAGCACTGTGGATATATTCAGGAAAAGATACCCCAAATACACCACACACACATATACATACATACATATACATAGATTACATTGGATGGAAAGTTTATATCCCCAAAGATATGCTGACGGAAAAATTGAGTTCGGCAGATGATTAACACCTTAGCCTTAACTGGGGCAAAAGTAATCATTAACATATCACTCTTTCTGACTATAAGCTCATAAAAGTTGGGAATGAGCGAAAGCAATCAGTCACTCGATACCAATTATCTTCGTAATGAGAATGGCTTCGAGTTTCCAGTCTGTTTTGAGTAAGACAAAGTTATTCAATTATTTGAAACTACAACAGTAATAATTAAATATTTTTTCAGCATAGTAGTTTAGTAACTTTTGTATATATTTTCATCGAGTTATACCCGACTCGTCACTGTTCCGACTCGACATCAAAAACAAAAGATCACGATTCACAACTGTTTTAAATATTTTTTACCCAACTACGGCGAAGCCAAAAGGAAGGGTTATGATTTTAGCAGTGTATGTATGTATTTGTGTTTGTATTTACGTATATTCCGCCGTAGCGCCTAAAATATTCATCCGATTTTGATGAAAAAGGTATCAATAGATTCGTTATTAAGGCGCGGATAACATAGACTACATTTTAACCGACTTCAACAATAAAATTAGTCGATTTTACCTTGTAAGCCCCGAATTTAATTACAGCGTGATTTTTCAGTTGTCGGGTTTTTTGTGGCAGTTCAACGAATTCTTGTTTTTCATAGTACCGATTCGTCATCGGCGTATGCAGAACTTCATGTAGTATTCTGATTTTATTCACACCTGTCTAATTTTATAGTACTAATAAATTTCGTTTTCTCTATAAAGTCAATTTAAATGAGTTAGTATAAGTTCGCAGACGTGACGGGTATCGGTATCAAAACACGAAAAAAAACAAAATAAATAATCATACTTGAAGTAACTAAACACGACCTGTGGTCGATGACCCCAGAACACGTAATCAGAAAAATAAAATGGAATTTAGATATCGATACCTAATTAAGACTGCGAAGTTTTGCTAGCTAATTAAATTTGACCTTATAAAATCATTCTACCTTTGACTTTGGATAATCTTAAGTCACAAACTCCATAATCTATGTATATTATTATTACAGAATTACTGGTAACTCAACGTATTCCTTGCTGTTGAAGTTTTCAAATTGATATTGATTAAAAATAATAATAATGTTCACGAAATTGTTTAATTTGATCTGCCGAAATCACCTTTTATGAGATGCACGCCTTCCTGAACTAAATCAAAAACGATTTTCGTAATGTAGTCCAAGACTTTGTATTAAGTTTCATACCTTTTTAGATAACTGCCAAGCCAACGATATTTTTCTAGTCATTTGTACATCAGGCGTAGTATTTTTTTGCACTAGACAACCTTTGCATGAAGCAATAAAAATAAAAAATTACAAAAAAAATTGTTTGATTAGTGATGTTTGCCGAAGTTTTAGGCATTTTTGAACTTTTAATTATTATCAAAGTTTTGCTACGGCATCAACTATGATAATAACTTAAATTTCAGTACAGTAGCGCCGTTAATCATTTTTAAATTGGCTTCAGTTAATTTAATCTGGAATTTTTCATTAAAAAAAACTAAAAATCAAACTTGGTGGTTTAATTTGTTGCATTTTAAACCCTATTACGACGTCCTGCAAGAAATACGTCGAGTTACCAGTAACCCTATATATAGTAACCACCGGTATCGGGAACAGGGTCCAAGTTACCGAAGGTTAGAGCTCCAGAGAAAGAAACCTCCTAACCATACGAGCCGTGTCCAGGAGTACCGCTTTCTGAATCAAACCCTTGATCCAGCTGCCTAACGAGAGCCTCCTCAAATATTGGTCAAGGCTGTTGGCAATTAAGCCATTCGCTGATACGACTATCGGCACAATGATCGCTAATAAATAGTTGACTCCCTCGGGATCCCATAAAAATGCTTATGCCGTAAAATAAGGGTGTCACCACATAATTATGTAGGTATCTTACTATCTTATGTACACTCAACTACACCCACTACCTCTTCATTAAGATAGCGGGTACGGCCGATCCCTTAAATAAATGTTACCTTAATGCTACCTACGAGTGTGTTCTATGGGGTATTTTTATTAGCCCATAAAATCCAGAATCCAAGTACATTTAGGGGTTGCTACCTAATATCAATTTACTTGCTATTCTTCTTATGTACATAAAAGATTGGAGAATATTGTGCAGGCTTAATTGAATCTTCAATTATAGCGAGTTTCGGTATGATACCGTTTTATTGATATCATAAAGGTGGGTTATTTTTATTGCAATTAAGTGTGGTGCGGTCTTTTGGGTACTGGGCAAGTTTAGTATAGGTATAGTTTTATGTTCAATATTACGAAATGTAATTATGTACGTTGTACTTTGCCAGCGTGGTGGATTATAGGAAAGGGCCTCTCATAGAAAGTAGGCTTGTGGTCCAGCAGTGGGACTATTATAAGCTGATTATGATAAGCTCGCACCTTATTACATGGAACTTCAACATAATTGGTGAAATGTGTTCTAGACACACCTCTGCCTAACACTTTTGGGGAAATACAGGCTGTTACTGTAAATGTACGTAGGTAAATGTTTGGACAAAAGTTCGTTGCTCCTTTAACTATAACGTCTATTCTTGTAAATATCATATTTGTTTGACGAAACAAGGGTTTCTAGAAGGTATTAAATTAGTACAATTATTTTACCATTTAGTACAATTATATTATTAAAATTGTATTGCTCTTTTGAATAGGTATTGTTATCTATTCCTGTAAATATCAAAGAAACCAGCCTAGCGTAGCGTCTAGTTCATAAGTTAACATTTTAACTATTAACATAAATATGTAGTCGTGTGGAATATTAATTAACACGTATAATTGAGATTAGGTACACAACAAAATAGAAGTAATTTAAATAATAGTGTACTATTTTCATTACTTAATCCTATTAATTCAGACGTAGTTTATGACCAGGTGGCCTACCATTACGTCCTAAAGCTGGAGTAATTCCAGTGTGGGAAAGAAATGGCGCTAGACGACCGTATATCTCTGTCTCTTTCCCACACTGGAATTACTCCTGCTTTAAGACGTCATAGTAAACCTCAAATGTATGGACGTGGATTAAGCAAAAGAAGTATGTCAGGATCGGTAAGAAAAAATCGTGAATGTATGTATGTGTCTATAGTACACACTGTGTTATGTATGGCAAGATTAATGTTTGGTTTTCATACTGTTGCTACGCCGTAGCTGACATGATAAAAGCGCTACGAGGCTACGAATACTGTCTTGGCATGGTGTAGGCCTGCTACGGGCTACGCGGAGAGGCAATGTGTATTAAACACGTGTTTTATCTGCAGTTATTTATTAATTTCATCGTTTTTGTGTGCATAAGGTCCTGGCTTCGATTCTCAGATCAAGAGATGTCAATAAAAGTCCGGTGTTTTTTTACGATGGCACCGAAATCAAAACTGGCTAAATGTATATACTATAGGCACAACTCTGCTAAATCCATTTAGGAAATAGGTATAAGGCGTGATGATTAAAAATTGATTCTTCCATATAATTACACCTACCTAATAATATGCCACACAAAATAAAATACCCAAAATTTTCCTGCTAATGAAAATTTTCGTCAAATCCATACAACATATTACCACGTACGCTCGAAAATTAATAAGGCTTAAGCTACGTTGGAAATATAAAGCGCGTCGTAAATTAAACGCATTATTTCGATAATGTTACGCTTACACTACGTATTGTGTGTGACTTACGATTTGTTTTGTCGCGCAAGTGCGGCAATGTACGCTGATTACATGGCTACGTTCGGGTAACCGTTGCCAACAGCTTTTAGCATTACGTTTGTGTACTGTTAGCTTTATAATGCGTTTGTGTGTGTTAGTTAGTGCTATATTTTGTACCAGCTACGCATATTATGTAAGTCTGTGTGTTCATGTTACAAATGTTTAAATTCATTACTAGTTTTTGGCCCTGAATTCGCCTTAGTGCATGTCGGTAATTGTCGGAGCTCGGATTGGAGGAGCTTGTGGCAAAATAATAGGCGTAGTTTCCGACGACACGCTGGTGCTGGCACAGGGGAGGTCGCATGAGGCGGCGGCCGAGCTAATGACACGCGGGGTTGCGATGGTCGTGGACAGGATCCGGCAATTGGGTCTCGAGGTGGCATTGCACAAGTCAGAGGCCATGTGCTTTCATGGGCCTCGGAATGCGCCACCGTCAGGATCCATGCTGACGGTAGGAGGGGTTCCCATCGGCGTCGAGCCGACGTTGAGGTACCTAGGTCTCGTCCTCGACAGCCGGTGTAACTTCGTGGAGCATTTCCGACGTTTGGCTCCCAAACGGGAACTTGCCGGGGCTGCCTTCAAGCGGCTCTTGCCCAACCTGGGGGGTCCAAACGCCTCCTGCCGGAGGGTGTACGCGGGGGTCGTGCGGCCCATGGCCCTTTACGGGGCCCCGGTGTGGGTGCGTTCCTTGAGGCGGCGAGCCGTCCACTACCTGAACGCGCCCCAAAAGATGGTAGCCGTAAGGCTGGTCCGGGGATACCGCACGATCTCCGGCGAGGCGGCGAGCCTCCTTGCCGGATTGCCGCCATGGGATCTGGAGGCGATAGTCCTCGCGTGCCTGCATGAGTGGCGCGTGGAGGCACTACGCCGGGGCGTAACTCCGCTGCCATAGCAAATTGTCGCTCAGCGGACAGACCTCCGGCGAGATCTCATGGCGACATGGAGAGAGCGACTGTCGCAACCCCGTGCAGGGCACGCCACAATAGTGGCGATAAGTCCCCTCTTTGAGGAGTGGCGAGAGAGGCGCCACGGCGCCCTCACCTTCCGCCTGACGCAGGTCCTCACCGGACACGGTTGTTTCGGCAGGTTCCTGCACCGAATCGGGCGGGAATAAACGCCCGGGTGCTACCATTGTGAGGATTGACCGGAGGACACGGTGGAGCACACGGTGGAGATCTGCCCTGCGTGGGCGGAGCACCGCCGTGTCCTCGTAGCGGCGATCGGCGGCGGTGACCTCTCGCGTCCGGCCTTGGTTCAATCCATGGTCCGGAGCGAGACGGAATGAGACGCCGTCACCTCCTTCTGCAAAGCAGTCATGCTAGCGAAGGAGGTGGCGGAAGGGAGAGAACCTCACATCCCAGCCGCCGCGGGAGACGCACCGGGCGTCGGGGGTCCGAAAGGACCGATGCCTGCCAGGGTTGCGGGACTGTTCGAAAGAGATACCGCGGCCCTGGAACACAAAATACAAAGGCAAAGGAAGGAACATGGGTGGGTTTTAGTCAGTAAAAGTCTGACACTCCCTCCTGCTCAGCCCAGAGCGGAAGGGGTTATTTGATGATTTCAATATGAAAAAAAAAAGTGCTACAATACATACACAACCTTTTTCGTAAATGAAACGGCTGAAATTCAATATAACATTCTGTTATTTTTCCTTCACGTTTCGTAATTATTGACAAGGACATTCTGTCGGAGCAAATAACACGACATCTGATACGGCGGACGTTTATACATTCGTCGTGTTCGTTTGCCGAAATGAGACGTAAATAATTATGTAATTTTCGAGGACAGCCCGAATGTCAGACGTGAATGAGTGACCTCCAGGGAAGCTGGGGTGTAAAAGTATCGCTCTCACGATACCTACATACGAATGTATGTGGATCATAATAAAAGAAGAATGAAGTGTTACTAACATAGTTTTTAAGTTGCTAATACTAACATAAAATGTTATTATTATTATTCGTGTTTTATTTATTTTTGTGTCTGTTTGTGAATGTTGTATGGATTTTATATCTGGTAAATAAATATTTCATTTCATTTTCATTTTTCATTTCATTAGTATGTATATTTGGGTTAAGGTATTTATCTATGGGTCTTTGTTACCTGAAATAAATGGTTTATTATTATTATTAGCATAAAAATCAAATCAAAAGGTGAAGTCGAAATCGCGCATGCAGAGTGACAGAGATAGTTTCACAGTAAACACCTACGGAATTTCCTTAATGACAGTTTTTTGTCAGCAAAAGAGAGATTGTGGTTACATTAAATGAGAAACACTGAGGCACCATTTAATTTAGGTTATGATAATTGTGACGAAAGAACATAATATGTCTTATAATTTAGAAAAAGGTGAAGTTAATCTTCTTATTTATCGTGTGGTTAGTGCCTTAGTGGTGTCAGAGTTTTTAGGAAGCCCATGGGCCTGAGACTTGGCTTTAATAAAAGCGTGTTAAAAATGACTTGGTGTTATGTTTTGTACCGCACCTATGAAATAATGAAAGGGTTTACAAAATGCTTCAAATGCTGCAAAAAGTTTCTTTGAAAATACCTCTCCTTAAATAGGTGTCTAATAAAAAAATGCGTAAAAGTTTCTATCGATCGAAACAAACGAGGACGAAAATAAAAATGTTTTTGGAAAATCCCCGAGATTTAACATAAATAACACCTTTATTCGTCTGTACTCAGAAAAGTGCTATTTATTTCATTGTTAAGGATCAGAGGATCACTTTTCAAAACTCAAGATGTGTACTGGGATTTTCTTTTAAATAATATGCGCTCCTAAATAAATGTAGCTCACGTGGGTTCAAAAGGCTGCCCAACACAAATGAGACTGCGCAAGGCATGTTTTCCACATGCTCGACAATGTGTGGGCCAATATAGCTGTAAACTGGTGCCCTTTTTTTTTTTCGGATGTGAAATCTTCAAATGACTCCTCACGCTCTGGGCGGAGCATGAGAGTGTCAGACTTTTACTGACTAAAACCCATCCATGTTCCTTCATCGCCCTTTGTGTTCCGGGGCCACGGTAGGTATTTCTTTCAAACAGTCCCGCAGCCCCTAAACTGGAACTGGAAACTGGTGCCCTGACACAGTGATGCGAGGTCGCGGCAGGCCACGAAGGAAATGGTGGGACGAACTGGACAGGTACTGTCAGAACTGGAAGGAGGACGCGCAGGTTCGCGAGAAATGAAAAGAGTGGAGGGAAGCCATTGCCCAGGAGTGGGACCGAGCAGGCTACGAAAAAAAAAGAACTTTAACAGTGGGTCAGCACGGTATCGCGAAGTAAACGTAAGGTAAATTGTAAAGATTTTTAACCCTAGATAGCTAACCTCACGGGTACCTGAACGTAATATCGGTGTATCTTTTTAACGGTACGCAGAACTAATTTGCCGCGCCTCACCAACTCAGTCGCCAACAGGATCGTTGCAGTAGCGCACAGGTTCTGTAGGTTAGTACCTCTGATTTCAAGATACGTTCGCCTTGCCAGTCATTATGACGGATGGTTTAACGTGAGTTTTTACCATGTAGTATGCGATGTATGATAAATAATAATAGTTTATAAATAAGTGTCTGATATTAGGTGTACCATAAAACGAGACTGTTGATTTTTTTTTTGTCGGATCTCAGTTTTTTTTTTAATAGCGCTATTAATCATCATCTGCCTAGCCTTTTCCCAACTGTGTTGGGGTCGGCTTCCAGTCTAACTTAGCAGCTGAATACCAGTATTTTACATGGAGCGACTGCCTATCTGACCTCCACGACCCAGTTAGGACTGGGTAATACGATACTCCTTGGTAAGACTGGTTGTCAGACTTTTTGGGCCAAAGATCTACAGATGACAATCGGGACCAACAACTTAACGTGCTTTCCGAGGCACGGAGGAAACTTGGTATGTAATGGGCGGTCACCCATCCCAGACCAACCTAGGCAAGCACGGCTTAACCTAAAGATCGACCCAAGCGACTGTTGTTATTTTGCCACGAGCTCCTCCCGCATATAGCACCACTAAAATAAAAACTAATTACATGGTTTAATTTTAATACCCTTTCACTTTTAAATTCATTAATATTATTAATGTCATAAACATGCGTAAGCTAAAAAAACAATTTTTATTTATACCCGTCGTTTCAACGGATGGTTTGCTTTAAAGGGGTATTTAGGAAGGTTAGTTATCTAGGGTTAAATGGAGTAAGTATACTCGAGTGTGTGACCAGACGTGGATGAGGCGCAAGGAGTATTTAAGGATGGTAGCAGGTGGCGTTATGTAGTTTCTGCCCACCCCCATAGGAAGAAAGCGCGTGTTTATGTTTGTATTTATTTATTTCATATCGTATGTGATAGCAATTGTGTTCAACCGAAAAGATAAACTAAAATGCTGTATGTTCGATTCACAATCATTCGAAAAGTTTACGTCGCAGGTTCGAGCTGGGGCATCTGTAAACTGTCCAGACTTACCACCAGTCTGTTCGTCGGTACCTAAGGGACGTATTTACTCTTGAACCAGTAAATTCTAGCCTTACATTGTCTAGGACTAAAACTAGGAGATAATAACAATTTATGGGCGCTCGACGAAACATCTGCCCCGACCTCAGAGGGGTTATGACGATAATTGTGGATATTTCTAATATGTCGCGACTGGTAGTCATAGAGGTTTTTTTTTGTCTAAGACTGCTAACATAAAGACGTGTTTTGTAGACTTTGTTAGCACTAATCGAAAAGAAAAAAGCCGGACAAGTGTGAGGTCGACTCGCGTGGAGATAGTTCCGTACGTTTATAGATTTCTCATAGGTTTTCCTGTAATCTATTATTAGGCAGAGAACTATTTTTTGTATTTATTTCAAAATATTCGGCCCTGTAGTTTCGGAGTGACCAGTGTCGGAGTGACTGGTAAATTTTCTCAAATAACTTCAAAACTATTTATCTTAAACATATTTAAAAAAAATTGTGATGCTCACAATAAGTCCTTTCATTTGATATGTAACACGAAATAGCTTGCAAAAAAAAATCATTTTATAATTCACCCCCCAAAAGTGTTTAAAATTAATTTACTTAAATATGTGTACCAAATTTCAACTCAGTCGGTTCTGTAGTTTTGGAGTAAATTGGTTGTGACGGAGGACAGATAGACACGCGAGTGTTCCTATCCTTCTAGAGTGTTCCTATTGAGTTATTAAAGGAAAAAACGGAAGCCCTTATAGGATCCCTGAACCCTAAAAATAAAAGGAAATTTGAATCATTGAAAGGAAACCTGCATTGCATCTCGAACAATAGTCCGCTTGTTAATGTTAACAAAATTAGTAACTACTAGCTGTTGCCCGCAACTTCGTTTGCGAGGAAATTTTGATGTATGTTTTTTGTGTGACAAAGATAAATATATACTCTGCATTCTATGTGCTATTCCGGACTATAATCTATCTCTGTGCCAGATTTCACCCGGATCCGATCAGCCGTTCTGGCGTGATTGAGTAACAAACATCCAACTTATTTTTTACATTTACAATATTAGTCTAAATAACCTGGCTCCTTCACTACATAGCATAAAACAAAGTCGCTTCCCGCTGTCTGTCTGTCCCTGTGTATGCTTAGATCTTTAAAAATACGAAACGGATTTTGATGCGGTTTTTTTAAATAAATAGAGAGTGATTCAAGAGGAAGGTTTGTATGCATGATATTGCACCCGTGCGAAGCCGGGGCGGGTCGCTAGTATATTAATAAAACTATATACATAGGCCAGCTCAAGGACAACTCCTACTGAGAACATATAGACTGAAAAAATATTCTTATTCTTTATTGCACACAATAAAAAGATACACATACAAATTGCAATAATATAGCTTATGTGGGAATGGTAAAGTTACTTATGTGGCAATACTGATTGAATAAGGGAGTGTAAGAGGACGGGGTGACAACACTGTGTCAATGACGGAGTAGAAAAAAGATGAACGACGGTGAAGACGTTACGATCTTTCTGTTGTAAGAATGTTTTTTTTAAGATTAAATAAGAAGTAAAGTTTGCTTCACCCGTTTTATTTGAGATCCCACAGTAACCACTCTACAATGTAATGGCAAGCTTATACTAGAATTGAGTTTACTCACAGCAAACCTTACTTAAAGAGGATATACCTATATGCACAAACAGTACATTAATAATAACAAAAACTTAAATTAATTAACTATATAAACCAAACTAATCTGTGTTTAGCACACAATACATATAATAAACGTAATGCAAACAATACATATACTATCCTTTAAACATACATATTTATCATGTTGACAGGCAATGTTCTCTTGTTCCTTTCTTGAACACATTTATCGAAGAAATTTTATTATCATTTATTTATTTCAGTAAATTGAAACTTCTCTTAAGCTGAAAATAACTGAGACATGTAGGGTTAAGTGGCAAGGCGCCATTTATTTATTATTTAAGACTATTTTTGGTAGTTTTTGACCCTCACTCCATACAAAAAATAAGAATAGGCAAACCTCGCCCCCCCCTGTTTAATATTCACGCGTAAGAATCTACAAAAATAATTAATTCTCGTTTGGTTTGTTTTAATGTTTATTTTTCAAAGTAACATTTGCCCGCTAATTTTTCTTCTCCATAGAGATCTACGATAGGGAATGGGCAACTACAGTACTTTCACAGTTTTTATGCCTTGTGACTGGGAATGTAGCTACATTTAATTTTTATCTTTGTTTCGACAATTCAAAAGTGCCTGTAACTGGCCTACTTGAAATAAATGCTTTGATTTTGATTTTAAAAGTGTAATCTTATAACTTTGTGCGTTTTTGTGATCTTACGTAAGAACTATCAAGACTCACTCCCACCCTCTTGTAAGAAAAAATAATACATGGTCGAACACCTAAATCGTCTTACGTAATAAATGAATGGCGCCCAATGCTTTAAAGCTTCGTACACTTTTAATATTTTCGCTGGTAGATTGTCATTTTGTCAAAACCCTCTTGTCCTTTCAAGATGTGCAAGTGACATTCAACCTTACGATAGTGAAACAATAACGTTGAAAACTAAAACAATGGAGACATTCTGTTTTGCCCATGCAATCAAAATATTTCGATCAGCCATGCCTCTATTGACTGTCGGAAATTAAAAAAACTCACCTGAATGAATAGACGTCCGATTAAAAATTAATGAAAATCATGATTGGATGATGTCTGTCGGGATTTCATTGTACGTAGGTATTTTCATTTCATTTCATTTATTCAATAACAATTACATTGTGTCTGAATGTGTTAAAAAAAAAAGTTAAACAAACAAAAAAAGAAAAACATAACTCGAATAAAAAGAAATAGAAAAATACACCATCACTATCACAAATTAAATTAATAAAAATCACAATAATAAACCAACCAATGTCAACATAATAGGGAAAATGTCCATTAACTAATTATTTAAAACCAACAATAACTTAACTTAACAGTACCCAAGGGGTACAAACGGGCAGCAAACGGGAAGGGGTCCGAAAGGACCGATGCCTGCCAGAGTTGCGGGACTGTTCGAAAGAGATACCGCGGCCCTGGAACACAAAGGGCAAAGGAAGGAACATGGATGGGTTTTAGTCAGTAAAAGTCTGACACTCCCTCCTGCTCAGCCCAGAGCGGGAGGGGTTATTTGATGAGTTCCCACCCGAAAAAAAAAAAGCCGTACTAACGGAACCCTATTAATAAGACTCCACTATCCGTCTGTCTGGCTGTCTGTCACCAGGCTGTATCTCATGAACCGTGAAAGCTAGACAGTTGAAATTTTCTCAGATGATGTATTTCTGTTGCCGCTATAACAACAAATACTAAAAAAAGAATTAAAAAAAATATTTAAGGGCCTCCCATACAACATTTTTTTTTTTTTTTAGATAATGGTACGTAACCCGTCGTGCGCGAGCCTGACTGGCGCTTGGCCAGTTTTTTTTTTATCACCAAGCAGCATTCTAGTATTGTAGTTTCAAAGAGACCTTTCAGTTTGTTCTCTGTAGTGGTAAAGTACCTGCGAAGCTTTTGGCTATGGTCGAGTGATGAACAGGAACAGGTGAGGCCTTCTTGTTTGCCACCTTCATCTCATCATCTACCTAGCCTTTTTCCAACTATGATCGTCGTGGGTCGGCTTCCAGTCTAACCGGACGCAGCTGAATACTACTACTTTTCATGGAACGACTGCCCATCTGAACTCCACAACCCAGCTAGTACTGGGTAATGCGATACCCCTTGGTAAGACTGGTTGTCAGACTGTCAGGCCACTGACTACCAGTACCCACAACCTTATATACCACGTTACAACGTAACAATACAGCCTAAATGCCCAAGGCATTAAGTCTGCCTTTGTACAGTTTTTTTTAACTTGTGCATAAAGTGTTAATAAATACAGGTATCACAAAACGGAATAAAATGCCACGGTTCTTATTCTATGCTCTTAGAAAAACTTAAGCTGCAATTAAAACTTCGACTGAAAGAGAAATTGTAATCCGTCCCTGATAACCCATCTCCACGAAACCTATACTTTCACCAGAAGAAATTAAATAATCAATGACTCCAAACCGAAAGTAGGTAACCTACATTAGATTCTATTTAAATTATTTTTCGTAGTGCTGCATAAAAAGGGTTGAAGAGAGAATCTATTAACCTAGTTCCACAGGCAGGTGCTAACAGTTATTCTTAATTAAATACTAGAAAGTCTTATTAGCTCGAAAGTTTGTTTTAAGGTTTAACTTTGAAACATTTTAATTTTAAACTCTTCAGGGAAACTAGTGTCAGGTGGAATGGAATATATTTTTGCATACTCGACATTTTACTGTACTTACGAAGACTCAAGAAGACAGTCATATAAAAAGTAATATTGGTGGTCTTAGAAATATTCTGCATAGCTTTTCTAGCACTCATACCAACCACGATACGTACCTTCTTATAGAAACGATAATAGGTACTCGATAGGACAGGCCCCCAACTTGACCTGCCGCGTCAAACGCAGAGATTAATTGGTGTATTCACTTATATATTATTTAATATGGAGTATTAAACCTGCAGCTATAAGCGATAGATAGATATGATGAGGTTGAAATAAATACCAGTTGTTATTGTTAGTTTGTCAATGGCAGTCTAAATAAAATAACTAAAGGTATTGCATATTCAGTAGCGTCTCCAGTGGCTGAAAAGTTGCATGGTAATCGGTTGGCTTGGTATGGGAATGTGATGCGGAGGAATGAGGAAAATGTCGCGAGGAAAGTTCTGAGTATGAATGTGGATGGGTATAAGAGTAGAGGAAGACCAAAGAAACTATGGAGACTGTTTAAAGGATGGCAAGAAAGGAAGAGTCTGATGAGATGAGGAGTAATAGAGAAGTAACGAAGAAGAAGACATGCTGGGCCGACCCCAAATAGGCCAGAAGAATGATGATGATGATATGCCGTAGCTTCTTAAGGTTTCTACACTATGCAAGCCCTAATTATAAAGGTGAATACCTAAATAACGCAAATGTATTTTCAAGATTTTTAAAATTACACTTCATCGACATTTTATGATAATAATTAAGACATCTGCCTAGCCTTTTCCCAATTATGTTGGGGTCGGCTTCCAGTCTAACCGGATGCAGCTGAAGACCATTACATGGAGCAACGCCTATCTGTCTTCTACAACCCACTTAGCATCTACTGGGTAATACGATACCCCTTGGTAAGACTGGTTGTCAGACTTTCGGGCAACTGACTACCTGTAACGACTGTCAAAGATTTACAAATGACAGCCGGGACAATGGCTTAACGTGCTTTCCGAGGCACGGAGGTAACTCAGTATGTAATGGATGGTCACCTATCAACGGAACAACCTAGACAGGCGTGGCTTATCCTGAAGATCGACCCAAGCGGTTGTAATTCTTTAACCACGAGCTCCTCCTATAATTAAGTACGCACGATTTAAAAGGACTCGCTGAATAAATGAGAACATCGTTTTCCTTTTTAAAATCTTTTTCATCATTTTTAACCTAGTTCCTTTGTGGCGCGACAAACGTTAATTAACTAAGCTATTCATTAAGTACGGATATGTGATCAGGGGGGTTACTATGACGTCTTAAAGCAAGAGTAATTCCAGTGTGGGAAAGAGGCAGAGCTATACAGGTCGTCTAGCGCCATCTCTTTCCCACTCTGGAATTACTCCTGTTTTAAGACGTCATGATAGGCTACCAAGGGGCTAACTATGACGTATAAGATACTAGGACCTATAAGAACTGAGGCCCTGTACGAGCGCGCGGTGTAAACGTAACGTAAATACGTCGACTTCACTGATAATAGTTTCATAATTTTAAGAATTTATTCATATTTATGGGTGACACTGATTGTGCTTGTTGCAAACAATTTAACCCATTTTTTTTAACGCGCTGTTATTCTTGTCCCATTTTGATATATAAACATATTATCCCTTCATTTATTTCTGTACATACTTAATATAAGTTCTTAAATATTTTTTAATAAACATTAAAAATAAAAAAAAATAAAAATAGTAGCCCACCGGTATCGGGAACAGGATCCTTGTTACCGAAGTCAGGGCTCCAGAGAGAGGGTTTTTCCTAACAATACGAGCCGTGTCCAGGAGTACCGCTTTCTGAATCAAGCCCTTGATCCAGCTGCCTAACGAGAGCCGTCTCAGGTGAGTACACTACATAAATACGAAAAATTTTATTCCGTCAGTCACAAATTCGAATGTCAAAATACCGATTTTCATAATTCCGAATGGTTCAAAATTCCGAATATAACAACTCCGACTTAACATTACTCCTATTTTTATAATTCCTAAATTTCAATATTCCTAACGTTTATAATTATTATTTTCAAAATACCGAGTTTCAATAGATCGAATAACAAAAAGTCTGACTTAATGATAATTCGAAACATCAAAAATACGAATTCAGATTATTAAAATACCGATTAATACAATTCCGAAATAACAACGTTTAGTTTGCTCACCTTCGCGCTTTAATAGTCACAGTTCTTACCTAACCTAACCGAAGTGATTCATCAATAATACAGGGGTTTTGCAGCATGCAAACAAGTATGCAGCATGCAAGCAGTCAAGCAGGCATGCAGCATGCAAGCAGCAAGCAAGCAGGCATGCAGCATGCAAGCAAGCAAACAGGCATGCAACATGCAGCAAGCATTGTTTCTGTCACGGCTCCGGCGCTGCAGGGTTTGGGCGGCCCCACGCGAGTTTATCCTCGCAGATAGTTTTAACGCTCACCACCTACCTACGCGGGCTTAAATTACAGTCTAGGGTAGGGCAGGCAAGACTGCGTGAAGTCGGTTTTGCAGCGATTCGTTTCTGTCACTAAAAATTGTAGCACAACATGTTGACTTTTTAAAAATATATGTCAAATAATGCATATATAGCAAAAAAGACGTCAGTCAATAGTTTTCGATTAAATTCAATTTGGAAAAGTGATTCAGAATCCTAATTTTAATAGTTTATTCGAAGTATTGAAAATCGGAATGTCGTTTTTCGGACCGAGAACCCTTCGAGCATTTGATTCTTCGAACGTATGAAAATCGGAAAACTAACAAATCGCTTTTACGACTTTCGGTAAAATAAATTTCGTGATTTTTAATAATATGCATTATAAATCTTAGGTATTATGAAATTCGGACTTTTGAAAATCGGAACATCGAAATTCGGAATCAAATATTTCGGAGTATTTGGGTGTTCCGGCTCAGGTATTGATCGGGGCTCTTGGCAATTAAGCCATGGATAGATACGACTATCGGCACAATAATCGCTGAGTCCACATCCCACATGTCAACAACCTCGCGAGCCAAGTCAAGATACTTTTTTATTAATCCATTTGTAGTTTGTAAATAATTTACATACGAAATTCAAACACATATTATAAAAACATAAAAGAGAATAATTTTATTTTCGATTTAAAAAAATCGACGTATTTAGTTTTTTGTATTAATTACTACGTTGGTTTGGGGGTGAGTTGAAATAGCTGGTATGGTATGTTAACGTACTTTTATTAATAGGTAACTAGCCTATGATCGCGGCTTCGCCCTCATGGCATTCTGTAATTGTTCCAAGGGATCAAGCTACCCAGATAAAAAGTATCTTATGTGTAAACCCAGGTTACAAACTGTCTGTGTGCCAAATTTATCCTCAAAAATTTTCGAGTTTATAATAGTATATATAGTAGTATATTGATTGAGGGACAATGTAATTTCTTCCTAAAAGTCTTCGAGTTTCTATTCTAATAAAATACATAAATAGAAAATATTATTTTATGTCATGTGTCTATACAAAAAGGAACTTGCAATTTTTCCTGAAAATAAAATAAACAGGGAATTAAATCCCGTACCAGATACCGACCCTAATAAGTAACATCTCGGCTTTCTGCCGTTTCCTTTCACGGTCACATTCTGGAAAAAAGGATGACACGTGTCGCGTGTCGTGTCTTGACACGGCACAGAGGGTACATGTGTTATAAGGGGGTACGTTCACTATTAAGTAGAAAATTGGCATCGATTGTTACCATTTTTCTATGTACCCAACTGTTATTGCAAATAATCTAGAGAAAAACCTGTTAATAGACATAAATTCAATAAACAAGCGTCGGTTTAAAAACAAGAAAAAATTTAATTAAATACTGAAGATGTACTTTTTAGTGACAATTAAAATGAATGGTACAAAATACCGTATTGATTTCAGAAAGGGGAAATGTATTAAATATTAAAGAAATCAGAAGACTTTTCAATTATTCTAGGGGTTCTAAATAGGTACTCGCCGAAAGGGCATGAGCTACTTTTGTGTTTGGTTGGGTCAAGGTCATAGGCGTTGTACGAGCCCCTACTAACACGTGTACCTTTAATTTTAACGAGGTGACTGTGTAAGTTGATTTCAGGTTTGTTTGCTTTTGGTTAATTAATTGACACACAAAAAGGGAGACACAAGAACAAAGCGTTTACTAGATGGTTAGATTTAAGTACTCCAATCATCAAAATCAATTCAAGTACAAAGCGATACGGTTCAACATTTATCGTGCGAACCGCCAGTCTGTGGAATACACTGCCGGACGGCTTCTCTGTTCCCTGATCATTATAATCTGGATCTATTTAAAGTTCAAGTGAATCGATTTCTTTTAGACAACAGTGCTCCCCCTTATGTCGTATCATCGCTTCACATCAGCCGAGTTGCGGGCAAACGCAAGCCTAAAATCAACCGAAAACGACGCAAACAAACCGCACTGCAGTCAGCAATGTCATCACCTAATCATCATCTGCCTAGCCTTTTCCCAACTTTGTTGCAACAACCCATGTTGGGTTGGGCTTCCAGTCTAACCGGATGCAGCTGAATACCAGTACTTTACATGAAGTGACTGCCTATGTGACGTCCGAGGCGTTTTCATAATCTTGGATTCGTGCCTGGTCGATGGCAATAGGCTCGCCCCACATGGACTTAAAAATTACTGGTGAAATGTGGGTGTACTATTAGGTACACCTCTGCCTTACTCTTCGGGGATTACAGGCGTCATATTATGTTATATTTTTCATAGAGTCTTTGCCGTTGCAGTTTGCAGATGCGTCTGCCTTCTGAATTATACCGTTGCGCGACTCGTGAAAATGTTTAAGTAACGTATTTACAATATTAATATTGCATACTGAAACACGGTTTGTTATAAAAAATAGCGTTTCAAATAAATAACCCGAGCTATCAAAGCAATATTTTTTTTTTCTATTTTTCCGTTGGTGGAACGGTTGGCGGCAATATTTTATACTCCTCTTTTGAATAAAATGTATAAAATGTTGTAAAATTATATTCTTTTAGAGTGAAATTTCAAACTGAAAAGTTTGCTTTATTGAATTTCCTGTAAAAAATCATAAAGTCAGGAATAGCATAAGCATTGTATTCATAATCTTCCTTTATCTAATGTTTCCTCCTTTCTGGGATTCCGAAATACTATTTACAACGTGTAACAGAATACATGCAAAATCTCTTAAGGGGTTATTGTACTCATCATTATGAACAACTTTCACTATGGGACCAACCCAGAAATCGCGAAATAAAATCACTATGGGACCAACCCAGAAATCACAAATCAAAATCAGTTTGAACAAAACAACGACGGATGCTTTGGTTAGGACGCGACGGAGTCGAGTTTTAGCTGTTTTTTACTCGACATAAGCTTTTGTTTGGCTGCAACAGCACGCCTGATGTGAAGCGATGATGCGACCTAGGCTGGAGCACGTATGTTCCACAAACGTAAATAATTTATGCACATACGGTTTTCTATATTGTTTGCTGTTCTGACTTCATCCAATTCCTTTTTAGTTTTAGAAGTGGGGTGACGTCTGTCAGTGTGATTCAAGTTAAAGGTTTTACTAAATAATTTTAAAAATAAGTTTATCATGCACTAGTGTAAATATAAACTACTGGTTCCTGAAAAATCATTTCAAGTTTGTTTCAAAGATATTTGCTGACGTAATATTCTTGTGGTTCATTGAAAATTAGCAATACGTTCAGGGGAATTAATATTTTGGGAACAGTAGAATGTAGGGTCACCTCGTTGTAAAAAAAAAAAAGTTTATATGTTATGTTTTACGTATTGAGTGGAAGCGTTGTTGATGAAAATTATGACTTCGATGTACACCATCATCTGTATAGCCTTTACAACTATGGTGGGGTCAGCTTCTAGTCTAAACCGATGCAGCTGAATATCAGTAGTTTACATGGAGCGACTGCCACAACCAAGTCAGTACTGATTAATACCAGGCCTCTTGGTAAGACTGGTTGTCAGACTTTAGGGCTGACTACTTGTAACGTCTGTCTATGATCTACAAATGACAGCCGGGATCAACGGGTTATCGAGCTTTCCGATGCACGGAGCAATCTCGGTATTTAATGGGTGGTCCCCCATCCATAGACCAACCTAAGCAAGCGCGGCTTAACCTAAAGATCGACCCGAACTGTTTTACTGGCAGATCCGTTAAAGCATTCAAATTAGAAAATTAAAAAACAAAAATCTCTTTTTCATTCGCATTTCTAAAGCTCCTTTTTCTTTGTCTTTAAGTCAAAGTTTTGTTATTAATTTACGATTAGGTAGAAACAACTTTAATGGATAAAAATACCTATTTTCTCTTTTGTTTTCAACAATGGTAAGACAAAGATAGCCCATTGTTTAGAACAAGGAGTTAACAACTTAATCTTATTCATTGGCCTAAATGCTGGTATGTTCAATACAGAAAGAAACTTAATTATAGGCGGATCCACACCTGCGCACGAACCGTGCACTATACGCCTCGAACGGTTTTACACCCGACGCGGCGTGCGTACCGCACCTACGCGTTTGTCGAAAATCCGTGATATCTTCTTTCTTGCTCGTGTAGTTAGTGCCTAACCTGGTATCAGAGTTTTTAAGCCGCCCATGGGTCTGTGACTTGGCTTTACATGCCGTCGAGAAATATCACTGAGGCATCCGTGAAATAAAATGCTGACACGCAGTTCTATATTATTATGTTTGTGCTTACACCATGGATAGACGCGTTCGCAAACACTGCGAAGCCAACTTGCAAGTGACGCTCAAGAACATGTCCGAAAGTGTCCGTATTATGTTTGTGATATGCGCGCGAACCGTACTTTTCATGTGCGCAGGTGTGGATTGGCCTTAGAAATACAATAATACTTTAGTAATTCAAATAGAATTACTAAGGTATAAACTTTTGATTTCACGCAATCGTACCTACCTACTTCTATTGCGCAACTAGTTCAAAGTTTCTGCTAATTACCTTCTACGAGCTTTTAGTCCTTCGGAGCTGAATTCAATTAGTCGAACGAATTAGGGATGCCTAACAAAATGACTCGATTCCTGATTGTAATGGGTTCAATGAACTCTTTATTACCATTCCCGGTCAAGGGACACTGGGACTAAACGTACAGCTGCAAATTGAACAAAAAACGAAATATCCTAACTTTGATGTGTTGGGATATGTTGAGTTTTGATCCATTAGAACCTATCTCTTCAGGATCCTCATCATCTGCCTAGCCTTTTCCCAACTATATTAGGGTCGGCTTCCAGTCTAATCGGATGCAGCTGAATACCAGTATTTTATATGGAGCGACTGCCTATCTGACCTCCACAGCCCAGTTAGTACTGGATAATACGATACCCCTTGGTAAGACTGGTTGCCAGACTTTTTGGGTAACTGACTACCTGTAATGACTGTCAAAGATCTACAGATAACAGCCGGGACCAACGGCTACGAGCTTTACGAGGCACGGAGGAAACCCGGTATGTAGTGGGCGGTCACCCATCAACAGACCAACCTAGGCAAGCACGGCTTAACCTAAAGATCGACCTGAGCGGCTGTTATTATTTTGCCACGAGCTCCTCCTAACTCTTCAGGATTTAAAAGTCATTGTGGTGAGGCATCATCGGTGGCCTTGTCTCACCCTCTCATTGCTGCCTAAAGACCTATTTCCTTTTGGGCTATGCTTCGTCTTCTGGTCAGGTCTTTTGAGTCTTAACCAGGTCTTACCCGCGATATCCACCCAAAATTATACGATCGGGACCTTACCATTTTAAAAGTAATAAACATAATGTCACTCTACTATCCCCAATATTTGTCAAACTGCGCCTAATTTTGTAACTGTGGCCAGTCCAGTTTTCCCATCAATTAGCAATGTTACCACACCCATATTGAATTGCTTTTAACGTTTAAACTACCGGTGGTGTTACCTGTGCTCGATAAATGGTGAAAATATTATTTAGGGTAAAATTTATAAACGTTACTTTTGGCACGTGTATTGGCATAGATTGTTATTATTAAGAAATTTTCCTCTTTGGCAACTGAGACGAAATCTTATACTAGTATTAAGTTTCTGTCTCTATTGTGCGACAAATAATTGATTAGCCAACAAAACTAAGTATTAACATACATACATACATAGGTGCTAAGTAGGTTACTTTAGAAAGCGCGATTGCTAAGCATGAGGTCCTGGGTTCGATTCCCAGGTCCGGCAAAGAACTATTTCAGTCGGGTAGATACGAATATTGACGATAGGTTAAGGACAGGTTACGGTTACGGTTGCTTTTAGGTTGGCTTAGGTTTGACTAGCTATTGGCTTTTAGTCTTTTTATACATTGGGTAACAAATTAATTTGAATTTTTTATATTTAATTTGAGATACAACGTGAATTCCTAATGTTTTAAATCGATTTTATAATGCAAGAAATGACGGAAAGTTACGGGTTTTAAAATTCAGACGGCTACAATGAATTAAAATATTTCCGGAATCGCTTATGTCAAATCCTAGGAATGTCTGATTTATCCATAACTAGCAACCCGCTCTGGCTTCGCACGGGTGCAATGTTATACATATAAACCTTCCTCTTGAATCCCTCTATCGATTAAAAAATTCTGTAACTACATACGTGTTACTGACGCGATTCATATTTTCATCAACATACAACCAGACACTGACCAGCAATTTGCAAAAAACGTAAATAAATTTGAATTTAGCGGGCCACCCTGTCGCTTCACTTTAAGTATCCCACTGCTGGGAAAAGGCCTCCCCTTTCTCCGACCGTAGATTATTAAGTACAGAAAATCTGTCAAATTTTTTGTTCGTTCAATTCATTAAGAATGCTTTGTGTTTTTGGATTACCTACTTAGATTAACACTTACTTGTTATAAAGTGTCTGATGTCATTCAACATTTTTGTGCTGAAAAAGTCCCTTGAAGGACGTTTTTTCTGTACGAAAAAGAACGTGAGTGTTCTAAAAGAGAGAAAGTTACGTAAAATACTTGAACGCTTTCGTTACTTACGGCGTCATCTCGATTCAACTTTTAATAATATTTTCTTTGACATTTTCTATCGAGTAAAATATCGCACCCACACTTTTATGTCCTACTTCGTACACATAAAATAGTGTCTATATACCTCGATTCGTTGCCAAGGTGACATGAAGACATCAAATTATGTATCGGCCCCTCCACTACAGCAGTAAATATTTTACATTGCCAATTTTTTCCCTCGTACTATTTTTCCTTTTATACGTTGCCGAATCCAGTCCCGTTTCTGAGGGTCACATGTAAAAATGTTGCCTGAATAACCTCGGTACGTTAAAAGGACGAATAGGTCTATCTCTACAATTGTATGGAATTTTGATAATAGGGTCGTCAGAAGGGGAACGACGCAACGCTCCATACGCGTAAGACCCGGTAAATAACAGTTTTCTGTCTATTTTCGCATATATAAGGTCCCATTAAAATAGGTGGACAAATTTTAACACAGCGTTCAGTACGTCTAACCAAAAATTGTCCACCTTTTTTAATGGGACCTTACATTTAGGAAAAATTAAAGGTTTTCAGAACTTTTCATATTTTAGTAATCGTATGTCTTCACTGACTCTCATTGCCAGCGACTCATTGTGAAAGCGCTAGGGTACCTGCATATTGCAAAAAAACCGGCCAAAAGCGAGTTCGGACTCGCGCACGAAAGGTTCCGTATCATCATCTAAAAAAAAATATGTTTGTTGTACGGGAGCCCCTCATAAATATTTATTAAATTCTGTTTTTAGTATTTGTTGTTATAGCGGCAACAGAAATTTTATTTTTTTACTATCTAGCTGTCACGGTTCATGAGATACAGCCTGATGACATACACCCAGACAGACAGACGGACAGTGGAGTCTTAGTAATAGGGTCACATTTTTACCCCCCATTTTTTATTTTTTTTATTTTTAAGGTTTCGTACCCAAGTACGAAACCTTAAAAACAAAAGAAAAATTGAATCCCGCGAGCTATATTACCCTGACGCTTTCACCTTTCACATGACGGTGAAAATGTGTAGGTACTCGTAACATATTTACACCTCTGCCTACCTTTTGAGGTAAACTGGCGTGATGGCCCTCGACCTACATAAAATCTATGTTTATGTACAACATTGTGCGTTATCGTTGATGTGGCGACAATGTCGTAAAGCGATAAAGCACTTTAGAAAATTTACGGGTTATAAGTTTAAAGTTTTATTTCAGTTTTACGATCTTCGGGGTCACGAGTACTTTTAAACTGACCACGAACCAAACATGACTTTATAAGTGTTTTTTTTTTTTTAAATATATTTCGTAAAACAAATATTCAAACTTAGCTTGTTAAAAGCAACATGGCCAGACTTGGCTTTGCAACTAATACTGGTATTTTTTCTAAACATTTTTGTTAAACGATAAAGTACGGACGACACAAATGTACGCAATAGAGATGCTTTTATACTTGTATTTTTTGTCAAAGAAGGACATAAGTTTTTCATAATATTATTGTCCTTTTTTGCTAACCCACTTTACGGGGCACGCGTCACAAAGGGAGTATTATCTTGTCGCTACTGAAGATACGTGAATGATATTTCAGTCGTGAAACGACCTGAATTGAGTCGTCAAATTATTTCTCATGTTTCAAGGGCAGGCTCAGCTGTGCTATTATTATTTTATTTGACAAGAAGAGTTATGTTAATGTGCTTGTTCTTATATTTATTATTGTGTGTTAATGCCTCTTTCATGTATTGGGCGCAAGTGCAACTGCTAAGCATGAGGTGCTGGGTAATTTCCAGCAGCAGTCTGGAGCTTCTCTTTGTGGTTGATGACAAAAGGATCGCCTCCTCTCATGGATCCCGGTTTTCCCGATCCACCTTTACATTCTGTAAATTACAGAAGTTCTTCTGGTTATGTTGATATTTGATGTTATGTATGTTCATTGCTAGACATTTATTTTATACCTACCAGCTTATGCCCGCGGCTTCACCCGCGTGTAGTTCGATAATTGTCCCATGGAATCATACTACTAGGATATAAAGTACCCTATGTGTTAATCCAAGTTATAAACTATCTGTGCGCGAAATTTCATCCAAATCCGTTCAGCAGTTTTTGCATGAAAGAATAACAAACATCTAGATGCATCCTCACACACTTTCGCTTTTCAATATTTTTAATATTATAAAATCTACGCTCGATTAGAAATAGGATATTTAACATTTAGACCTAAAACAAATAACTTAAAACCATTCAAATAACTGTCTTGACGCGCTTACTGTTATAGCCGTATCTCATTGTTTATTATATAGCCGCTTGCAAGTTAGGCAGACGGCCAGGCGCGTTCGCTAATCTAACGATCGCAGCCGGCTTGCACAGTGTACAATGCGTAGTGCGTATTTCGTAGTGGCGTACTTGCGTTGTGCTTGCGGCTAGTCGATGCCGTATTCTGGCTATGGTACAGTGATTGGCGTTGCGCTGTTGGCATTGTAATAAATGTTTTACAGTGTGAAGAAAAATTTACTTGTGCATCTCAACAAAGATGTTTCTGCAAAATATTCTAATATTCAAGTTACTTATCGATAACTGTATATTATGTTTGATACATTATTAACGTTGATTTAAAAATAAACTCATGTTATTTGCTTGAACGACGCCATTTCAATACCGACATGACCATTTTCTTTTTCCATGTAAAAATACACACTCAAACAAATGGCACTAACATAATGAACAACGATACAAATCGACATCAAAATAAATAATGCACATGAAAAATACAATGCATACTTATACCAAGCGAAGGTTTCCAAATACCGTAAATATTTAAGTGCGCCCCTTGAGAAGTTACAGGCACGGATCATTATGTTGTAAAAGTTACGCAGTAATGTTTGCCGAGATTGCTTCGGAATCGTCCTTCTGAATTCTTTTGTTTACAAAGAATTCAATTAAACTCAAGTGTGATATCTCTGCATCCAGTATTTAATTAAAAAATTCTTTATTTCAACCATCAAGACAAATCGAAAAAGACAGCTTATTTATCTGAGGTTGAATGGAAGTTTAAAATTAAAATGGCGACTCCAATGGTTTCCCAATGAGGGGGAGCAATAATTGTTCGTAGGCTGGGATGCAAATTGGATCGCAGCTCGGTCGGAGATTGTATATGTTTGTCAGATTCCGGTTAATGATTTTTCCTGCGATTGTTCTCGCAATTTTGTTTTGGTGTATTCTTTGCGGTGTGGTTGATACTGAATTAATTAAACATGAAATATTATCAAGAGTGCTAAAGTGTGTACAATGTTATTTTGATTGTGGACGTTTTTCGAAGCAATGAAATATGTTTTCTACTTAAATATGATTATCATATTTAAATTGCATTTTACGTAAATGCAGAAAAATCTGCATATAATTTCAGTGCCTTTATTCTGGAAAATTGCCAACATCGATTGATATATGGGCGATGACACGTTCAGTACAAAGAACTTATTATTATTACAATGAACTTCCTATACGTTCATTTCATTCAATATTCACGAAAAACGTATTCTTGGTAATATCGGCCATCATTACTTTTCCTGTGAACCATTTATTCATTAATGAATAGAAAATCGTCTGTTCAAATGCCATATTGAATTAAATATGACCTGGAACTGTACTAGAAAAAGTAATTGAATTTATAGAGTAGTACCCTTTGTCTTTGCTGGCATGGAATTTATCTCCTCATCTTGCAGGCTTTGTTTTATCGTTTCAATAGACTGTTTGAAAAGATATATGGCCTTCACCGAGTGAGTAGGCGGCTTTATGCACTATACAAACATGCCTTGTGTGTATGTGCGTAATGGTGTAGTTACGTCATGGGGTAACTCAGTGGCAGTACTCATGTTTGTGTTCCGTAATTAGGTTGCCAGTTTTGAGGGAGTGACAGGCTTATGGTTAAATGGCTACTTTAGATATGTGTTGACGATTTGATCAGAGGTTTTGTCTTTGATTAGTGATATTTTTTGTTCAGGTATTTTGTTTTGTCTGAAAAATTATACAAAGCCTTTTAACAGTATTTATAGGTATAATTTTTGTCCATTTTCTAGGGTTCCAAACCCAAGGGGTAAACACGAGACCCAATTACTAAGACTCCATTGTCCGTCAGTCTGGCTGTATCTCATGAACCGTGATAGCTAGAGAAATGAAATTTTCACAGATTATGTATTTCTGTTGCCGCTATAACAACAAATACTAAAAACAGAATAAAATATGTGCCACGGTTTATTTTAATTACTTTATTTTGAAAGTGTTGATTATTTTAATCTTATACTCTGGCCGCTCTTAATGTGCACGTCTTTCTACATCGTTCTCACATATATGTATAATCTCAACGTGAATGATGTAACCAAGATTTTGTAACAATATTTTGATTAAAAAGAGTGTCCATGGAGTTTCTTGCCCATTCTTCTCCATAGAGATCTACGCTTTGGAATGTGCAACTACAGTATTTTCTCAAGTTATTATGCCTTGTGACTGTGACTGTAGCTTAGCTTTTTTTTTTTTACTTTCAAAAGTGCCTGTAATGGTCTAATTGAAATAAATGCTTTGTTTGAGTTTGAATAAATATTTAAGGGGCTCCCATACAACAAAAATGTTTTTTTTTTTTTTTTTTTTTTTTGTTACCTACTAAAGTCGATATTCGTAAGGTTAGAACCAGAAACCAGATAAAGTTTATTATGATCTGCCGATTTATAACTACCTTGAGGTCGGTCGTATCGGATGCAGTTGAGTACCTTCCAGTATCTTACATGGAGCGTCTGCCTATCTGACTTCCATAACCCAGTTGCTGGGTAATACGATATTCCTTATAAAACTGTCAGACTTTCGGCCCACTGACTACCTGTTACGACAGTCAAAGATCGTCAAATGACAGATGGGACCAACGGGTTAACAAGCTTTCTGAGGCACGGAGCAAACTTGGTATTTGATACCAACCTCCTCTAGGTATGAGGGTCAAGGTGTTAAGTTCCTTTTACTCAGTTCAAATGAGAGGGACCTTTGACCACCGGGGCTGCAGGACTGTTTCAGAGCTGCGGGACTGTTCGAAAGAGATACCGTGGTCTCAGGACACAAAGGGCAATGAAGGAACATGGATGGGTTTTAGTAAGTAAAAGTCTGACACTCCCTCCTGCTCCGCCCAGAGCGGGAGGAGTCATTTGATGATTTCCCATCCGAAAAAAAAATAGGGTCTTCTGACCAGACGGGATGTTTGGGGTCAGTCTTCTCAAGGGTAACCAGTGTCCGCCAAGCTGGTCTAAATTGGCGGTCAATCAGATGTACCTAACCCGTGAGGGGACGGTAAATAATGTGGAAGTAATAGACAGCTTTGAGCATGCACAGGGACCAGACGGGATGGTGTGTCTGGTGGGATATGTCCTAATTCAATCTCAAATCGTTATACTAAACGTTTGTCCAATACAACAGGCGTAAGTTATGATTTTCGAATAAGCCCTAAATGACTTAATTAGTAAGACAAACTAACTAGATACAAAATAAAGGTTGACATTTCATGACTTTTCTGAATTAATTTGTGAGCTGTCAAAAGATGTTAGCCCGTGATTTTTCAGGTTGTTTTGGAAAGCCCCTGGTTTCGTTTTAATTTGATATTTTTCGCAAACAGTTTTTCGCAAATTGCGGACTGACGGCTTTAGGCTTTTCCGCGAATTGTTTAGTAAAATGTTTACACATTATTTTACCTCAAACTGTATGTATCCATCTCACAAAAAAAAAAATACAACCCTCGTTCCTGAGATTAAAGAACGAAGTTTCCAATTAAATATGTTGTAATGATTACTTCATTTGTGTTTGTATCTAGTCGCAAGTTTAGTTGCATAAGCAGCATCAGGCCATAATGTTCCCACTGCTGGGACTCAAGCCTCCTCTCTTTGAGAGGGAGTGGGCTGTAATACACCACGCGGGCTCAGTGCAGTTTGGTATATGGCACATGTCTTCGAATTTTAGTTCTAGGACATGCCGGTTTCCTCTCGATGTTTTCCTTCACCGTTTTGAGAGTAGTGGTGATGAATAAATTACACAAAGTAATGCGCCTGCCTGGGTTCGAACCCTACGGCCAACTAGTGGCCGTTGCTATTGGGCCACTACTGCTTTATAAGTACAGTTCGTCTTGTTTCAATAACTCCGGAAATTAAATACCAAAAAGATACGTGAATTTAAAAACACATAAGTAATTACCAGAAAGCTAGATTTAATACGGCAAAACATTTCTTGCTCCACATTCCTCACGCGCAAACTTCATTTGACCAAAAAACCGTTATTGTCCGGGCAATGCCGTCATGCACATATTCACCTATGTATAAGTTGTATAACAGACACAACAGATCCAGCTAAACAGGAGTTAAGGACAAAACTCAACATATATGCGAATAAAAAGCTCATACGAGCATTTTAAGAGCACCTCGGCGGGACAATACACCGAGAAAGAATATCAAAGTCCTATTTCGTAAATGTAATTGTCATTATGTATTCATAAATGTAGGTCCTGGATAGCTATGGGCCTCTCGCCCCCCCTCTCCCTTACTCTCTAGGGAAATGGCTGGCTAGAATTTTGGAACATAAAATTTTCAAGGCAACATCGCTACGAGCGTCCATGTAACTTTATTTCTGACATCTCTTTTGTGTTTTGTGAAAATAAAAATGGAATATAGTTTCTATCGCTCGTTTAAGTCTTGTATAAGTAACGTGACGTGGAAAGTGCCAGAAAAAGTGTTTTTTTTTTCTGACAGAATGAAGGTGTTTGGCATAACAATGACATTAGAATACTTAAGTGAGTGTTTTGTAAATAGATAATATCTAGGTTAGATTCAGTGTACCTTTTCCATTGTTATTTTCAGTTTAATAAAATAAGACTATGTGAAGTACTACTACTATGTTTAACATTTATCTGTTGTAGTGTGGCAGATGTCTACGCGAGACTCAATGGTAATTATTTAATATGAATTTTACAAACCTCATATACATAGACCAAACACTGTACGGATTGTCAATAGAATAAGAAGATGCTTGCTACTTTTTTTTTTTTTTTTTACCGATGGGAATTCATCAAATAACCCCTCCCGCTCTGGGCTGAGCAGGAGGGCGTGTCAGACTTTTACTGACTAAAACCCATCCATGTTCCTTCCTTTGCCCTTTGTGTTCCAGGGCCGCGGAATCTCTTTCGAACAGTCCCGCAACCCTGGCAGGCGTCGGTCCTTACGGACCCCTTCCTGTTTGCTGACTCTCTTTGAGGCGCGCGTGGAACACGTACGCGCCGTCGACACGGCCTGTCGTCATAAGACGGACGGATGGCGAGCTAGCCCATAGCTCACCGTCCACAAAGATGCTTGCTAGTGAATATTGAATTTTAAGTATAGGTTGACAAACATAACTTGCTAATTATTATTGTTTTTTTCGTTTTCCGATTCTCCGTTTAATAAAAAAGATATCCATTTACCCCTATCTCCTTCTTCGTGTGCATTGTGTGATTGATGGATGACTTTGTGTATTTTGTGTGTGTGAGGTAGATGAATGTTGTGTGGCGGATGATTGCTGTGAGTCTACTGTGTGTGATGTTTGTTGTGTGTCTCGTGGTCTGTTGTGTGATCGGTGTATGCTCGATTAACAAACACAGTGTCTCCCAAAACCTTATTGAGTATGGTGGTTGTGTATGGCTGCTTGTTTAGGGGTTATTTTTGTTATTGTTTTTTATTAATTAATATTTATTATTAATAATAATTATAGTTATTAAATATCTTGCATAATAATTAATGTCATGGTTTTCCGCAAAGTAAGGCCTGATTCTATAACTTATATTAAAACACCGAAACGTAACGAAGAATACTTTTAAACTTCCCATAGCCGAAAACACTGAGCAGAAGATTTTCAAAGTTCTACCTGTAATTAAATACCCTTTGACGTCATATTACACAATGTTTAGAAACCAATATTGGTTTCGTTAAAAATAAACCGACAGCTTTGTAATAGACAATCAAAGTTTAAAACGGGCGGGAGTTCTTTGCACCGTTTCTAACTTTTAACTAGAAGAGTTCGGTTGATAACGGAGCGCCGACTTTGCGCTTCGTTTTACCTGACGCGGCATAAACTGATATTAGCGAACGACTTCCAACTTTAGTTCACAGATGACGGAACGAAGGAAGTACATAGTATGTAATTATAGAAGGTTTAGGGTTTACAAATATGGAGTAGAAGAAATCGGAATTGTCTCGTGGAGAACTATTCTATATGTTGTGGTAAATTTATGTATGTTTACTTTGAATACTTTTTTCTTTTTTAAATTTATTTCCATTTATGGTTTTATTGCTTGTACATTTGAAATAAATATACAAAAAACAATCACATTTTGTAATATAAAAAAAAATATAATGGGAATGACTAATAATACACCTGCCTCTGAGTCATTGTACTGACAATCAAACCTGTTCGCAATTAATTTAAGGTACATTTTTTAGGCTGCTTAGGTTAGGGCTAACCAATCAACAATTTAGGAAAGACAATATTAATGGCAATCATCTATCCATTTGCCTGATAAATCGGATACCCAGTTAAAGTTTAATTGTATTTTGTGGTACTTTGATTTGAAAAGAAGGTTGATTCAAATATCTTGACTTGGCACACGAGACTTTCGGCATGTGGAATGTAAACTCGGCTATCATTGTGCCGATTGTCGTTACGCCAATGGCCTGATGGCCAAAAGTCTCGACAAACATCTGTCGAGGCTCTCGCTTGGGGGTTGGATCAACGGCCTGATTCAGAAGGCACTACTCCTCGATACGGCCCACAATCAATGTGAGGCGGTTCGTGTCTCTAGAGCTTTAACCACCGGTAGCTAGGAGCCGCTACCGACACCAGAACACTTTTTTTGTATTTTTAGTATGGTTTTTTAAAGAATAATATTTCTTTTTAAAGAATAATATTAAAAATGTAATAGATGTTCAAAAAGGATGAAAGTAGGTCAGTTTTAATCATTCAAAATATGGTACCTGACACCTCAACGAGCCCAAAGAGTCTTCCATAACCAAAATCTAGTCATATAAAAAGCATCATCAGCCTAGTGTGCAGCGTAGTGCAGCTGAATACCATTATTTCACATGGAGCGCCTGCCTATCTGACCTCCACAACTCAGTTAGTACTGGGTAATACGATATCCCTTGATAAGACTGCAGGTTGGCAGACTTTCGGGCCACTGACAACCTGTAACGACTGTCAAAGATCTACAAATGGGACCATCGCCTTAAAGTGCTTTCCAAAGCACGGAGGAAACTCGGTGTGTAATGGGTGGTCACCCATCCACACACCAACCTCGGCAAGCGCGGCTTAACCTGAAGATCCGCGCGGCGGTTATTATCCACGAGCTCCTCCTTGGCATATAAAAAGCATACCTATAAAATCCAGGTAGATAAATCCCAAGTGATTTGCCCGACCCGCCAGTTGTTTACCTATCTCCCTATAATCTATTTAAACCCATCTGTCTTCACAGACGGAGTGGTCTGCCTTCTTACATTATACCCAAGAATGATCAAAAGATACTCTTTTCATAATAATATTTTGAATTATACAGTGGGACGTCTAGACTTAACTATACAGTAGGTACCTATACATTAAGTCTTCGTGGATAATTTTCATTCGGAATATTCAATAAGCTGACGACGTGATATTGCAGGTGGCCTTGAAATTATTCTCATAAATGGATAGATACAATAACCAGTGTATTACGTACTTATACACAGATTGCTATATTGGTTCAGTAATCGTCAGTTACAGCAATCTTGCTGTGTGTATTGGTAAGGTTCCAATTCGATCTGCGTAAAGGATTTGAAAAAAAAAATCGGCCAAGTACGAGTCTTACTCGCGCACGTAGTAACACGTAAGCTACTAGCACGTAACAATTATTAAAAAAAAACACATTTGTTGTATGGGAGCCCCCCCCAATATTTATTTGTTGTTTTAGTGGCAACAGAAAGACATCATCTGTGAAAATTTGAACTGTCTAGCTATCACGGTACATGAGATACAGCCTGGTGACAGAGAGACAGACAGACGGACAGTGGAGTCTGATTAATAGGGTTACGTTTTTACCGATTGGCTATGGAACCCTAATGAGGCTTTTTAGGCTCCGAATATATCTAGAACTTAGCAATTTTCGCCCGAGGTGAAGATACCAAGTTTCCTAAAGGGCCGTGCACTCTCGCCGAACCACCCTGAGGCAGGGCGAGTAAGTACAGCTAAGTGAGGAACACCGAGACTAGACGAACGCTCGCAATACACATTTGCACTCGTCCTGCCTCTGAATGTAGGCGAGAGTGTACAGCCACGGTAATAAAGTGGCTAGAAACAAATTGATGTCACAAAAATATGAGATTGTTTTTTTTATCCATGTGCAAGTGTTTTCATAGAATGGTAGAAAGTATACCTAAACTGAAAATGCGAATCTATTGAGTCATTCAGTGTATAAAAGTAAAAAGTTTCATTCTCACTTCTGCATTTCGTAAGGAGTAATGGCGCAAAGATAACAGTGTGAAAAGGCCTCTATTTCTCGAGAAATTACATGCTTAAATGTCAAAGTTGAAACCCGATAGTGTGGCGTGACCTTTGTACCACTTTGGCTTTGAACAAAGTTACACAAGATGTGTGTTTGAGTTCTCCTTTTATGGCGTTCTGTTTATTTCTTGAAGGTTTTCTAACCACCGTTAAAGGTCTGATGATATGCCTAGCCTAGCTGTATTTTTGGGCTGAGGTTTTTTATGGTTATGATGAGGTCAATAAATAGCGGATTTTAAAAATATTCGTAGATTACAAAAAGCTTCTATATGTTTAAACTGTCACGGTCACTAACATTATTATTAACACTAGAAACGATATATTTACAATGTTTACTGACAACACACTGATGTTTACGAACAAGAAAGAGGGTAGACCGATTTGTCTGCTCTTAAACACCCACCCGCAATAACTTCAGTTTATCCGTGATCATGGTGTTTGCAACAGCGCCGAAATATCGCGAATTCAGAACAAACAGGGGCCTTAGTCTGCTATTGCAATAGTGTCAGAATGGTCTATCATTGATTTAATAAGGCGCCGCGCAGACGAATTACCCTTTGTACGCACGTCAAACGAGTTTCGAACGCGCTTCAATACGCCTTGGGCTAGGGGCCTTATTAAATCAATGATAGACCATTCTGACACTATTGCAATAGCAGACTAAGGCCCCTGTAAACATGTTAAATAACCCGTTTCTAGTGTTAATTAAAAAAAAATCTTGCCTTTGGCTATGAAACAGTTGAGTATTAAGTGCGCACTTTTGATTTGATACGTTTTATAAGTAACACCTCTGTCACATAATATAATAATATATTATTTAATTTATTGCCTCTGCCAGCACCATCAGGATAGCATTCTTATTGAGACCTTAATAAAGGTCACTTTGACTTTGACAGTGATGTAAAGTCAGACGTAAAATAATGTGCTGAAAGGACTAGGTATAATCGTTTGAAAATTAGTTACCAGCGCGCTTACTGACGGTCGGGCACTTATCAACCTTGTAACTCAGTGCATAAGGGTGAAAGTTGTCGACCATCGGTAAACTCGGTAGTACGCCGTCATCACTTACCAAAATACAAAGTAAAACTTTTGTCTCCAAGGAGTCATTGACCCTCTTCGTAGATAATTAGACTTTTTGTTGATCTTAAAAAATAAAACTTCGCTACTCAAAGTAGGCTACGCAATAAGGAGAAAATGTTTCATACAATTTATACAGAAAGAAAAAAAAACTTTTCTATATTAGTCCCTAACATAAGTGCTTTGCGATAAGGACCGAAATCTTGGGACAAAGTTTCACCTCTGTGCCGAATAGGGCCGCCTTATGGCCCAGAAAAGGCCAGAACTCAAATGTTTTCGACTACTTATTGTTGTTTAAGTTTTTTATCAGATGTTGGAGAAAATATTTCTCGTCAAAGTATCTGTGTTTGATAAAGTTTATGGTACAAAGGATTTTTAATTTGTTTACTACCTGCGAAACTGGCGCAAAAGTAGCAATAGTTTAGTCAGTCTATTTGAGAAGCGATATTATTTCTTATAATAATTATATAGACAATTTTTTAAATATTTCATAAAAACAACATTTAACATGTAAAAAAAGAATAGTAGCTACAAATGGGTTCCAGAGAGAGGAACCACCTCACAATGCGAGCCGTACCTTCTGATTCAGGCCCTTGATCCAACCGCCTAAGGATAGCCTCAAAGGATGTTCGTCAAGGCTCGTAGCCATCGGGCCATTGGCCATTACTACAATCAGCACAATTATAGCCGAGCTCACATTCCACATTGGGGACTGGCTCCAAGTGAGAAGCGATTAATACTACCGTTAATATTTTAATGAGAAAAGCGTTTTACATCATACATTTGTTAATCTTTAATCAGGGCCCCATAAATCATACATGCAACAACTTTGATATAAAATTGACATAAATATTCCTGATTGAAGTATGAAATCTAAATCAGAGGTTAGACCGCAGCTCCTAAAATTTTTTTGCCAAAAAATTTGAAAATCACAATCTTAAAGCTTCGAAATTCTTTTTAAGTAGTTTTTATCTGCCTAAATTGATAGATAAAACCAAACCAATATTTTTGTTCTTTAGTCTCGAAATCAGTTTTTTTTTTTTACTTACAACTTGAAAACCTGGACCACTTTGGGAATCACTGATCTAAATTATTATACTACCGGGGTATAAAGTATGCTCGAACTGTTTCCGAAACTGAAAATGTTACAAACAGATTCATAATCATCATTCTATTGCACTTATCCCAAATTTATTTGGGGTCCGCGCAGCATGTCTTCTTCTTCCATACTTCTTTATTTCTCGTTACAGAAGGACAGAGTACTTTGGTATTTAGAATATTAGTATGGCTATGGATGTAGATTATTTAAATAAACAACAGCAGTTTTACCAAAACCACATCCATATTAATAAACATCAGTTTATCATGTACAAAACAAGAGTTGAAAAATATAGTTACATGAAAGAGCGACCAAATATATTGTTCGTTGCTTTTTCATCCAGTGTAATTGTAGTAAAAGGCCCGGGCTACGTCATACGGACAAAACCACTATTTGTATGTTAATTTACTCTTCTACTGCTTTGTTTGGCTTAGAAAAATAGCATTATTATACAAGTATTTGTAAAAAGTTTTGGTAAAATAAGTTCTTAGTGTTTTATAATGAGTTTTTGTACGGTTTTTTGTCAGTACTTTTAACGATTGTGTTTTGTTTAGTGCCTCGTTGTGTTTCGGTAGTTATATATATAATTGTGCATAGATCTTTTGGCGTGTGGCCGTAATCGGGCCCAAACCGCCATCTTGTCTTCAGAACAGCTTGCACAAACAGTTTCACGCATATTGATAAAGTCATTCAAATAGGTACCAAAAGTTCATAGAAGGACTGTAAATATTTTTTCAATGCCGATTAATTATTTGGATTTGATGTTTTTAGGGTTCCGAAGCCGAATGGCAAAAAACGGAACCCTTATAGATTCGCCATGTCTGTCGGTATGTCTGTCCGTCTGTCTGACCGTGTATGTCACAGCCACTTTATTCCGAAACTATTAGGACTACACAGCTGAAACTTAGTAGGTAGATGTATTCTGTAAACCGCTTTACGATTTTTACACAATAATTAAACAAATAATAGATTATTAGGGACATACGTGGAACTGAAACTAAAAAAATATTTTTATCAAACCTATACGTGCCGTGGGGTGTCCATAGAAATGACATTGAGGTTCCTCAAAACCATTTTTGTCAAAGTCAATCGTTTGAAAGATAGACACTTCCAAAGTGGTCAAATCCCTCTAATTTGCTAAAGTATGAAGAGGAAAATTCTGAAAAAATGTAGGATTGTAGAACGTAAAAAAAACTTTCCATCTATACAGTGTGTAACAGAAAGGGTATAATCATATGGAATACTGTGGTACGGACCATCAAACTGAACAACTTTCTCTATGGGACCACCATCGAAATCGTAAAAAAATAATCAGCTGTCCCATACATTGTGGTCGAGTAGGTATTGAAATTTTGTATAGGACAGCTGATTATTTTTTTACGATTTCGATGGTGGTCCCATAGAGAAAGGTGTTCAGTTTGATGGTCCGTACCACAGTATTCCATATGATTATACCCTTTCTGTTACACGCTGTATATGGGACTTTTTCATCAAACTGCAGCAGTAACTTTGTTTTTCATTAACATACTATGAAAAATAAATTTAATTTGCTGTTGAATGTAATACAGTACCTACAACGTAATTATGAATGAGCCTTTAAAATATTTTTATTATATTATATGGTGCTACGGAACATTGTGCGTCTGTGAGTACCACTCGCACTTGACCGGTTTTCTGAACCTGTTTTGATGACAGATTGATATTACACCTTTAGCACTATTTACTAATAGACGATTAGTGGAGAACTACGACTGTTTTTCTGGAGGTCTGTATTCCCAAATTCATTTATTTATTTATTTGCTAACATGTAAAACACTGGTTAGTATATGCATTAGAATTTCATGACACAGTATTAAAACATGTACCCTGTAAGAGCACTGCAAATTATAACTATCAAATTATTTAATTACATAATCTAATCTTAATTCGTATTATTACACTTTATTTCATTCATTATGCTAAAAATTTATCACTCATTTTTATTATAATATGTATTTTATTTTAGAATAAATCAATATTAACAAATTGTTCATTCATTTTAGTCATAGGCATAGGAAACGTAGTATCAATTATAATTTCACATTTGCGTCAAGTTAATATACAAGATCGATCGATTCACAATTTGTCAGTATTAAATTAAATTAAATTCCTCAACGGTATAGTAGCCTTTCTTTATTAACAAAGATTTCAACTGTTTAGAGAAAATTGAATCATTTGGTAGGGATTTTAATCTGTCAGGTAGCTTATTAAATATGTTAGCTAGTCTTGAGTTTGGGCTTTTCCCTATAACCTTTAAGTTTGTGATGGGTAGTATTAGTCTATTCCTGTTCCGTCGGTTATAGTTTTCATTTAGCTCGATATTCGATTTGAAGAGGTGCCTATTTTTCCTAACGAATATACAATTTTGCAGTATATATATTGCTGGTAGTGTAAGAATTTGTTGTTTAATGAAGTGTGGCCTACAACTCTCTCGTTGATCTATGTTCATTAGTATTCTGATACATTTCTTTTGCTGAATGAAGAGGTTCAAAAAAATAATTTATTAAATGAGGTAAATATTTTAGAGGTAATATTTACCATAACTACGTACCTAACTGATTATTGAGGTCCTATCAAAGTCAACATAAAAGCTGTGTCAATTTCTTAGTAGCAGCCACAGAGTCTAGATTTGTGCCCAACCCTCCTGGGATTACATGCGCGATGTTATGTTATGTTATTTACCGGAAAAAATATTTATTAAAAGTCTTTTTCACTAAACCGACACCCATTACCCATTCCAACAATTCTATACAAACAAAAGCGCCACAACGAAACACATTACCCGCCATTTCTCTCCGCCCCAGTTGGGTAGAACTTGCCCAGCAATACGGCTAGACAAAGCAACGGAACCTAGGTTATGACGGCCATATAAATGCGAATTGTCGCGATTTAACTTGCCGACTTGTATATACTGTGTGTTCGGAAATGACACACACAGCGAGTAAGCGAGCGTTTGTGTCGGCAAGCTGCGGTACTTGTATAGTATACTAGTATGATGTTGTAAGCATGATCTGTGTGAAGAGGTCAGGAAAGTCGAGTAGTCGAGTACAGTAATGTTTCGGCAAATGTAATGTGCTCCAAATTTCAAGGTATATTATAGTCTGGTGTTGTTCTGTACAGAAGATGCAAGTAAGATTTGCAAAAAAAAATAATAATTTTAATTTAATAATTTAATAATTAATGAGTACTTTGTGTATAACTAAGCTTATGCCCGCGGCTTCGCCCGCGTGGAGTTCAATAAATGTCCCACATTGATCATACTAGCGGGATAAAAAGTATCCTAAATGTTAATCCAGGTTATAAACTATCTGTATGCTAAATTTCATCCAAATTCGTTTAGTAGTTTTTGCGTGAAAGAGTATCAAACATCCATCCATCCATCTATACTCACAAACTTTCGCATTTATAATATTAGAAACATTTAAGATATAACTCCTTGGTGTAGTGCGAACTGTGACGTTGTTCTAAACGTAGCTCAAGGTAAGGTGCTCAGAAATGCGATGTCATAATCACTTGAATGATTGTAAATAAAAATCAACCGTACAGTAGTTTTTGAGTAAATTACATCAAGAAATATTTAGAAATCGCCATTGCCAGGATAACTCCCATTGTCTAGAATACTGTCTCTGCAATACCAGATAATAATGTCAAAATTTATATACGATTGGTACATCGTATACGACTAGTTGCCAGTGTTTTGCTCGTCCAATCACGCCAGCCCATCTATATGAAAGATGTACTTGTATAGGCTTTCTTTACTTAGTCAACCTTTTTTACGTGCCATAGGATGTGACTGATGGGTTCTTTTGCAGTATCTATAGAACTTTTATTACCTCCGTACTTGTTTATGGAATGTTTATTCTTGCAACATTGAATCAGAATTGACGGTGATGTTTGCTGTTGAAACTTCTAACATATAAGGATGCAGTAGATTTGAATTTTCAACTGGGTGATGCTTACAATAGGGTATATGCAAGAAATACAAAACATTTTTTATTTCTTAAAAAGGCCTTGTATTGGACCATAAAATCATTGTGGTCTTCTTTGTCGTTTCACTCCTGACAGAGTGGTCGTGGTCAGCATGTCGCAGCAAGACACCGTGCTGCCATGATTCGCCTTACGATGCGACGCCATCCCTCCCTGTCGGCTGTTATACGTATGCACTCATGCAGCGGACCACCCACTGCAGACTTGATCTGGTCAGTCCATCGCATGGGTGACCTGCCACGCGCTCTCGTGCCTTCCACTTTCCCCTGGACAACAAGCCGCTCAATAGAGTCATTGCCTCTCCGGGACACGTGACCAAAGAACTGAAGAATTCGAGCCTGGACTATAGCTGACAGACGCTGCTTGATGCCGAGTTCTTGGAGAATGGATATGTTGGTGCGAAATTCAGTCCAAGATACTCCAAGCATTTTCCTCCAGCACCACATTTCCAGAGCGTCTATTTTACTTTTTTCAGCTTCTCTCAGCGTCCAGGTCTCGGCTGCGTATAGAAATATGGGGAACACCAGTGCCCGTACGAGCCGGGTTTTTGTGGCTTTGGTGACGTTGCGGTTCCTCCATACTTTCTTCAGTCTATCCATGGCAGATCTGGTGATAGCCATGCGTCGCTTGATCTCGTCCACGCAACCACCGCGGTTCGATATTAGGGCGCCTAGGTAGACATATGATTGCACGACTTGTGGTACACTTGTTTAATTCTCTAATACAACACTTATTTTGTAATTTAATATTTTATTTAGCGTGTTTTTGGTGAAACGGAACGCAAACACAAAACGCATTGATTCCGGTAGTGACGTCCAAATCCATGTGTCAAAGAAACACTTTTAATTGAAAAGTACTTAAAGTTTCACTAAGATTTTACTATAATATTGTTATTGCAATTTTTGCTTAAATAAAGCACTTACATTATAGTAAAACTAATATACTAAGGGCAAAAAATTAGATTTAAACAAGGCAGACAGTGGTAAGTGACATCAAAGTCCTGACATAAATGGCCGCGATAGTCATGGACGTTTGAACTGTCGTAGAAAATTGTAGGAGTTTAATTTTTTTTTGTGCGACAAGCAGTAGTTGAAATTAACTTATAATTATTTTCTTGGGTTGATAGTACTGCATTTTATTGATTTAAGTAAAAAAAAAAATTACAGGCTAGAGGCGTAAAGGCCCGACGGAGCAAGGCTTTGACCTAGTGCTAGCCAAGTTTAGCTCGTTAAGCTCGTTGGGTCAACGATATCGTCTAAATCGCGGGAAATACCTGGATAAGGGACGCATGAAACCGGGAAGTATGGCAAAAGAAAGGGGGGCTTATAACCAGATATAGGTGATTCCAGGGAGCCTAAAATGGAAGTTTTATCAGAATCGTAATATGAATCACGTTAAAAATTTAAAATGGTCTTTATGCTTATGAACACAAAGTCCATTTTAGGAGTTTTAATTTTTTAACGTGATTCGTATTATGATTCTGATAAAGCAGCCATTTTAGGCCTCCAGGTTGAAACGATGATGATGGGAACTATTGTCCTATCTTATAGCATAATCAGAATATAAGCTTCCCACTGCTGGGACGCAAGCCTCCTCTCTGAATAAAAAAGGATTTCTATATGATTTTTAAGAATAAAAATAGAACATTTTGATATAAGTGGGGAAACTTTGTTATTGCATTCGAGCGCGGAATTAACACCCGAGCTGCAGGCGAGGGTGTTATGGAGCCGAGCACTGCAGTAACAAATCCCCACGCGTATCAAACGACGTTTTTCAATACACTTTCGAAGAAATAAAATAGTAGAACGGAAAGTATTAATTTCAGGAATAATGAGGAAACTATGATTTAATTTGCTTTTTTTCCGCGCTTTGTTTCGCCAGGTTGAAGAAGAAGCAAAGGTCTGATGCCGCTGTACAGCCTAATATGAAAAAAAAACACAATAAATTATGAAAGAAAGAATTCAAATATTTTTGAATTTAGAACACAAATAAATATTAATTTGTTCATAAAAGTAAATATTCGTTATAAATAATCATGTTTATCTATGATATTCTATATATAAACAATTTAAATACTCAAAAAATATTTACGCCGTAAAGACGTATAACTCCACAGCGAGATTAAAAAAAAAACCATCACCGCCGATTATAGCTATAGTCATTGAACTTATCTGTGGAAATTTTTATTTACGCAAGTGTGCGGAAAAATAATAAAAATCCACGCGTATGAAATACATTGCATGTTGAACCTAATCGTAGTGCGATAAGAACCAGTTTTCGAGAAAGTGTATTGATAAAGTTTTATTTAAACAATTTTTTTTTTTTTGTCGCTGGAAATAATTATGTGGTCAATTTGGTGGCAGTATATGCCACTGGCCATACTAAAGTGCGGGCATGTATACTGCCTCTACCTTAAAAAGGGTTAAATTCATCTTCGGTCTAGAATTGTGTTATCTTAGGTAATTAATGTTGAAACAAATGTCTGTTGACTCACTTAGTCCCAGAATTCCCACTCTGGGACAACTTAGTCTAGCTTAGGCTACGAAAAACAAACGCTTGCTTATTTCAGGCTATCTTTAAATAGAATGAAGAAAAAAGTACATTTACTTATGACGCCATCGCAGACTCGACGCCATTTCATAGGTTTCGTTGTGTAATTACCATAAAGTAATGAAACATTTAAAACACAGAAAAGAGTTATACGTAAAAAAAAAAAACACTAGTGTTGGGATGACCACATACAAAGATAGTCCTTGTCGTTGCCTTAACTTCATTTTTCTAGGCACCGGCAAAAACGCAAGTTCTAGTATGAAAAAATCAACACGTAGGTAATTGATATAGAAAAACTATCAATTGCTCATGTTTTTTATTCCCATGAGAAATTGTTTTTGGCCATTCGAGCTTTTTCTGGCAAAACGAGATTCTCTTATCGACGGTCTTACACATTTTCCTTAAATCCTCGTTTTTGTTCCAGTATTATCAATATGGAGCACTACTATTGTTACGTATTTTCTTTGTACAGTCTATGAATTCAATTTTAAGCTCTTTAAGTTTAAATGTATGTAGTGTCCTCTGTTTTTCCGATATATCAAATAAAAAATATATTTCGCAAAATATGACATGCGCCCGTTATGTGGGAAAGTAATGTGTTTGAAAATTGCTTAAAATGTATCTTCTTCACAACTACAGTTTTATTTATACTTAATTTATCAATCGTAATTAATATTTCAAATGAATATCACTGATCTCATTTTAACGGTTACTTTAAGTTAAGGAAAGATATTATTACGCAAATTGACTACCCACATAGATGGCCTGTTTATTCAAATCACAACTGTCATTCTTTGACAGTTCATGGTGTAAAATGGCCATAAAAAAAAACATGTCGTTACCGGAGAGTAAGTACTAATGTTACCTTACCTACTTGTCTTGCTACGATAACCAAAACATAACAAAACCACAGACTCCCTACGCAGTCGAAACACTAACAATACAATGGCGTAATCCAATGATCAAACTAGATCCAGTGTCAGATAATTTGAATACAGAACTGTATCATAATTCTGAGGCCGAAATATGGTGCAGATAGTAGACGATGTAACTGGACAGGCGGGGATGATGAATTCACTGGCGCATTGAACCCCACAGAGTACTTGATACAGTAGGTGAAGAGAGGGTTAAGTAGTTAAGTAAAGGGTTGAGGTATTGACGTTGATTGTGATACCAGGTTAAATTCTGAGGAATTCAGTAATATGTTAAGTTGGTATAATGTAGACATCGTTTTTGAACCAACTAATAATAATAATAATAGCGCTGTGTGTAATGTCCAGCGATATTTATTTATTATTTATTATTATTATTATTAATAAAACTCTGAAATTATATTTATCTGGTTTTAAAAGCCTTCTTTAGATGAAGTGTTAAGTCTGTAAAGCATAATCGTAATAATTGTCACAATTTATTTTGCCAAGAAAACTCCAAAGATGCAAAGAGAAAAAAGACAAATCCGTTAAAGTATTCTGGAGCAAAAAGCCTTGTAACTCCCTCGGGGCTCTCAATCAGTATGTCTCTAATAGCTTACATAATTGACAACTGACATAAACCACGAGATAGGCCTACATTTTAGTGAGTAAGCCCAGAGGCATTGGCTCTGAACTATTGCACAGAACCATTCAATTATTTAAGATATGAAACGCTTTACATGTACTGTTGCGGACTGAGAGACGCACACATATACTCGTCTATTGTAACGAGAGTTTACGTAAAGGCGACATAACAATCCATTTTGGAGCGAAACTGGACTACTGTCCGTTGTAGTCTGTGGCATTATTCATAGCAATCTCGGTCTGGGAGAGGCGCCCGCTACGTCGCTAGACAATGCTATATTATACTGCTTACTATAACAGAGTTTATTGGCTGCCAAGTCGGTACGATGCAACTACGAACATTTTCACATGCTACTCCGGATATTCGGAGGTTTTATCGGATTAACTTTCGTTATGAGCACAAACTTTATTATTCAGCTTTATAGCATGAGATTTTCTGTTCATTATCTTCTTTTGTAAACATTGTGTTGCTGTGAAATTAGTATGAACGTTTTTGGACTTAGTATTGGACGATGTACGGTACTTTTTGCGTTTTTTAGCAAATAATGTTTCATTTATGAATGGGTCTATAGAAAAACAATTAAGGTTTATTATAGAAATCTATAATTATTCTTCTCCTGTTTTATTCTTGGAAATCTTTGGTAGATTACCAGTCCATTCCGAACATAAACTATGTAGGTATATACGATTTTAGATCCTTTTATGATATCGATTCATTAAGAGGCATTATCTCATGTATCATGAAATTGGTATGTGTTGACAAATATTTTCCTCTAATGTATTATGCATAGCTTACGTCTATCAGTCTATCGATATAACTTGACAGGCGAAAATGACGCTCATTTTTATTTATAACTTAGCTGTCAAGTCTTCTTAGAAATCATTGTGATTCATACTTTGTTTGTAAGTAGGTTTGCTACTTAAAACTAATATACATTTTTAGAATTTCCTTTCATGTTTAAATTACGTCCAATATATGCTGAATAGTCGTATTGGATAATGCGAGAGGTTCAACAATATTAGGCATTTGTTCTTTTAATTAGATTCTTTTTCTAGACAACCTACTTTCACCAATATTGCGTGACTCGGCCCAATTGGATGAGCCTTAATTTATTGAAATCGGACAGTTGAGTTAACCAAGCAGTTATACATAAGTGGCTATTTACATAATTGTCTTATGTTACTGTCTTTAGATAATAGTCGAGGTAGCTTGCATGCTGTTTATATAATTTTATTAAGTACATAATATATTTTGCGGGTTTATTTTTACGCAAGTAGGAGCGTGAGTTTTTGGATAGTAAAGCTGAAAAGAAACTTAAAACGGAAGAACAAAAACAGCCTCAATGTGATGCTAGCCGCAGGCAAATAGTTCACTGACATGACATAAATAGAAAATCTAAACAGGTCTTCTTTATTCAAGAGACAGGGTAGTACGAATACAGTATTAAATGATAGAATTATGACCATCAAGCAAGGTCAGTTCCTATGCTGATTTGGATTGAAGTGAGGTTCGTATACTTATTTATGCTATAATAGTACATACCTACTGTTTTTTAATGTTCTACTGCTAAAAAAAACAATTCTATTTAATTCTATTTCTTGAACACTGGGCAGTAGACTCATATTGTAATGTGCGTTTTAGTTATGAAGAATACTTCCTCTTCTTACTTCTCATACAGATACAAGCTTTCTCAGTGCGGGTAGCCGATTTCAAAACACAGTAATAAAACTTTAAACAGGTTTTCTTTAAAAAGTTGAACAAAAACTGTGTTGTTTCTACAATGGTGGTAGATATTCACCGCAGGCCCCGGCTTCATTTACATCGAGAAAAATTTGCGATGTCTGACCAAGGCTGAGTACCCCTGAAGCGGTCATTTGTGTTGTATACCAATTAGTTTTTGCAAATCCCCTAATTTTCTTCTAAAAATAAATGACTGAACTTTCTACTTTGATGACGGATACTTTTGGTGGCATTTTGTTTGGGATTACATATTGTAGACTATTGAATGTTTGTCTGTTGTTAGGTTGGTAATTTCGTAAGTTCATTTTCTTTTACAGGACATACATATTTAAATGAATATACAAAAGAAGTTTGATTCAAAAGTGATCGTTCACTTTCGCTTTTTTATTACGAGCTCATTTAGCAAATCCACTTTTTGTGAGACGGCAAAAAAAGACAAGAAAAATTATGCCTACAATAGGGAATATGCATGTAATTTTTTTTTCACCTATATCAATAATATGCAGTACTATCAACCCAAGTAAAGTATTAAAAGTTAATTTCAACTACTGCTTGTCGCACGAAAAGAAATATGTAACTCCTACAATTTTCTACGACAGTTCAAACGTCCATGACTATCGCGACCATTCATATCATAGCATTTGATGTCAATTACCTCTATCTGCCTTGTTTAAATCTAAAACACTATAGACTATAGAAACTATTCTAATAAGGGCAACAAATTATTGTTGCCCTTATTAGAATAGTTTTACTATGATGTAAGTGCTTTATTTAAGCAAAAATTGCAATAACAATATTATAGTAAAATCTTAGTGAAACTTTAAGTACTTTTCAACTAAAAGTGTTTCTTTCACACATATCATTTGACGTCACTACCGGAATCACAAAAACACGCTACATAAAGTATTAAATTGTAAAATAAGTGTTCTATTAGAGAATTAAACAAGTGTACCACAATGTTTTTATGGTCTAATACAAGACATTTTTAAGAAATAAAAAAAGTTTTGTATTTCTTGCATATACCCTATTATCCGTAAAACATGACTTCATTTTCTTACTTCAACTCGGTTCATCTACCTAAAAGCGGTTGTGGTCAAATCCTTTAACATGTACAATATCCCTCCAGGGAAGAAATGCCGTACACTTTTAATGAGCGAACATTTTTCAAACCACACAAACTGCTAACAACCATCAGTCGTTTGAAAACAATTTCATTATGAAAAGTACATAAAATTGTTACCATAAATTACTCAGCTTCACTTAAAGCCTGCGGCTTTAAGATCAAAGCACTTTTCTAGTTAAAGAATCTAGAAAACTCCACGCGAGTTCTTATAGAAATAAATGCCGTGTAACTTGAAGTCAGGGGCTTAAGAATAATCCAGTAGAAACTTCTAGAATTTATTACTCTAGAGTGACACTTATAATTTTAAGACTGGTGTCGGTTCGCAAATTATAGTTGTACCATTCTTTCTAACAAAGGTCATATTTTAAGTTTAGATAAGTTTAAAACCCGATTTGGAAGTAGGAAAATCCTTACTAATCTATATTATCTATATTAATATTTTAAAGAGGTAAAATTTGTAAGTTTGTATGTAGGGGCTAATCTCGGGATCTACTGAAACGATTTTGAAAATTCTTTTACTAATAGAAAGCTACATTATTCCCGAGTGCCATAGGCTATATTTACAACGTGCCCGTGGGATAGTTTCCAACCAAAACTCGAGCGAAGCCGCGGGCAACAGCTAGTAATTTATAAATGCGAAAGTAAGTTTCTTTGTTACCTTTTCACGCCTAAACCACTGAACCAATCATCCTGAAATTTTGCATGTACGTTATCAGGTATACAGAAACGGATATAGAGTACCTTTTATCCCGAAAAAAAGTAGTGTTCCCGAGGAAAACAACTATATCGTCGTTCTTATGTTATTATAATGGATGGCGCCACGTGTCTTTCGAATCATGATTGAATGATATTATTACAAGCAGAGTACAAACCCGAATTGATTGTCAAATTCTAAACTAATGCGAGCGAAGCCACGGGTAAAAGCTAGTGATTGATAAGGATAACTTGAAGAATATGGGAAATATCCTGTAAAAGTGAGATAGATATTTAAATTTATCATGTTCTTTTAAATACTTTTATACTAACTAACAAACTTCAACTAGCTTCTAAAACCAATACAAATAAATAAAATTGAAGTGTTTGTTTATAATTTCAAAATAATAGCTTTTTACTGAATGCCTAAGAAAGCATATACGGTACTTATAATTAAAAAAAAACATATTATTAAGTATTTGTCTGTACGACAGTTTGTTCCGGCTAATTGTAGAAAGCTGATGTTGTAACTTAGGCTACTTTTATAAAAATTATTAGGGTTCCGTGCAAAAAACAAAACCCCTGAACTAGTTAACAATATCTGATTCAACTAACGAAGTAATATTTTTCACGCGAACGAAGGTCGCGGGCAAGAGCAAACAAACAGTAATACAAATAATAATTAACAGTGATAAATAAGTACCTTCGTGTTGGTAATAAACAACAAAAGTGACACATCAAAAATATTTGAGAGAAAAATAGTTCCAATCACTTATTTTAACTCATCACTTCTAAACATTCACTATCAAACAGAAACGTCAGTTTTCCACCCAAGTGCGGTAAAACTTTACCATTCATCAATGAATGTAATATGTTCTGGTCGACGTCACTCCAATTAAAGGGTAGCGCGATAAGACGAGGGGTAAGCAACCATCCGGCGCTTGACTTTCTTAATTAAGAGGCCGATCTCTAGCTCGATAGGAGACGGACATGCGATCTACTTGTTTTAAATGCGACGGTTTGGGTGAATGATTTCAGGGTTTTTAGTTTGAACTAGTTTGGTGACCAATATTGGTTGATAAACCTTTAATTTTTGTTTGCAGAATATTGAAAGGAGCTCTTAGGCTAAATAATAACTGTCACTTGGGTCGATCTTAAGGTTAGGCCATGCTTACCTAGGTATGTCCGTAGATAGGTCACCACCCAATACATACCTAGTTTCCTCCGTGCCTCGAAAAAAGCACGTTAAGCCGTTGGTCTCGGCTGTCATTTGAAGATCTTTGACAGTCGTTACAGGTAGTCAGTGGCCCGAAAGTCGAATATCCAGTCTATTGGTATCGTATTACCCAGTACTAACTGGGTTGTGGAGATCAGATAGGTAGTTGCTTCATGTAAAATACTGGTATTCAGCTGCGTCTGGTTAGACTGGAAGCCGACCCCAAGATAGTTGAAAAAGGCTAGGCAAATGGTGATTGGGGAGTGATCAATGCTCATTCCTTCACTGTGAGAAGAGACCTTTGCGCTGATAATAGGACAATAAGAAGCTGGTTTTCACATTGGTTATAGTGTGCAGAACATCTCCTATTGATATTTACAATGACAAATGACCCAAGAAATCTTGGCGGTAAAACAGTTTTACCAAAATGAAAAAAAAAAAAAAAAACATTAGAGACAAAAAAAGGAATAAAGATGTTTCGGCGGTAAACGACTTTTTAAGGTTCGAATAAAAAATTCCATGTTCTCATCAGGTAATTCTTCGGCAACATGACATCTTGTTAATAACAAGTTTGACGAAGACTCGACGGAACTCTGAGAGCCTCGATGAACTCTCTCGAAGTTTCTCGAAGGGCATATACTTACGTTATTTAGGTTAATACTTTATGGGACAGGAAAGCGTTTCGACTTTTGTTTCCTACGACATAATAACACCGTTTTATGTTTGCACTTATGGTACACTTGTTAATATTAAATTTGTGATATGGAAGCCATTGTTTTTGAAAATACGTATTTTGCGCCGTTGATATTTTATGGGGGTAATAAACTGGGGTTATTTTTGGAGTTTTTGGAATAGTACAAAATATTATAAACCTAGTTATTTATGGTTCTAGGTTTGTGTGATATATTATTCTACACACAATACAGTCTGTGTATTTTTTTATGTCAATTGGAATGAAGTGGCACAACCGGTTTCCATTGACCACATTTTCTTGGAATTTGAGCTATTTTTTTCTGAACCAAAAATCATATCGAGAGGGATACGAATATAGATTTAGGAATACATTATTATATTCCTTTCATTCTGGTAATTTGCATTCGAGAGTTAGTGATTACTTAATGAAAAAGATGAATAATCTTGTTTAGAAATCGGCAATAATACTCACAAATTGTAACATTTGCACATCGATCACCTAGTGATCGATGCATTAGCAACAAATGAGTATAGTTTTTTTTACTTACTGTCCCGATCATATAAGACTCTAATTAAAAGCATTTATTTATATTAAACAATTTTCAGGCATTTATGAAATGTCAAAGAATCTGTCAGTTAAACAGAAAGTTGCATCTAGTCGTCCGTATCTAAACACAGATCTCTATGGAGAAGAACGGGCAAGAACCTCCATGGACACTCCATTACTAGATAAAGGCCTCCCTTAAAATACGTCACAACATACCACTTCCTCCCTTTCTGCAACCCAGTTTCCCCCTTCCCCGCGCCCCGCCTTCAGGTCGACTTTCGATCAACTTATGTCACTTCAATCTCAAAATGTGTCAACTGTCGTTAACACACCAATTACAAGTAACAGCACGTGAAGGGCCTTGTAAACAAACTTTGTCATCACAGTATGTTCCAGAGGCTCTTATTGAAAAACTTGTCTGCGTAAGTGTACCTACCGCACCACTAACACTAGACGACAAAATCGAGCACTCACATTTGCAACGTTCGACTCAGCGTCGAGAGTCGAAATTACAACAGTGCTAAAATACTTAGGCATCCATTTAAGTGTTGCTTAATGTCATTGAAAACAGCCACATGTGTACCGTTTCTAGGTCAACCTTACGGACCGTACGTAACTTTGCGAATGACAAACTTGGTCTGTGATTTAGATTGACGATAGTTGAAAATGCGGGGTTTTAAACGTGAAGAATTGTTCGTTTTTGTTAAGCTTTGAATATATTTACTTCCAAGTTAACGTGTTTATTAGTAATGCGTGGAGGGTAGGCACTACTCGATGTAGAACCGGAATAAAAATATATCCTATGTTCTGGGATATTTTAGCACTCAGTAGCATCCAGGGGCCTTAGTCTGCTATTGCAATAGTGTCAGAATGGTCTATCATTGATTTAATAAGGCCCCGCGCAGACGAATTACCCTTTGTACGCACGTCAAACGAGTTTCGAACGCGCTTCAATACGCCGTGGGCTAGGGGCCTTATTAAATCAATTATAGACCATTCTGACACTATTGCAACAGCAGACTAAGGCCCCTAGTCTACCGTTGTGCATAATTTCAACAAATCCGCTGAGCCTGCTGCTGAAAAGGTAACAGACAGACTTTCGCATTTATTAAATTTGTATTTTTTCAAGCACTATGTTTTATGCGGGAAATGTTCTTTTCCAAAGCAAACTGGAGTGGTCGTTTTTCCCTTATCCAACAATTAAATGAATATGAAAGACTTAAGTATGGCTGCGTTTTATTCCGACATTTTAAAACTACCGACTTTTTCAAGAACAAAGACTGTTCAAACGGACGGAACAAGTTCTAAAAGGGTAATGAATGCTATTTTCTCATGACCCACAGGGAAATAGTGACCTTAATTAAAATAACTTGGTAATCTCCGCGGGAAAATAATGAATTATTACCGCTCTGGTTTAGCGCGGTCTAGATTACAAATAAGGTCATTTCACAACTACTTTTAAGCATAGAGGTGCCCTCATCGTACTAAAGTTACGTACACACTGACTGGTGGCTTGCTTAAGAGGGCCCTTCCCGACGCGACTATCGTCAACGCGAGCATGGTCAAAAAGCTTGTTGTTTCATCCAAAGCCACAGCGGCGGATTTTTTTTCAACTGCCCCGACCCCGCACAACTCGTCTCCGACGCACCTCATACCGCCTATCGCGATGACAATGAACGAAAAATTCTTAAACTTGTTCCAGGAAATACGTGGTTTTGATAAAGTCTTACAAGTGTGTGAAATAAATATTTGTCATTAAGAATCTGCATTACATGTGCAAGGTGTCTATCGAGATGTTTTCTTTACTTTTACAGTTTATGAGTTCATTATGAACGGCCACAGTTCAGTTTAAATTTGTGCAAAACAGCAATTTTTGGAGGCTTATACTGAACTTGTTTCTACTTTATTTTTATTTTTTGCAACCATAGAAACCTAGATATAGTGCACAAAATACCTATTAGTTCAAAAAATTCAAAGATAGATGTGTAATAACGGCATAATCACGTACGAGCGTTTGTATGAAAAGTATGTTAAGTAGTATGTAAGTATGTAAAGTATGAAAAGTTTGTGGTTGGCTGCTCTTAACGCGCCGAGGCTAGCTACTTCAGCGTCAAGCGCGCACTGCGACCGGTTGCGAAAATCATAGGGCGTTCGTTTCACTTCGCTACTCGCTAGGCGGTTTAGTGTCTACGCGCTAAGTAAGCCACCAGCCAGTGCGTTCGTAAAGCCTTAAGTCGCGGGAAAAATAGTCCACAGAGATGAGCGAAGTCACACATCCCGAATGAAACGATAAATAAGATGTCCAGTATGAGCGAGACAAATACTATTCAAATCTCATCGTCAACGAAATATTAAAGAAACGTGATCAGGTTTTGGCGTGGTACGGCGAATCTATGATTCAAATCTATGATTTTAAGTAATCAATTGTATTTTATTGTAAAAAGTTTTCTGAACAATAAGTATTACTTTTCAATATGATAGGCTAGTTGATAAAGTTGTACTTTTGGGAATAAATCCTTTGAAACCGTTTTATGACATTATTTTGAATTACATACATTACAATGTATTGATGTGGAACGTCCCAAAAAGGGGTAACGTTTGTGATAAATAATATCAAGACAACAACATCAATAAATTGAATTAACATGTAAGCAAATTCAACGTCTTTAAACTGCCAAGCCGTTATAAACGTTATTATAATTTAATAAGTTACTAAATAACTGAAACTCATTCTGTAATCAAAAAAGACGCCACAACAATATCGATTTCTAAAAACGAAACGGTAAAGTTCGGGTCGCGACTACGTACAGTGAAGGGTTCTGCAGTCTGTCGGATTTAATCGATCACAAAAATAAGTATGAATTCCATAACATTTTTCAAAAAACTATGTAGTTGAAACCCGAAAATATCCCACATCTTAAACACAATCACTAGCTTAGATACGATGACTATGTGCTCCATCCGGACGGACGATCAGACAGCCACGGACGGACGAAATGATACTTTTTTTGGCTTAGAAAATATCGAACCAACTTTAGTGTACCATTTAGCACCGACTTTACAGACAAAGTTCTTAGACAGTTTTAATTGCTTTCGACCTATCTGATAGATCGACATTGTTTGACCGACATCTCAGTGTGTTCTTATCTTTACTTTATTCGACACTTTTATTATTTGAATATTAATTGATGGTAAGATGCGATGAATCTTTTGGTTTTTTGGTTAAATACTGTATTTATTTATTTATGATACAAAATAAACCAACTGGACATTATCTATATTAATATTATAAAGAGGTAAAATTTGTTTGTATGTTCAGTAAATCCAGAGAATACTCCCTATTCTCTGGATTTACTAAATAGATTTTGAAAATTCTTTCACTAGTAGGAAGCTACATCATCCCCGATATATTTACAACGTGCCCGTGGGATAGTTTCCGACCAAAACGCGAGTGAAGCCGCGGGCAACAGCTATATATTAACATATAAAAGAGCACAAAGGTACTGCTTATTTCTTAAGATTTTTTTTCAGCAGTCCTGCGAGTGGGAAGGTAGATAACAAATGTAAACACCGTGTGTAGAAAAGACAAAACAGGATAATTTAAATCAGAACTTAAAACAAAAATATATCTATATAAAATAACTTTATACTCCTTTATAAATACGTATAGTTAGTAGTTAAATCAAATTTAATAATGTGCATTGTTAGAAATCGACGTTGAAATCTGATGATGCAATTCTGCGCGAAAAGATATGGACAGTACATATGGACAGACATTCAGTATTTTCTGCCATGTGCTGAGTATTTTCATTCGATACGACATCTTGTCGTGAAATTTTACGATGAACGTTATAGATTTCCACGAGACGGCGACGATGTTGCAACGTGCTATACAGAGTGTAAGGGACGGAACTCCGCAAACTGACAGGGTGCATTCAGCTCCATAGTTTGAATCATATTCCACCGGAATTTTTCTCCGGCCTTTTTTTTTCAGTTACAGTTCGTTTATTTCAATGTAAAATTACATTCCCTGTGTACAGCACTTCATTTATGTAAATAATACTTCTTAAATAAAAAATCCAACAATGGATATTGAAATACTCTAAAGAATGACGCGTGAAATCACCTGTTCGCTTCCTGCCTAGCTACTGAATTCATCGAACTCGTCGTCGTGCTTACCGTTCGCTACGTGCGATTTGCCACGGTAACGATACATTGCGTATGAGGAAATAAAAGAAATCAAATTTATTGGATTCCCTCAACATTCCTGAAATATTGTTTGTACCTGTCATCTTAGTATGATATACTGAATTCACCCCATCAGTTTTTGCTGGGCTGCCCCTTAAACCCTGTAGATTTGAGATTACAGGGACTTACAGGTTTTTGAAAACAATGTTCTAGGTCTGTTAGTATTGTTCTTGTTTTATAGAACATAACATGATCATATTATAGGACTAAAATTCAAGATGGCGTTACTTTAAAAGTCGTTTAAACCTTGACAAGACTAGACGAGACGAACTTATAATTTTTATTAAATGATTTTACTTTAAGTACCTATAATCTCAGGTCTCAATAGATTTCCAAGCGATTTGGCAATTAGGTAAAATTCAATTTGTAAGGGTTCGTTCAAAGAGAAATATGCTATTGATCTTATTTCTAATATTGAAATGAAAGTAGGTAAATATGAAGATATTTGTTGGATAGGTAATTCAAACGCATTACGAATTTTCGATATTATTTGATGCTTCATAGAGCGTTTTGACTAGAAACTTATTTATTTCATGAATGAATGGAATGTCATTATTTTTTACCTGTGTGGAATTAAAGAGAAGGAATGTTCGTAGCTGATACATTGTTTTTGCTACGATCGGCGCATACGCCGTTAAGAGCGGCCAACCCGTCATACTTTTCATACAAACGCTCGTACGTGATTATGCCGATGTTACACATCTATCTTTGTTTTTTTTTAACAAATATGTATTTTGTGCACTATATCTAGGTTTCTATGGTTGCAAAAAATAAAAAAAGTAGAAACAAATTCAGTATAAGCCTCCAAAAATTGCGGTTTTGCACAAATTTTACCTGTACTTTGGCAGTTATAATGTACTCATAAACTGTAAAAATAAAGAAAACATCCCGATAGAAACCTTGCACATGTAATGGAGATTCTTAATGACAAATATTTATTTCATACACTTTTAAGACTTATTCAAAAACACGTATGTCCTGGAACAATTTTAAGAAATTTTCGAACACTATTTTTCGTTCAATGTCATCGCGTTAGGCGGTATGAGGTGCGCGGGAGACGAGTTGTGCGCGTTCGGGGCGGGGTAAGACGGGGGCCGGGGCCGGGGGGAGGGAGTTGAAATAAAATCGCCGCTGTGGCTCTGGATGAAACAACAAGCTTTTTGACCATGCTCGCGTTGACGATAGACCGGCCGGGAAGGGCCCTCTTAAAGCAAAAGGACTACTACTTAGCAAGCGTAGCAATTAATCTGCTACGCGTAAAGTTATCCGAACTTCCTAATTATCCTACTCCGAACTAATATTATAAATACGAAAGTAGGTTTGTTTGTTTGTTACTTTTTCACGCCTAAACCACTGAACTGATCATCCTGAAATTATGCTTATACGTTGTCAGGTGTACAGAAATGGACATAGGGTACCTTTCATCCTGAAAAAAAGTACCGTTCCCTAGGAAAACAACAATAACGTTCTTATGATGATAGATGGCGCCACGTGTTTTTCGAATCCTGATTGAATTATATAATTACAATCAGAGTACAACCCAAATTGATTGTCAAATTCTAAATTAATGCGAGCGTAGCCGCGGGCAAAAACTAGTATATAAATAAAGTGTATTGTGGCTTGAAAGTGTGTGGCTGTTATAACGACCTACTAATGCTTTCATTATGAGCTACTATGAAATACATATTTTTGTGTAAATTGCTCATGATGATTTTATCAAGTAAAATTTTGTCGTACAAAAAAAATCTTCAGTGCTATGTAAACAAGAGTACAACACATTAAAAATCCCGCAGTAAAATTACGAAGCAAGACAAGAGACATCACTCATCCATTTGTATGTGTTACTCCAGTACGTAATGTGCGCAATATTTTACGTCACGGAACTTTTATACGTCGCATAAACGTACAATGAACGTATAAAACGAAAGGAAAGAGGGTAAAGAAGAAAAATATGCTTTTAGAGCGCTAACGTTCACCATGGTAGGTAACTGGAGTCTCTGGGGCCGCGTTTAATAAAGATTGGTAACTTGTTTTTATGATTTCCTTTTGCGTACGTCGTTTAGACACATTAGACGAGTCTCCAGACGTTGTACAAATGAGACTGTTTCTGGATTGTGGTGAGTTTTGAAGTGGCAGTCATTTCTTTTTCGATTGTTGTTAAACTTACCTAACGGAAAACTTAACTAAAGGGACCCTCTTTCTACTCTTCCGCTGCCCGTCCTACCGTCTGTCGGTCAGCGGGCTGTATCTCATGATCCGTAATAGGTAGACACTTAGACAGTTAAAATTTTCACAGAATGTGTATTTCTGTTGCCGCTATAACAAAAAAAAATATAAGGAGGCTCCCCTACGACGTTGATACGGACCCTTTGATGCGCGAGTCCGACTCGTGCTTGACCGGTTTTTTGTTAATTAATGACGAAGCGAAACAATTGAAAAGCTCGTTGTGAAATAGACTGATACACGGTTAAGAATACATACTGTTGTTTTTGAATTCTAGGAAATAACAGGGTGTGGTCATAATTATAAATTCAATGAGATTGTTCGCTCACTATTGTGTAATATGTAAGTCAAGAACAATACTTGCCTGAACATTTTCTAATTATAAATCAGAAGCGCTTACAGATGGCACCAGTAACCATTAGCTTAATTAACAATTCCAACACAACACCCAATTTAACCGATTAAGCTTGTCAAAATCTCATTTACTGCCATGTAAAATTGCTCTTTACCCCTTCAAAGGCACCGCTTTGACCTACTCGAGCAACAAAATCGAGCGATCTAAATCATAAAACTGACATTTATATTATGAAATGCAAATCCTGATACATAAATAATATCTTCAGATACCCCATTAAAAGTTTCATGGCTGTGTAAGATTTTCTATAGGGTTGTACATTAAAATATTAATCAAATATTTTGAAGTAAAAGTGAATTAATTTGTTAGATAAATTAAACCGTGTCAAGCTGCGTCTGAGGTATAATTGTGGTGACCCAGTTCGGCGCGACCGACGTAGAGGTGATGCCCCGTGGTTGGTTATAGCGCGAGCGGAGCGTAGCGAGAGCGGAGTTGGTTGCGAAAACTCGGCTGACTCTTTATACTAAATTGTGTTATCTTTTTATTTTTATTTTAACGTATCTAACTTGTTAGATACACAGTTTAACTAGATACTTCATGCATGTTGATGGTTGTTCATTTCACGTTCTTACTCTTATATATAGTTTGTAGGGAATCCAAGATTGCAATTTTTGCACGCTATAAACATGTAAAAATAATAATAAAAGTTTGAGTGCGTTTTAACTCGTGTGGATTGAATAAAGTGTATGCATACTTATGCTATAGCAGTATGTTGAAAAGTTGGTGTTTATATTAACTATAAAATCAGTTGAAATATATAAATAGTCACCTATTTTCTCATTTTAGCTCAGCACAGCTTGCTATATCGCCTCGCCCAAAACAGGGCATCGAGAAAAGAGGACGACTAAGGTTTACTCCGAGCTCGCGGCTATTAATGTGGCCTTTTCAAATTTTATTCATTCGGTTAACAGTCGGTCCCGTATAATTTTAGATTTATTTTTTGTGAAATCCCGCTTCGTTAATGCTGGCAACACTTTCGGTTTTCGAGTAATGTTGCCAGGTTTGGAGTTTCGGGGACGTGAATTGATGATTCCGTTGACGTTTTGGGGATGCGTCTCTATATTATGGTTTGGTTGTGATGAATACAGTTAATGACATAATATACCTATTATAATTGGGTTCTAGTTCCTAGTAAAGTGTGTAAGTTTGCATTTAGGAAGTAATCTTCGGGACTACTGGTCAGATTCCAAAAATTCTTGCACCAAAAATGGGAAGCTACATTATCCCCGAGTGTCATAGGCTCGTGGAATAATTTCCGACCATAACACGAGCGAAACCGCGGGCAAAAGTTAGTAGGCAATAAACTTGATTAGCATTTATCTGTTTAATTGATAGGTGACGAAACAAGCGTACATTTAGAGAATAATTTTCTAGCTAGGTCTTTCAATGAAGAGCGAGTCGGCAATTTCTTACATCTCTTTTCTTTAGGGCGAAAAATATGTGCCAAGTCATTATATTTTACGGGTCACGAGGATAAAAACAAAAGTGTGATGTTTAGCGCACGGTACGCATGGTATACACACGTTATGTTATTTTGTACATGTTCATCATGACTCGCTTCATCCGTGTAACACTAGTGCTGCCCTCTATGTGTTGTCTTATTATAATGACCGTTAATGTTCGACCAGTAGAGATGTTCTTTTGTTTTGTTTCTTTCGAGAATAGTGGCGTCTGCTTGGGTACTAATTTGGCATAAAAATACAGAATTCATACGGGGCTTTGTACTTCTTGTACAGAATGTAATCATTTCTCCCGTAACACAGATAATATAACACTTCTTGTAACAATTGTTTTGGCATCCCACTGTCAATTTTATTCTTCATTCATTATAATGGGTGTAAGAAGATCTTTAGCGAAACCGAAGTACACTTGTTGTCTTTGCAATCAGGTTTTTGTTCTGCACCATACCTGGGAATCTTCTAATTACGGAGATATTCCAATGTCTCCGTAATTAGAAGACGTAGGTTTGACCTCCAACTTTTTACGCAAAGTACTATTCATTGCATCCATCAGCGCAATGTCTTGAGAGCGTTGCATTGAGTAATTCCGTAACACGTGAATACTCACCCCAAACAAAATTGTCGTTTCCCAGAAATATTTTTTGCGTAGGTAGACTTACTTGGTTTAATGTACAAAATGCGCGAAGGGTCCATTTACTCCTTGCATAAACTTAAAAATAAAATCAGAGTCACCTGCACTGTTAATAGCTAGTAAAACAAAAGCTCATCTCGATTAGCAGACAATTCGCTTTTCAAATAACTTCTAATGTAGGTCTAATACTGACCAAAAGTGTTGATATTTGCTAAAGAAAAATAAATCGTGTTCGCAACACAATAGGTACAATGCAAATGGTGACTTCGCTAGGAAAACATCGGTTAATGTATGTCAGTGTCGCTTGAAACGAGTTTTTAATGTCACATTTTTCAATTCAGTGTATTTGGACGAGTGCCATTTGTAATATGCTTTGAATATGAAATGCTGTTTAGCCATTGATTGTGTATTAGGTGTTTAAAGTAAAAACCTCATAAAAAAAAAAATGAAAAAGTTGGAACTTTGACCCGCAATACCTCCGTAACCAGACGGTTCCCAGGTATGGTCTAGAACAAAAAATGATCGCAATGACGGGGAGAACAAGTGCCTTTCGGCTTCATTAAGGGTCTTGTTACACCCTTTATTGTAACATCATTGTGGTTAGCTTTAGAACGAGGAGCTCGTGGCTAAATAATAGCAGCCCGCACGGGTCGATCTTCAAGGTTAAGCAGCTCTTGTCAAGGTCGGGGCGTGGATGGGTAACCATTCATTACATATCGAGTTTCTTCCATGTCTCGGAAAGCACGTTAAGCTATTGGTCCCGGCTGTCATTTGTAGATCTTTGACAGGCGTTACAGTTATAGTCAGTGGCCCGAAAGTCTGACAACCAGTCTTAGCAAGGGGTATCGTTTTACCCAGTACTAACTGGGTTGTGGAGGTCAGATAGGCAGTTGCTAGTTGTAAATCATTAGTATTCAGCTTCATCTGGTTAGACTGGAAGCCGACCTCAACATAGTTGGAACAAGCCTAGGCATTCGATTATCGTCAGCCAGCTTCAACCTAAGAATATTTTAGAATGAACTTTATCGCCTGGCTATCAAAAGGAATGTCATTTAAAATATCGTCGTCTCGATATAATCTTAAGCTCATCACTTAAGTAAAGGAAGCGAAGTTACCGAGAACGCAACTCTCACTACATCGCCAAGTCGATAGTCGGCTGTTTCCGCCGCTCGTCGTCTTTCATCGCAATGAGATATCGTTCATTTCCTCACCTCCCGTCTCCTAATCGGCATCATCTACCGACACCCAGTCTACCACTTTACGCCAAGAAAAATTGTGCTTTTCGCACATTTTTTTATTTACGCGACCGACGCTTGTTTCGTTCGGAAATAGATTTTGACACTAGAGAAATACGAGCGATGGATCGCGTGATAAAATCTGGTGGCGATGTCATGGCGGCTTTTATGTTCGGTGTATACAATATGAATGAATCGTCATATGAATTCAGTCGTTATTTTTGTTATAACCAACCTTTTTTTAATTGGAAAGGCGCCTTTGACGTGGTTTTGATTTCTTTGTTTTTGTTCCATTATGTGTATGTTAATATTGAGTATTATTTGTAAAATTGTGTCTGTGTTTTCACGAATTCGGGAAAGTCAGAATTTGTTTTATTTTATACGTATTTAGTCAGATATAGGAAGGCGCTATTGATAAACGACTGTATTGTGGTATTACTACTACTGTAGACATCTTCATGTTCCATTTAAATATAACTTTGTTAGGCATTCACCGGTCATTTTTATTAATATACATATAAAGATGAGAAAGCAAAATATTCACTGTTAACTTAAATATTTTTTCCATAAAGTGAATAAAATCATAATTAGCTGTCCGAGACCATTTAACATATAAAAGCTTTTACTGAAGCTAACAAAAAAAAGGTTACCAACCTCTGGTAAGAAGAGGTTATCAACATGTTGTTACTTATAACAAGAATATCTAGATTAATTTACACTAAATTGTTTTTGCTTATACAGCGTGTAACAGAAAGGGTATAATCATATGGAATACTGTGGTACGGACCATGAAACTGAACAACTTTCTCAACAAAAAATAATCAGCTGTCCTATACAAACTTTCAATACCCACTCGACCCAAATGTATGGGACAGCTGATTATTTTTTTACGATTTGGATGGTGGTCCCATAGAGAAAGTTGTTCAGTTTGATGGTCCGTACCACAGTATTCCATATGATTATACCCTTTCTGTTACATGCAAAGTGCCGTATATATTTTTATATGCATTTAGTAAATAGCCGTTATTTTGATATTACAAACTTCAATTTGATTTATTTGTATAGATATGAATAATTTAGCTAATGTTATGCATGGCTATATAACTAAAGCTGAATTAAGTCAGACTATGTCCTTTAGGTCACTGCTCTAAATTAACGACGACCGAGCCCTGATGCTGACTTAACGTAATTAAAACTAAAATAATTTTGTAAATGTTTCTCTTCGTTAACTATTTTATTAAAATACGCTCTTTAGTTTTGAATTTTATGAGATTTGTAGTGAATAATGTCTTCTTAAGCGGAGTTATTATTGTTTTATCATAAAAGCTAGATTGTCGAACATTCTGCCCTGAAATTAATTATAGTTTGGTTAAACTTAGTAGTGTTGTCAGCAGTTTTTCACCATTGCCTTATAATCATAGAGGTCAGTAAGCTACCGCTCTACCCAATGGATCAATATCAAATACGTATTGTATTGTTGAGGGCTCCCTTTTCCGCATTTAGACTCAAAGGCGGTCCATTATGCGTGGGGTGGGACGGTTGGCTACAGGAGCCAACCCAGCTCCTTCCAGAAGCACAGAAGTCTCCTGGGACGTTCACAGACTTCTAGGAGCGACCTCGGACTGCCGAGGATTTGTGCCCGTTGGTCAGCAACCCCCTTACATTCCAGGATTACGTGGGCTGCCGTTTCATCCGCGCTAAGGCAGCCCCTGCACAGCGGGCTGTCTGTCGCGTTGAGGGTGAACAGATGTTTGTTGAGTGGGCAGTGGCCTGTGAGCATACCCACCACAATTCGCAGTTCCGTTCGTTGGAGACTGAGTAGTCTGCTGGTCAGTCGCGGTGTTAGTGCAGGTACCGCCTCTTTAGACTGTCTACAGTTGGTTGTAGATGCCCAGCGGGCATTGTGTTCTGTTTGGGTTAACAGACGCATCCAGGTCCTGATCTGACTGAATGGAACCGGCAAGTGGGGCTCGGGGCCGGCCACAACCCCTTCCGAGCCCCTCCTAGCAAGCTCGTCTGCTGCATCGTTACCCAATGATCCACTATGCCCCTTGATCCATTGCAAGGTGACCCTGTTGTGGTCGGAAATGGTTTGCAATGCTAGGTGACATTCGTAAATAAGGCTGGAAGACATAATATTACTGTCTAGTGCCATTAGGACAGCCATGCTATCGGAGAGAATTCTAATACCGCGATTGGAAATCTTTCTTTTAATGACTGCGTTGGCAGCTTGGGAAATCGCTACACATTCACATTGGAATATGGAGCTTTGATCCCCTAGCGATAGTGATATTTTGATATTGAGATCCATGGAGAAAACACCAGCACCAGTACCGGTTTTGGTTTTCGAGCCATCCGTATAAATACGGACTTCGTCGGCTCCTGAGTGGTCTCGCTCGGTCTCAGCTAATTGTATTCGATAGAGTTTATCGAACACGTGGACTTTGGGGATTCTATCACAGGGCGCGTCAATGAGCGGTACCTTACGCAGCGCTCTGTCCCATATTGTGGTGTGAATGCCCCTTTGTTGTTTCCACATGCCTGAGTGTCTTAGTCTGATTGCCGCCATACAGGCCTCCTGCCGAATGAAAAGATCCAGCGGCTGCAGACCAAGCATTATCTCCAAGGCATTAGTTGGTGCTGTCCGCATACATCCAGTGGTGGCTGAGCAAGCCAGTCTCTGGAATGACTGCAGTTTTTTACTGGTGGTAATGAGTTCAGTTCTGGGCCACCAAACTACCGCACCGTAGGTGATTATAGGTCTGATTACGGCTGTATATAGCCATAGTGTAATTTTCGGCGAAAGGCCCCAGGATTTCCCTAGAAGTCTTCTGCATTGCCAAAATGTTGCGCTAGCCTTATTAATCTTGTGGTCCAAGTGTTTGTTCCATAACAGTTTGCTGTCAATAATAACGCCCAGATATTTGACCTCTTTCGTAAGGGACAGCTCGGTACCAAACAGTTTGGGTAGTTGTAAACTGCCAAGATTGCGTTTGTGAGTGAACATAATGAGCTCCGTCTTTGACGGGTTCACTGATAGTTCGTGCTCCGAGCACCATTGTTCGACGATCTTTAAAGCCTGCTTAGCCAGGTTGCACAAAACATTCTCAACAGGTCCTGTTAAGAGAATGGCAAGATCGTCTGCATAGCCTACCGTATAATAGCCATGGTCGCAGAGTCTGCTTATCAGCTCATTAACCACAATGTTCCATAGGAGGGGTGAGAGAACTCCTCCTTGTGGACAGCCTTTGGCTACCACGCCTCTGGTCGTGGTATTAACGGTGAATTGGATAGCCCTTTGTCTCAGCATGTTGTCAATCCACCCGGCAGTCGTGTGATCGACCCCATGTCTGGTCAGGGCAAGGCTTATGCTGTTGAAAGTAGTTTTGTCGAAGGCACCTTCCACGTCTATAAAGACGCCAAGGGTTGATTGTTTACCGGATAGTCCATTTTCAATACGTGATACAACGCTATGAAGGGCGGACTCAGTTGATTTGCCCATACTGTAGGCATGTTGGTTAGCGTTGAGTGGCTTGTTTGACAGCGCATGTGTTCTGATGTCCCTATCACAGAGCCTTTCAAGCGTTTTCAACAGGAAGGATGTGAGGCTGATTGGCCTGAAGGACTTCGGCTGCGTGTAGTCACTCTTGCTTGATAAATATGACTTTAACTTCCCTCCATTTCAGGGGAGTGTAACCGTGTGCGATGCATGCTCTGAACAAGTTCACGAGATGTACCACCAAGCGATCGTCGCTCCATTTCAGTAGTCCTGGGAATAGACCATCCAAACCAGCTGATTTGAATGGAAGGAAGCTGTTGATAGCCCACTTCACCTTATCGTGTGTGACGATTCTTTGGGCCTGGGTCCAGTCGGTATCGGATGCCGAATTGCTGGTCCCCGCTTCCCAGCTTTCCGTCTCAGTAATGACGCAGCCGGGGAAGTGCGTTTGAAGCAGCAGTTCGCACGTTTCGTCGTCCGACTTGGTGTATGTGCCGTCCAGTTTCTTTAAAGAACCGATACCGCGCTCAGGTTCGCTGATCAGGATGTTCTTTATTTTGGTGGCATGACTGTTGGACTCTATGTTCGAACAGAAGCGTCTCCAGCATTGGTTTTTCCTGAGTCGGATCTGCTTCTTGTATTGGAGTTGGGTTTCTTTGTAATTGTCCCAATCGTTGTCTAGTCGGGTGTTTTTGGCTCTGTTAAACAGCTTTCTTACCTTGCGACGAAGTTTCTCCAGTTCCGGGCTCCACCAGCTGTTCCTACCTGCGGAGACCTTCCTTGGCGTCACAAGTGGGCATGTTTTTTCAAAGCAGTTCAGCAGAGAGTCTGTGAGTAGATTATTGTGGGTGTCAATCTCCGCGGCGTTGTCATAGTTAGGAATTGGGATCCCCTTCAGTTTTTCCGCCGTTTCGGCAAGGTACCTTACGCGGTCCATCGTCCGGGGATTCCGTCGCGGCACCGCGGGATTTACCATGATGCTAATCGTGTAAATGATCCACCTGTGGTCAGAGCAAGATAATTCTTGGGAAACATGCCAATCTGAAATATGCCGCGATATGTGCTCTGTTGCTAAGATGAGATCAATGATGGTTTGGGCCCTTCTCGTAACAAAAGTTGGTTCAGAGCCCCGATTCATAATTCTTAGACAGGTGGTAAAGAGATAGTTAAGAAGTTCCTCACCGCGTGCGTTCGACTTCTCGCAGCCCCAGATGGTGTGGTGCGCGTTGGAGTCGGCTGATATGATGAGCTCCAACCCTTCCCTCTCGCAGTGGGCCACCAGTGCAGTGAGCTCCGGGTTTGGCACCTCCTCGTCGCCCGGCAGATAGGCGGAGGCAAGTACCACTCCTGGCAAGTTGAGGGCTGGGTTACCCAGGAGCCTGATGGTGGTCAGGTCCCTGGAACAGAACTCGGTAAATAGAACTGATGGTACATTTTTTGGTACGAAAATACAAGTTCTTGGGTTACTTACGGTTGTATTCAGAAGGAGCTTGCCCCCGATGTTGGATAGACCACAGATTCTGCCCTTCCTAATCCACGGCTCCTGGATTAGGGCTATGGTCATGGTGGGTAACTCCAGCGCCCTGCGTAAGTTGGCCGTGGCAGTAAGGCTGTGCTGGAGGTTGATCTGGACGATTTTAATTGTTTCGAGGGGGGGAACTGCCTGGTCCATCGCTGCTACCCTCCAGCAGTTTCTCCTCGTCGTCTAGACCCTCCCCCTTAAACCAGTCCAACTTGTTCGCCGCCAATGCCACAGCAACGACGTCGACCAAGGGAGTGGCTGGCGGGTCCTCACCAGACGCCTGCAATGATGCGGGGTTGGTTTGACCCACCATAGGGGGGGGTGTGCTGTGTACCGGACCCAAGCCCCGCCCGGCTGCTTCCTCCGCCACTTGGACGGAATTCGGCCCCCGCTCGGTCTCTGGTCCGGTATGAAGGGAGGCAGGAGGTTCGGTTGGCATTCCCTTAGGACTGCCTGCCCTCACCTCCTGCTGGAACAGCAGGTAGACCGACCCCGTCTTGTATGAGACACGGCGGTCTCTCCTGCTGATCTGATCCAGTTCCGATTGCGGGACCCCAAGGACTATGAACACACCATCCTTGTTGTCCTGCTTCTCGGCGTGGTAGAGGCTCCAGGAGTCGACGTTGTACCAGGGGTTCTGACGCCGAAGCCTGATCCGCAGTCTATCCACGGTCTCGTCCGTGAAGTTGGGCAAGAAAATCCCCGCTTTGATCCTATGCGGGATCTCAGATTGGCGGCGGACCACCAGTCTGGTACCCGCGATAGGAGAGGGGAGCCCAACGATGGTGCGGCGAACCCACTCCAGCGAGAAGTCATCCTCGCACCGAAGTTTGAGGACTCCCTCGCTGAGGAAAAGCTTGCCGCGGAAGGAGGGAGCTCGGTCAACGTCCGTCGATGAAGACGGGGCGAATATCGCCTCGTCAAGCGCCAAGTTGATGGCAGCCTGGACGGTGGCCGAGTGCTCCTCAGATAAGTCATGGAACGGCTCAGTGGTGACGGCCACGGCAAGGTCGTTGGACCCTATCGCGTCCGCGTAACTGGCCGCTCCATGGTGATGGCGTCCGTGCGGGAGACGCCCGGGCGTGGCACCAAGTTTGGCACGTTTGCCTCCGTCCCGGGGTGACAAAGTGTCCTCGGGACGAGTCCGCTTAGCGGGCTTGGATTGGCCACTGGCCGCCCCAGAGGCATTCGCGGTGCGCCACTTTTTGCCCGCACGCTTCCCGCGGGGCCGATTGGTACTCTGTACCTGCTGGCGGGTTTGGTGGGTTTGGGTTGCCTCTCCAGCACCTTCCGGTCCTGCTGCAGGCCCTGTTGGGCCGCGCTGAACCGGATTGGCTGGACCGGTAACGACCGAACCTGCTGCAGGCCCTTGCGGGCAGCGCTGGTTCGAGTCGCTAGCTGGCACGGTTGTGCCCGCGGCTTCCCGCTGGTTACCCCCCGCGCCCGCCTGCCGGCGAGCCCTCCGCTTATCAGCGCGCGCTTTCGCGCGACGCGATTTGCTGGGCGACGCCTTCGACCCGGACTGAGGGGTATCAACCTTAGGCGGCCTGGTCTTAAGGGCCACGTTCCACAGAACCTGCCTCTGCGAGGCGACTCCGGGCATCGCGTCCCTCAGGGCCGTAAGGTCGATTGAGGTAGCATTGGCACTGGTGGAGCCAGAAGGTTCCACCTGTACCATTGTTGGTGGTATTTCAGGCGCGAGTGCAGCCTGAGGAGGCAAAAGCAGCGCAATGGTTGCAGCAGGCAAACTTGCCTCCGCGCCTTGCGGCGCAGTAGTACTCGGCGCATCCTTGGATGCAGCCCGTGAGTGGTTGTTTTTAATGCCTTTTTTTTTACCCATTGGTAAGAAATACAAGACTTCATCCTCAGCAGTGTTCCACCCTCCTTGGAGCCCGCAAAAGGGGACGCTGTAAAAACAGACGCCAGAACTACCCCGAGGATATAGGTTCCCTCCTCAACAAGGCGAGGACGAACATCAGTCCGAAGTGCCCGGGTACGATTAGCCCCAGTGTGGAAGGTTATAACCACACAAGGTCGCACCGGTCACCGCGGGTGAGCCGTCTCGCCTCGAACAGATTCAGGAACCTCGCCGGACATCCCTCAGACGGGTATGCCACAGCCGATTGACCATAGTTGGCTAGCCTATGGCCGCCCGTTTTGGGAGAAATCCAGGCCAAAGAGGCGTGTTGCTGTCAGCGGACACTGACTCCGGTCCACTGACGAGCTCAACCATCCAGGACCCCTTCATCCCCCCATACGGGTCTCCACGCACGGCACAAACACGTGGGAGGTCATTGCTATCCATCATCTGCTCTTGTTCGATGATGGACACCCAGGGGCATGACCTCGCCACCCCTGTGCTGATATCGCCTGGTGGTTTTCGTTGCGTCTATTTCTTAAGGAACTAGACCAAGGAACAGGGCGGCAACCACGTGAAGGAGAACACACCAGACTTGCCTTGAGGATCTACACGACCGTAGCGCTCACCCTCAAGACCCCGCCTCCTTACCGCCTCTGAGGGAAGCAGTAAGGTAGGCCTGTATCTATACTACCAAACAAAGCGCAAGCAAAGCATGTCGTTGTGCAACCGCAAAAGCATAAATACAAGCCCGCCCCATATCAAATACGTACGTACATCGTACACATCAAGCAATATATTTCCAGTTTATGCTGATCTCGCATTGTATAGGATTTCCGTTCAATGCGAGGTCAGCTTATACTGGCAATGTACACATAGGGAATAATTATTGTCGAACTCGTGATTTTTTTTACAGTTTTGACAACGATTTTTAAGGTGATATTTCACATGATATTTAAGGTGTAAATGGAACCGTCACGAAACCGTCATCCGAGTATTCTGTACATCAAACTAACTCATATTCTTGGGGAAAAATTTGCACGAAAAAAAAAACTTGTAAAAAAGTTGGTACTTTGTCCTCGAATATCTTTGTAACTAGAAGATTCCCAGGTATGATCGAGCACAACAAATTGACGCAAAAATGTGCCTTTTGGCTTCGTTAAGGGTTTTTTACACCCATTGTACTAATATACCATTGTCGATTTACAATATTCAGGTGGTAAATCAATCCAGAACAATTAAAGCATTTTCTAATAAAGCATTTTCAAAAGCCATATTCTTTGAGTTGATTGGACATCACTACGATATTCACCGTAAGAAAAAGGAAAATGTGTTAAAATTGTATTTATCGTCTTAAACCTATAGGATAACACCATATTTATTCAAAATTTGTATCACGTTCTATTTATTGGCCGGTTTTTTGATCATCGAAAATTAAAATTAAAAAAAAAAACGCAGAGCTTACTCTTGGCCGTTACTAAGTTTATTTTTTGTTGTTGTCTTGATAATAGGTACTGCCTCTGGCGACTTATACGTGTAAGCAGGTAGATGAGCAAACTGCGGAATTGGTAAGTTGAATCCGAGTTTAAATAAAGAGAAAATTGCCTTAGTGAATTTCGTTTGATTTTTTTATTTACTGAGATAAAGAATGTTCTGCAGTTTATATGTGTTCAGTGACTTACTATATTTTTTTGTTATTTTATTCTGTGAACAATATTTTTCAATTATGAAGCAAAAAGCTGCTTGTTAGTTTTTATCCAATTAAATGTTGAAAGTATGTTATTTAGGAGACTATAATTATGACGTAGTCTTGTACATTTATTCGTTTTGAGCCTTCCATACATTTTTCATACTCATTCTCTTTTTCTGCACATAGACTGATGTGAAAACTTGTTTGATTTGGGTTGCGGGCAGAAACATTACATGTCCATTAGCAGAAACTCACACAGCAAAGGTAGGTTGTCTGTTTTACAACCCGCATGGGAATGTAAAATGTCAAATGTCGCAGTTCTCGGAATTTTCATTCTCATTACACATGAGTTGGTAGAAGAATTACTTACGCGCCGTCTACGACCTCACAGCCTGGCCACGGAAAAATCGCGTGGTGTGAATGGTGAAGCTGGCGACTTAAAAAAAGTATAAAAATGTACTAATCATGCCATGCTTAGCGGGGAAACGAATTTCCGGTGGCCAGGCTGAAAGAGCCAGTTCACACGATGCGGTGCGTGGCGACCGGCAATGCACCGCAACTTTGTCACACCGCAGCAAAGAGACGTAATGCAGTCTGACCGGAAAAGATGTGTGTTGTACAACTGAGTGGTCCGGCGCAAGTTGCTCAGCAAGTAGCGAGGAAACTGGTAGTACGCTCAAGATCTTTTTTCATTCGTCTACTCCACAGTTCCTGTCGCAATATGCCTGTCGCTTGAGCCCGTAGCTTGTGGCCAAACGGTTATAGCCATTATTTTGTTTCTATCCTATCTCTTCTTTGTCGTTTCACTCCTGACAGAGTGGTCGTGGTCAGCATGCCGCAGCAAGACACCGTGCTGCCATGATTCGCCTTACGATGCGACGCCATCCCTCCCTGTCGGCTGTAATACGTGTGCACTCATGCAGCGGACCACCCACTGCAGACTTGATCTGGTCAGTCCATCGCATGGGTGACCTGCCACGCGCTCTCGTGCCTTCCACTTTCCCCTGGACAACAAGCCGCTCAATAGAGTCATTGCCTCTCCGGGACACGTGACCAAAGAACTGAAGAATTCGAGCCTGGACTATAGCTGACAGACGCTGCTTGATGCCGAGTTCTTGGAGAATGGATATGTTGGTGCGAAATTCAGTCCAAGATACTCCAAGCATTTTCCTCCAGCACCACATTTCCAGAGCGTCTATTTTACTTTTTTCAGCTTCTCTCAGCGTCCAGGTCTCGGCTGCGTATAGAAATATGGGGAACACCAGTGCCCGTACGAGCCGGGTTTTCGTGGCTTTGGTGACGTTGCGGTTCCTCCATACTTTCTTCAGTCTATCCATGGCAGACCTGGTGATAGCCATGCGTCGCTTGATCTCGTCCACGCAACCACCGCGGTTTGATATTAGGGCGCCTAGGTAGACATATGATTGCACGACATCGCAATTCGCGATTTGAGTGACTACGGGCGAGTTTTCGTTGATGCGGTCGACAATCATAATTTTCGTCTTGCTTCTGTTGATCCTCAAACCGAAAATTGAGCTGGTATGTTCCATCTTGGACAACAAATCCTCCATATGGTGAGCAGATGTTGCGAACAGCGTAGTATCATCCGCATAGCGCAAGTTTGACACCCTCACACCTCCTATTGATACACCGTCTGTCCAATCTTCAAGGGTAATCCTCATTATCAGTTCGGTGTAGATGTTGAATAGGAGCGGCGAGATTATACAACCCTGACGAACGCCCGCACTGGGATGAAAGTCACTCGATAATACGCCATCCGTCCTCACTGACGCGGTTCCATCCTCATAAAGACGCCTCAAAAGGTGCACAAGGTGTTTGGGGGTGCCCATAGCAAGGAGGGATCCCCACAGCACTGGCCATTTCACGGAATCAAACGCCTTAGAGAAGTCAACGAAGCAAATATACGTTGGCTTGTTGAACTCACGGGCTTTCTCAATGATTTGGCGCACTATGAAGATCTGTTCTCGAGTGCCTTTGCCTTTTACAAACCCTGCCTGTTCAGGTGCAATTTCTTTAGATAAGAACGTCTTTAATCGCTCATTCAGAATGTGCAGTAAAATTTTGCTAGCGTGTGATATTAGTGCAATCAGTCGGTAGTTGCTACACTTCTTCGTCGAGCCCTTTTTGTGTAGTGGAATGAAGACAGTATGAGCCCATTCTTTAGGCCATGTTCCGCTTTGCCATATTTTGTTGCAGATAGTGTGGAATATCTGCACCCCCTGGTCGCCTGCGGCTTTAATGGTCTCTATTGGAATGGCATCTTTGCCAGTGGCCTTGCCATTCTTCAGGTGTTTAATTGCAGCTTCGACTTCCTCCTTAAGAATGTCGGGCTCCATGTCTTCACTCGAGGGTTCTGTATGAGCGAAATCCCGGGATAAGGGGTCCTCATACAAAGACTGGCAGTATTGTTTCCACGTCTCGGATATCTCTTCCAGCTCAGTGACCACTTCCCCACGACAGTTCTCAACAGCCCAGGTTCTAGAAGAGAGAGTCTTTGTAATTGAGCGTATTTTGTGATGTAAGTCCCTGGACTCATTTTTACCGCTATGGGCCTCGATTTCTTCGCATATTTTGCGTAAGCTGGTGTTCCGGTCTCGTCTACAAGCAGCTTGAATATGTGCGGACTGTTTGTTCAGGGTTCTCACATCAGCGCCCGAGGCCTTCATCCTTCGTCTCTCCTCAACGAGCATAAGAGTCTCGTCGCTCATCCATTGTTGGCGTTTACGAGTTTTTGCAGGAGGCTTAGAGTCAGTGACTACACGCTCTAAAAGAGTTCTTGCACGGTCCCATAGCTCATTTGGATTCTCTGCTTCCAGATTCGCGTCTGTCCATTCGCTCCAATTTTGCTCCAGTGCCAACCTAAACTTTAAGCTATCCTGCACTTCGATCCTAGAGCCCTTGTTGAGTTTCCTGGCGGCTCTCTGGCTTCTATCCTATACATTGAGGTTTACCTCAATGTATAAGAAATGGAGAGGTTTACCTCTCCATTTCTTAATAACAGTATTTTAAAGTAGGGTTAATAAAGAGATTTGTTTAGCTCTCGGAGATCGTAGGCCTATTTTAATAATGTGGCTGCAGATTTCATTCGTATTTTATACATAAACATACAAAATATGAAGTGCTTTCGAGACTAAGCTCACCATACTTTATGGTGTCACTTCTATTCATATGATGCGCCGTGTTTGTTGGCTTTTGTGGAAATGTACGGGATTTTAAGCCCTATATAGCTTTGCTTTACTTATGCTTTTTCCGTGACGAATGAATGGCTTCAGCGAAGAATCCTTGTTTTATCAGAACCGGTGTTGGTTTGATTCCGTTGTGATGTGATATTGTCATTGTAATACATGTAGGTTCTTTTTCATACTTCATAATTGTATTATGAACATTACCTTTTATAGGCACTAAGTATTAACTGGAGAGGTAACGAAGATTAGCGCTTATGTCTAAAAATAAAATTCAATTACATAGTAATTTTGGCTGAATTAATTAAACGTGTCAAAATTAAGTGCATTTCCAAATCACTAAGTGCTCACAATGAAATTAATTGAATAAGCACGTCTATAGTTAACATTTGTACAAACGCATGCGTGACGTGCAAAAAACTGTAATAAATAATCCAAATTGCTTTCAACTCAAAATCCTTTTAATAGTTTTTTGAAAAATGATTTTATTTTTGATAGTGGACTGGTCTATGTAAGCTTTGAGCGCATTGTATTATTTTCTGCTGATTCATTTTATTTGCTACCCACTCACTGTTATAAATCCTTTAATTAATAGGTCCAATTATGAAGCAATTACTTTTATCACCGAACTGAAAATATCACGATTGCAGGTCGTGTTGAAAACCACAGTCGATTTGTAAAATGTTTCGTGATTAATTAAAAAGATGTGTTTAAGAGTAAATGGATTTTTGGCTCACTGTTGCTTTGTTGTGCTAGCTTGAGTAAATGTACATTGTTAAGTAAGCTGATTTCGATTCATGTTTCCGGAGTAATACAGGATTTAGAGGCATATTTTTATTCATTTTTTTTTTCATTTTTTTCATTTGTATTTACAGACAAAAAGTATCTATGTAGTATTATCAACTATCTGGTGTCCACGACACAAGCCTCGTTGCTTAGTGTGGCACCTAGATGGCGATGTGTGTAATGTCCGGCGATATTTATTTATATTTATTTATTATTTATTTTAAGAAATAAGGTAGTAAGTTACGTTTTAAAAATACCCTTTTGTTACGATTATTGTATTGCTTTTCACGGATGCAATGAATGGCTCGGGGTACACATGAAACACATAAACCTATTGGAATAAATTAAGAACTAAGTAGTCACATAAACAAACACGAAAATACTTCGTTTTATTCCATGTGTGTACCATGTTTATTGACTGCCTCGTTGGTCGAGTGATCGCAAGCTCGACTGCTGAGCATGAGGTCCTGAGTTCGATTCCTAGGTCGGGCAAAGTGTTATTGAGCTTTCTCATCAGCAATTTCTCAGTAGCAGCCACGGAGTCTGGTGACAATAGGCTCGCCCCCTATTACATCGTACTTAAAAATAACGGGCGAAATGTGGGTGTGTTATACCGTACACCTCTGCATAACCCTTCGGAGATTACAGCCGTGCTTTTATGTTATTTTATACCATATGTAGATACATAAATTAACAGTGTGGAAAAGTATTATAATACAACTAGCTGTTGCCCGCGACCATCGCGTGAAATTATTACTTTTACAAAGGGTTTTTTTTAACAGAACCCTAAATATTTTTCTAAAATAAAAGTAATAGCCTATGTTAGACCTTATAACATCAGCCAGTAAAAATCGGCCCAGCTATTTCGGAGACTAGCCGGAACAAACAGACAGAAAGAAAGAAAAGACGACAGAAAAAAAACTGAAAAAAATGTGTTTTTGTTCTACGTGCTGTATACAGGGTTAGTTTCCAAAGACCAGCCAAATTCTCAGATATGATGCAGTACGACATTCTGAGCCCCCCCACATAGAAATTTTTCATCGGTTATTAAAAAAAAAACAGCTGTTTCATACATTTTGACCATGTAGGTATTGCACTTTTGTAGGAAACAGCTGATTTTTTTTTTAATAACCGAAGAAAAATTTCTATCTGGGGGGGCTCAGAATGATGTACTGCATTATATCTGAGAATTTGGCTGGTCTTTGGAAACTAACCCTGTATATTTTCATTTGCATTCAATAAAAAGCTTACATTTTATTTATTTGTATATATGTAGAGATGTATAGATAGACAAGACTTCGTCATAAAAGACTTAAATTCTGAATTCTTACTATAATTTTTATACAATAAAAAAGGTTTTAAGATCCAATTTCCATTAACTAATTTAAAGAAGAAAAAATCTAGTCTTAAGTAAACTTGGCTACAGAATCTATTTCTTTCAAAGTAAGTAGGTTGAGAAAGAACTCTTGGCTAAAAGGCCAGGCTAGACTAGAGTCTATATTTTCATCACGGAGGCTACAAAGGTTTTCTTTTAATTAATTGCAATTAGACCAGCGCCTTATCGACCGAGTCAGGTGGTACGATTAATTAGTTTTACTGCTACACTTTTTATTCTGGATTTGAGATGTTAGAAATGCTTGGAGCGTGCTACTGGAGAGTTTAAATACTTAACGGATTGATTAGGGCTGAGTTACTAGAAACTTAATATAACATTACGCTTATATTTTCCGAATGGTTAGGCGCGAATTATAGAAAAACGGCGGAAGGTGACGGCGGGGCGCAGGCGTGGAAATTATAACGAAAAAAAGAACGGCGTGCCTGCACCGTGAAATTCACGACACGTCGCCTACGTACATTTAGTATGAAAACGTTTTGAAGCGGCATCATGCCTGCGCCGCGCCATCGCCTTACGCCGTTTGTGTTTAATTCGCGTCTTTGGTCTCTACCTAAGGTACCTACCAAAGATGTACCTACATAGAGATGTACCTACCTACTACAGCACATTCGCAATTCGCAGATTATGTTTAAGTCTCATGTTTTAGGGGCCGAGGCTTTTGGCATATTAGACTGGATCTAAATCCTAATTCTCCGGGCTGCTAGGTTCTGGGAAAAACCAATAACACTTGGCCCAACCAAGGAATCGAACCTAGGACACCATGCTTAAGCCGGCCATAGGTAGGTGATAGGTTATGATTTTATGAATGACAGTTTTAAATGTGCAAAACCTTCATGCAAAAACGAGTTCCATAGAGGACACATACGTAACTGCAAGCCTGTCGGTTGGCTCATTTGCAAGCATGCCATCACCGGCACTACCACACGCGAAAATAATATGCTATAGCTTTAGTATGGGTTTATTACTTGTTATAAAAAATAGAAAACAACTAAGAACTTCGAGTTCAAGAGCTGTTCATGCGACCTGCAACACACGCTCGGTTATGCCTGCGCAGTCACACTGCGCAGTCGTAACTAAGCTGAAAATTTTTTTTGCCTGTTCTGTCCCACTTCTGGGCGAAGGAAAATATCGAAAAAATATCTATTTTGATGTTCTCTAGGTTGCATGTACAGGCCAGGATAAATGTACAGTTTCTCCTACACACATTCATGCATGCGCACAGTTTGACTGTACCGGCTTTAAGGCCTGGTCAGACCCGATGCGTGGCGTGACGCGTGGTGACGCGCGTGAACCCCTGACAGACCGGGTTACACATATGCGTACGCTTACGCTTACGCATACGTGGTACGCACGCAACGCACCGGTCCTTTGCGTACCCAGCAATTCTTGTGCACGATATCTGAAGAAGATTGGGTAAATGGACCAAGTAGTTCTTCTGATGAAGAAGAAGCAATATTACTGTTATTGTGACAGAATATTCCTGGGTGTGCCAAAAAACAATGGGTTCAAGTTTTATATGACATATTTTTTTACTCTTTTTTTTTTGGTTTGTACAAACAATTAGTTTTTCTTTAATTTCTTTAATTCATCATTAAAACCGAAACAAAACATCACTTACTATCGGTAAAACTTGAAAACAAATACAACTGCACGCGCAGCAAAGATACGTGCGTGTTCAAACTTGTTCGGTGTGACGTCCAATACGGAATGCCATTGACTACAACGTCATCACTGCACGCATCAATGTGACGTTGCTGTTCCGCTCTGCGTAGGTACGCAGCAAGTTTGACACATGGCAGCTGCAATGCGTAGCGTTACGCATGTAGTCTACGCGCACGTGTATGTCACGCAAGCGGTGTGCCATGTCTCTATAAAGTTCCATATATTACAACGTCATGGTACGTGCACGTGCACGTGCACGTCTACGTGTACGGATCCGGTGTGTTTCGGCCTAGTCGTTGCTCATACGACGTCTAGATCTAGAAAGCAGTTGATTATTCATTTGTTTGTGTGTTTTGTGTGTTTTTTTGTTTTCTTCTTTATTCGCGATTACAATTGACAATTCTTGAATTTTGATTGCCTCATGATTCTTATTTTTGACGTTGACCAACACACACATTCAAAAGAAAACAAAGTGTTCATTGATTAATTATTTTAATTGAGAATGTAGTATTCAACTACCAACAGGAAACTGAATTTTTTCCTTAGTTTAAATGTTCCATGGAGTTGAAAGAGCTTCTTTCTTACTAACGATTCGCTGAATTTGCGGAATAGTGTTGCGAAGCAATATTCTATTCTTATGCTTCGATTCTTACACTCCTGCAGGGTAAAAATAACGAGCCAATACCTAGATATAGCATTCTATAAGGAGCCGGTAATAGGTTAGATCCGTCTCCTCAGTCTCTTTTCTATATTCGTTCCCTAGTACGACGACTTATAATAGAAAACAGGGGTTCCGACCTTGCAATAAGTTTGTTTTGGTCTAATGTTATGCATATTAGGATTATTTTAAAGGATCGACTGGTTTCGACTTCGTCCTCGTAAATTATTTTGAAGTTTTGGCAGACCCTTGTCCTTGAAATGAATAATCAAAAATATCACAGTAGACAATCATTAAAGAGGGTCTGCAACTTAGAACAATACTTTTTTCTTGCCTTTCGCCTTTCGCCTTCAATTAGAGCTTCATCCATGGCTAATACTGTGAACTTGGTAGGTGAACGGATTTCGGAATAAACAAAATTTGCTCTTATTATCCCTCTGGTTCCGTGATAAAATTAAGTCGGCTCAAAGCAGCACTAATAAAAGGCAATGTATATATTAGTCCGTTACGTATATTTCGAGAAATTTTGTTCTGAGTTCAGGGACCCGTAAAACAATACAAATTCCTCGAATTTTCCCAGATAGGTACCTACAAAAACGTATGTTCTTTCAGCCTTAGGGTATAAGGTTAATTCAATTTTACATAATATAAGTAAGGATAGGATACGAACTTGTTTTCTGAAATGGAAAAGAGGAAGGTTCTATCTATAAGACTATAAGTTGGGATCTAAAGTGGCTTCAGGAATAATGAGAACGTTGGCTCAGGTAACTCAATAAAATGTGAGTGTGCTTCAGTGTTTTGCACGAATGTCAAGTAAGAATCTTAACAAAGAAGACTAATTTAGTATTAGAATTTTAATGAATGAATTTTTTTTTTCGTTAGTTTGTAATTTTGAGAAAATCATAAAATAACATCCCGCCTGTAATCCTTGAAGGGTAAGGCAGAGGTGTTCCTAATAGTATATGAAGAACCGGGTTTCGGTTCCATAGTAAAACCGGTTTTACCCGGTTTTTTTTTCAAACAGACCAAAACCGGTTTTCGCATAAACAGTATACCCACATTTCGCCAGTTATTTAAGTCCCATGTAAAAGGGGGGAGCCTATTGCCAGCAAACGGGCTTACATCCCGATTCCGTGACTGCTACTGAGAAATTCCTGATGGAAAAACCCAATAAGACTTAGTCCGACCCGGGAATCGAACCCAGGACCTCATACTCAGCATTCGCACGCGACTTTTAAAGTCAGTCTGGTCAGGGGAGGTTTCGGAAAATCACATGTTACTTCTTGCCTCGTTGGTAGCAATGTTTGACGACCCGAATGGCGCAGCGGTAGTGAGGCTGCCTTACGTTCTTAGGGTCCCGGGTTCGAATCCCGGTAGGAGCAAGTGTTTGTGTGATGAGCATTGACATTTGTTTCCGAGTCATGGATGTTTATATGTATAATAAGTATGTATTTACAAACAAAAAGTATCTATGTAATAGTATCAACTATCTGGTGTCCACGACACAAGCGTCGTTGCTTAGTGTGGCACCTAGATGGCGCTGTGTGTAATGTCCAGCGATATTTATTTATTTATTTATTTAATATGCTACTATATGTGATTTATCCATAACTGGCAAAGTGTGGCAGGCACACATCTGCCATAACCCACGGCTAAAACAGCATATTGTGATCTATGTCTACTAATACTGTACTTAGATCTAGGAATCTTCACATAGACGTGACAAGCAAGCGCGTGCCCTGTATGCCAAAATACACAAATATGTGACAAAATGGTTTGCGAAATTGTGGCTCGGCGTGGAGGGCACGCGCGTGCGTTTATACTCTGGCGATCAAAATGTTAACTGACTGTAGTAAATAATAACAAAATGTAATTTTTTTGAAATTATTGTTAACTTATTGTTATTGTTAACTTGTAAGCGACCCGCGCCGGCTTCGCACGGGTGCAATGTTATATATATAAACCTTCCTCTTGAATCACTCTATCTATTAAAAATCAAAATAAAGCATCAAAATCCGTTGTGTAGTTTTAAAGATCAAAGCATACATAGGGACAGACAGCGGGAAGTGACTTTGGTTTATACTATGTATTGAAACAAAATCGAAGGCATTATTACATTAAAGATTTGTGTGAAGTTCAGTGACATGGAGTTTCGTGTTTATTATGAACCTATCCTAAGGCGCATGGCATTTACTTAAGTAAAAGGTTAAGGTTCACGACCTTAAGTACCTACTTACCTATAACAATAAATCATGTAGGTCTGGTGGAAATACGCTTATAACCAATCTGATTCCTTGAGCAAAGTTACTACTTTATCGTAATTGCTGTTGGGCGTAATAAATATTATATTAAATGAACTATGGGCCTAAAATGGAAGCTTTATCAGAATCATAATATGAATCACGTTAAAAATTTAAAATTCTCAAAATGGTCTTTATGTTTATGACTAAAAAGTCCATTTTAAGAGTTTTAAATTTTTAACGTGATTCGTATTATGATTCTGATAAAGCGGAGATTTTAGACCCCCTGTGAGTGACTTTACTAGTTCTAATTAAGGTCCAGTTTAAGAATACTTATAGAAAACATTGAGGCACTATTTTGGTTAATTGCTAATCAGAGTTTATTGTATTAATTTGGGTATCATTTAAGGTATCGCCAATTTAATTAGTTTTGTGTTTCTTAAATAATAGGGTTTGCCTGCAAAATAGTAGATTTGTCACCAAAATGTAGTCACCAAACAATATAAAAACAATTCCACAATAAATCACTTAAAATCATGGAGACATAGGGTCTAGTACGTACCAAATAAATGTTTTTGTATGTATTGTAATAGGTTTGCCCTAATAAGTATTTAAGCAAACTAATTTAAAGAGATCACCAATAAATCATATATTATATCACTGGAAAATTTCATAAAGTTCCTAAAAAAATGTAGGGTTGTCGTCATCATCGTTTCAAACAAAAGAGTCTACTTCTTAACTGGACATATGCCTCCCCCAAGGATCTTAATTTCCACAGGTAGTATACATGTTACCGGCCAAACCCGATTTCAGGCCAAATTAGTTTGTCCTAGGCCAAACCGGTTTACTGCTATCTGTTTGCGGCTATCTTATCAGGATACACTAACCCAAACAAAGCAATTAAACTGCGCCCAACTTGGATGTAGCGCTCGCAGGCCGCTACCGCGGCAACGCTCGCGCGTGGATTTAGTCGGAGTGCTCTATGATTGTCCTTTTGTGATGATCCCTAAGTTTGGCTTAAGACAAACTAGTTTGGCCTGAAATCGGTTTTGGCCGGTAACATACATATATTTAAATAAAATTTATAGCAGAATAGTAAATAAAACGGTTAATTAAAGTCAAATTAATCAATATTTATTGTTAAAAATGATAATCACTGAAAAATCTTAATATCGGCACTTTCTCCACGAATGATTGCTCGACGAACGACGATAAACTTTTTGAATGAATTGCATTAATTTCACCACTACTTGATGCCATAATCCAAATAACTAAAACAACAAATTATCCACAACGATAATAAAATGCACCCACAACAATGAACGTGGAATCGAAGCGAATGAAGTAAACTTGAATCTAGCTGGCCGCGCCGCGCATCGTTTGATCGTACCTAGTTACCTACGACCCATCGTTGAGGCCGGAAAGCGCGCCAAGTTGTCTCCGCCTCTTTGAAAATATTTTCATTAAAATTATAAATTAATGTATTAAATTGGTAACGAATACTATTATTTTAATAACTGAACAAAATAAAATGTAACTATTGTATTGGTGACAAAATAACAAGTAAAAAGGAGTCACAGTCAGGGATCGATAATCGATTTATTTGGTGACAGATCTACCATTCTGAGCAAAAAGCTATTATTTAAGTAATAAAACTATTATTATAAGAACGAAGTTTATATTCATCTAATGCACTACAATTTTATTGGTAATCCATCTCATATTTTACCTTAAATCAACATTAATTTGATAATTCATACCTGGGAACACTTCTTGTTTATCTGAGAACGAAAATATTTCGTGGCGATAGATCTATTTATTAGGTGATACAACTTGATGACAAATATAAATTTTGGTGACAAGAAATATAGTACCCATTGAATTTTATGTAATACTAGCTTATGCTCGCGGCTTCATCCGCGTAGAGTTAAAAACGGGATAAAAAATATCCTATGTGTTAATCCAGGTTGTAAACTATCTGTGTGCCAAATTTCATCTAAATCCGATCAGTAGTTATAACATCCATCCATCCTCACAAACTTTCGCATTTGTAGGATTTTACAATCTTCCTTGATTTTACAATTTTTATCTGAGAAGTGAATATGAGGGTTTGACAGCTGACAACAGAAAATATGTTGTTCACATAACAGTTATCTGAGGAGCTCATGGCTAAATAATACTTACGGCCGTGCTTGCCTAGGTCGGTCCGTGGATGGGTGAAAAGTTGATAACCCATTTCATGACATAACGAGTCTCCTCCGTGCCTTGGAAAGCGCGTTAAGCCGATGGTCCTGTATGTCAATTGTCGATCTTCGACAGTCGTTAGGTAGACAGTAGACCGAAAGTCTGACAACTAGTATTACCAGTATTTCCCAGTACTATTTATTTATTTAACAATTTATTTACACACGAAATACAGAAAAGAAGAAAGGAACAGAAAATAGTACAAAGATAATGCTTGGACTTGAGTCGGCTTTTAAAATACGGGTGTAGTGTAAAAGAAGAAAAGGAAATGGAATACAAAACATAAAGCAGAACTATTTAAATATAATACTTATATCATATAAGAATATACTAACATACTTATAAAATACAAAGACAAAACATATATACTTATTTATGCAACTATGACGAAATGGAAAGATAATCTTCTTTGACTCTTCTTTTGAAAACTGCAATAGTTACTATCTGGGCAGATGCCCAGCAACCTGGACAGACCACACACCGAGGCGCTCAGTAGCACCATGTCGTCCGCATAACTAACATTATTGAATATTCAACCGGCAGATCGAAAAGTTTGTCAAAAAAACAGCTTGACACTGATTTATTACAAAATTGAAACAATATTTCCTCAGTGTTTGCACAAATGAGCTTGCATTAATTTGTGAGACAATTCAGGCAGCACCACGTACCAGGGGTATTAACGAAATAAGTCATAATTATTAAAATGGTCGCCGAGGCTGTTGGCTCACTGCCCGTAGCATTGGAGTCTCGCAATCTTAGAGTAATTGTTACAGTCTAACAAGCCTTTCATTGTTAATTAATTTACGATTTGCTCGCCAAGTTTTCACTTCCCTTATTCATGAATGTCCAAACCTTTGTGGAAGTTATTTTGCGCATGACCCTGCTAACTGTAGAGATTTTTGATTGAAAAAGCATTGGAAATTGTCTTTTATTGATCAACTAGCTGTTTCTGAATAATCCATTTTGAGCTTGTTCATAACAGTCGTGCCAAAAAAATCGTATCTCAAAGTGTAATGTAGTGTCAAGTGTAGTGAGTGTGTGTAGTGTGTGTGTGTAGTGTGTGTGTGTGTAGTGTGTGTGTGTAGTGTGGGTGTCGTGTGTGTGTCGTGTGTGTGTCGTGTGTGTGTGGTGTGTGTGTCCTATCAAGATTGTATACTGTTAACACATAGGTCACATTCATACATGCATACATAAACACGCCTTTTTCCTGGTTATAAGTTCTCCTCCAATTTACTATTTACTTACTCAGAATCAGGACTTGGTTTCCACATATTATATTGTGCAAATATATAATTTTGCACGACATGTAGGTAAGCGTTCTCGTGTTATTTGTAATATATTCAGTAAATTATAGCGATTTCAACGTGCGACACATAACAATACGAGTACGGAATACGGATAAACACGTTTGATTTATATTGCACTCGTAAATCTTCCTTTTAATTTCGGCATTTTTGATCACGAATTTTTGAAGATTTTTTCAGCGAAAAGGTTTATAGGCTCTTACTATTTTGAAAATACCCTTTATGATTGATTATACCCAGGGGACTCTTGGTGAACAGGCCATGCATCTGCTAGACTAGCTGATTGTCTAATATTTTCATTACTGTACGACCTAGCCAGAGACTTATTTAGGTATGTCATAACAATCATTCTACCATTCTGAAAATGGTAGTGGTTTACTGGGTTCAGCACTGGTTTGAGTTGTGTAAGTCGTGATTTCATGTTCATCATGAAAACAGAGATGCGCATTACTTTGGGTAATTTAGTGAATTAGTGAGGAGAACGGCATGTCCTAAACCATATTATTCGAAGACTTTGGAAGTAGAGGGCTCTTTTTTCGGATTGTAAATCATCGAATGACCCCTCCCACTCTAGGCGGAGCGGAAGGGAGTGTCAGACTTGTACTGACTAAAACCCATCCATGTTCCTTCTTTTGCCCTTTGCGTTCCAGGCCTCTTTTGAACAGTCTCGATGCCCTGGCAGGCATCAGTCCTTTCTGACCCCTTCCCGTTTGTTGGCATCTCTTTGAGGCGCGCGTGGAACACGAACGCGCCATCGACTCGGCCTGTCGTCATAAGTCGGACGGACGGCGAGCTAGCCCATTACTCACCGTCCACAGTCCCGCAGGAAGCAGAGGGCTTTGGAAAGTGATAGAAGTTAAGATTTTGAAAAATACACAGCAACAGTTGTAAACACACAAAATAGCCAGTTTAATAAATCAAAAAAGATTAATTTTCCATGTCAGTGTGACTGGCTTAGCTATCCAATATACATTGTTTTGATAAACAATTCTGGCCATTTTGATTAATTGAATGCAATACTTCACGCGTTGAACGTAACGCGGCCGATCAATAGAATGACTTTGATACGAATTTAGATGGAACGCATTACGGAAATGATGGAGGGAAATGGAAATCCAAATTGGCCATTTCGATTTATAACATAGCGTCACGCTTGAATTCCCCGGAGGTGTTTCATGCAACATAACGCCCATTTAAACCAAATGTAATGCAAGTAAGCCCATACAAGCTGTTTAGTATTTGTCGCTCTATACAGGATGTAACAAGACCGTTAACGAAGCCGTCAACCATGCATTCTATACATCAAACTTTATGCAAAATTATTGCTGGAAAACGACTTTTTTTCTGGGGTGAAAAATCACATTTTACTCAATGTAACTGGACTAATGGTTAAAGTACAATTTTTACATTAAAACATGCAGGTATTTAAAAAAAAACTTGTGAGAAAGTTGGGGCTTTGACCTCCAATATCTCCATAACTAGAAGGTACCCAGGTATGGTCTAGAACAAAAAAATGATCGCAATGACGAGGAGAACAAGTGCATTTCGGCTTCGTTAAGGGTCTTGTTACACCCATTATGTAAATTGCTGGTTTTCAGTTGCATACGGTTAGACAAGAAATCTACGTCATCATGATTGGGGAAAAATTAGACAGATGAAGAGAGCAAGCCTATTACCATCAATCAGTCGGATGCAATTCCTGATTCCAGCAGCTAATTGAGAAAATAAACTTTTCGTCATCCTCACGCCTGCAATCACCGATGTCTAGGGCAGAGGTGAACCTGTAGCAACTATAAAAAATCGATTCAGAAAAAAATGAAATAGACTCAGTCGTCGCCTAAAATCTTGAAAATGCACTAAGCAAATACACTTAATGAATTTTCTAGCTACATGGGAAAGGAACCATTAGCTTCGGATTGGGAAATGAAAGGCTACTATTAATAAAATGTTCAGTGACTCTTGTCGGCTATCAATTATGTTTGAGTGTTTACATCAAAGTGGGATTGCTTTTGTGTTTTGTGATCGTTCGCTGGCAATAACGCTTTGTGGTGACAGCCTTTTACTGGACGTTGTTTTATTTATTTATGTGAATACTAGCTGTTGCCCGCGACTTCGTTCGCGTGGTAATTTTGATGTGTACGCCTATGTCCTTCCAAACATTATATTTATTTCTTTTTAGCTATCTCCTTGCCAAATTTCATTACGATCCGATCAGCTAGAAGGTAACAAACAAATAGAGTTACTTTCGCATTTATAAAACTAGTACGGATATTAGTCCGGATTCGTACGGATTTATGATTAGTTTAGAGGACTAGATGATATGATTAAATTGAATTTAATTGGACGAGTTTGATGCTTACAGGAAAGTTTGGTCCACTCTCGCTGAAGATGGAGAGGTTTGGAAAAGAGAAAGTGAACCTTTGTGCTTCAGTGGAACTAATGGCTGAATATCCTGTTGTTATTACCACCATAACAACTCAACATTATTTATTTATTTATTTAACACTTCAAGCACATAGTACAGAGGCGAACTTAATGCCATAAGCATAATTATTTATTTATGTGCAGCTGGCCTCTGAAAACCTTGACCCAGGGGCGTGCCGTCCATAGAGGCAATTAGGCCTAGCCTACCCTACCATTCCTACCAACAACGCAACAAATGCATTTATTATAACTATGTAATAAAATAATGCAAAATATTTAAAAAAATAATTAAAACTCCTGTTAAAATACTTATAGCAACTTGTCGCGCCCATGTGACGTAACTGATAATAATACTACGACGCTCGCTCCCGGCTCTTCTAGGCAACGACGCCGCCGGCCTAATTTCCATTGATAAATTTACGCACACTGATGCACATTTTCGTGTGTATGAACGGCACACATGTATAGATCATTGATAGATTGGGGGCTCAACCCCTGCGAGTGTAGCTGGCCACTGATTGGCCACAAAGTATTATCCGGCTAAAACGGTATGCAGTGATGCAATTATATTTGGTAGTGTTTTTTTATCGACAAAGTAGCAATTATATTTTTCTTAGAAAGTTGGAAGCCATATTTGTTTCATGTGACAAGCAAAATTTATTTCGCGATCTTGAATGTTTTGCTTTTTATAATATCTGACGGTTATAATTCGCATTGAAACGTACAGTAGTGTAAATATTATTTGTTGTATTTCTTTATTTACTTAAAATGGTGTTCTGTTGTGAAGTTTGCGCTGATAATGTGTGTTAGTTATAAGTCAAAAACAGTAAGTATTCACAATCGTTTAATGATAAGATTCAAGTTGTGTCTAAAGGTGTAGGTACCCGAATTACGAGAATTAACCCAAAATTCATCTCGTACTCGTCATTTCAAATGAATCTTGCTTCTGTTTGCATTGTCAGAAAATCGTGATTTGAACTTTGAATAATGTGGTGAGTTCTTGTATTTATAACTTTGGTTTTTACAGGCTTATTTTCAATGTTTTTTTTCTAATATTCCAAAAATCTAAACTATACCATGGTAATTTTATTTTTTTGTTGACAGCGCACTCTGTTTTATTTTTAAGATTTTTTTAACGAAGCTTCTACCTTCGTTTTTGTATTGACTGAATGCCATTGAAATTTCTGATATTTAAGCTAGATGGCGTTGTTTCTCATAAGATTACTAAAAATACCAGGGGCGGGTGCGGGGGCCCGGAAGGGTGACTGAATATATCAATAGATGTGACTACTTTGAGGGTCATCCTAAGTAGAGCGACGCTGTGATGTTGCCGAGTTTTTTGTTTTGGGTGTCAGTAATTCAGTATGTGTGGCCTACCTTACCAGAGGAACCACTGCACGCCACTGCCTTGACCATACACTAAGTTCGAAAGAATCAACGTTTTCGTAAGTTGGTTGTGCATACCAAAATAAGGTGATGGTATCCGCGTATTGGGTTCAATGTTTTGTATGAACAAGCACATAATTGGTATAGTCCATTTTTTTTTCAGTCGGTTTCTTCTAGGCAAGCATGCTCGACCCTAGGCCGCATCTTCACTTCACATCAGGCGAGTTGCGGCCAAACGCAAGCCTATTTAGTGTACAGGGGCTAGTCGGACTCGCGCACGGAGGGTTCCGTACAATTATGTAAAAAAAAATATCTTAATTGGCGTCAACTATGCATGTATGGCGACACCGTTTAATTTCAAACTTTTTTAATTTTTTGGAATTTTTCCTTATTCGTGCTGTAAGGCCTTGCTTTTTGCCAAATTTCATGATTCTAGGTCAAAGGGAAGTTCCCTATAGGTTTTGATTCCCTTGTGAAATCGCATAATATGTGACATAAATACTAATAAACAGTCATATCTTTTTTTTTTTACGGATGGGTAATCATCAAATGGCTTCTCCCGCTCCGGGCGGAGCGGAACGGAGTGTCAGACTTGTACTGACTAAAACTCACCCATGTTTCTTCTTTTGCCCTTTGTGTTCTAGGGCCGTGGTACCTCTTCGAACGGTCGCGCAACCCTGGCAGGCATCGGTCCTTTCGGACCCCTTCCCGTTTGCTGACATCTCTTTGAGGCGCACGTGAAACACGATAGCGCCGTCGACATGGCCTGTCGTCGGACGGACGAGCTAGCCCATTACTCACCGTCCACAGGCCCGCGAAACAGTCATATCTTTTGATCGCGTTGACTTACAAGTTTGATTTTTTTGCTCCAAGGGGCAGCAGACTTGACTATTTGGTATTAATTTCAGCTTGATACTGCCATGCATTCCTGAGAAAAAGGGTCTTGACAGACAGACAGATGGACAACAAAGTGATCCTTAAGGGTTCCGTTTTGCTGATTGAGGTAAGGAACCCTAAAAAGAGCCATATTTTGAAGCTAGCAAAACTAATGTACCTAGGTATTTTTTTAATATAAAATGCGAGCTTATTTTTTATTAAAACTCATTTGTTATGTCGTTGAAGTTGGATAACATAGATTGTATTCGGAGCAACAATTTCAAAACAATTATTAGTTTGTAATTACTTGGAGCTGAAAATTCTCAGAATATGAATATGAGCGTACGTGTGTGTAATATAACATTTGTTCTCCCATCTGAATTTTAAAGAACAACAAAGTCTTCTTATTATCTTCCTGTGAACAAGAGGAAAGCAAGCTGAAAGAGAATGTATTCAATTCATTGGTGAAACTTCACAGTCATTATGGTCAACAAAGAAGATTTAATTTGAGCCTTATTTTTAGGTAAACTATTGATCACTCTCGTGTAGCGCGTATATCATATGCCTAGCATTTTCCCAACTATGTGTGTGTCTACAACGGCTCATAACTCTAAGCCTTTTGTTAACACCATTTGTTTTACCTTGTGGAACGCAAATAAATAAATATGAATAAGTTGGAGTCGGCTTCCCTTCAAATCGAATGAAGAAGATATGGCGCGACTGCCTATCTGACCTCCACAACCCAGTTAGTACCTACTGTAACATGATACCCCTTGGTAAGACTGGTTGTCAGACTTTTGGGCCACTGATCCGTAAATACTGTTAAAGATCTACAAATGACAGCCTGGACCAACGGCTTAACGTACTTTCCGAGGCACGCAGGACACCCGGTATGTGGGTGGTCATCCATCCACGGACCAACCTAGGCAAGCGCGGCTTAACCCGAAGTTCGACCCGCGTGGCTGTTATTATTTAACCACGAGCTCATGTAGCGCGTATAGTTACCAGAAATTATAGTAAAATAGACTTTTAATTGCTTTTAGTACTGATAGCTAATATCGAACACATCTGTGAAGTTTCGACCATTTGTTATTTTACGCCAGTGTCCGCAGATTCACTGGTGTTCTAGTGGAACTATTTTATGACCTCGTTACTATAACGTCTTAGAGCAGGAATAATTCCAGTGTGGGAAAGAGACAGAGCTATACAGGTCGTGTCCCGCCATCTCTTTCCTACACCGGAATTACTACTGCTTTAAGACGACATGGTAGGCCACCTGTTTGTTCATTCAGATCATGGTTAATTCTGTGTTTAACAAACACCACACTTATAACCAAGTTAGGTCTTTTTAAATTGTTATTCACAAAAACTATATTTTAATGAGATTAGGTACTACGTAGAAATCTCTAGTAACTTGTCAATATTTGCGAAAGTTACACGAAGACTTCCTATAATTATTTAGCCTGCGTCTGGCACATATTGCGAACTTATATAATCTTTAGCGACTAACTTTGGCAAGCCCAACTTTATACCTAAAGCTCTGATCGTTTCAAGACCTTTTCACCCGGCAAAAGGGCGAGTTTCAAAAAAATCCTTTTTAACAGAATATACGTCATATCGTACATATGTGGGTACATGATATACTCAATGAAAGTAACTTTGCTTTTATATTAAAAGCCTTAATTCCCCGGTGGAAGGCTGCAAAGTTCATGTTGCCAGCTGAAGGTACTCCGAAGTTATGTACTAGGTTTAGCACTGAAGCGGGGAAAGTATGGGTTTAATATGCTTGTGTGTGCTTTACTTGTGTAGATTTAGACTTTAGAAGTATCTTTATATACGTACCTAGATACACACAAAGGCGCTTTTCGTGTCTCGCTTAGATCTTCTAATCTCCGCAACGGATTTCACGATAATTTAGGAAATTAATGCCAAAATGTTACAAGTCGCTTCCCTCTGTCTGTCCCTATGTATGCCTAGATCTTTAAAACTACGCAACGGATTTTGATGCGTTTTTGTTAATAGATACAGTGATTGAAGAGGAAGGTTTATATGTATAACATTGCACCCGTGCGAAGCCGGGGGGGGTGCTAGTATGACATAATATTCATATTGTACTTACATGTAGTACAGAAATCTCGTTTTTTTTAACTGTCGCCATTGCGTTTTTGCAGGGGTTGAAGTCTATCTAATTCTTCTTCTACGAGTATACTGCAGAGGTGCTCCACACAGCATAGTATCTGGGTCGGGTCGATAATACCCCAGATATGGCCAGATTTTTTGTACAGCGGCCAACCTGGGTCTGCAAATGGTTAAGAGATTCCCAGATTGGCCCCTGCAGTTGATGTTTGGTACTTTATATACTTACATTAGATATGTGCAGGTATTCCGTAGTGGTACACTCTACACTAGTATTTCCCGAGGGCGACGTAAAAGCCGACTGTCTATCATATAGCCAGCCGAATATCTTTGCCTATCTAAAGCCATTCGCTTGGAGACATACCGTGATGGATCGTATGTAAACTTTTTGCGAATCAGTTCACGAAAGTAAATATTTAGGTTATGAGATAGGATGATATTGGTGAGTCTTTTATCATATTTTTTTGAGAACATGGATTTGTTTTGTATCTTACTGGTATTGTGTTTGTATCTTGTTTTTATAGTGTTCAACTCTGTTGCCAACTTCAGCAAAAAAGTACCTTAGAATCATCAACAAGCAAATAATAACAACTAGAATATGCTAAAATATTGACTAAATGTTTTCCATTGCTTAATTAGCTAAACAATATGCAAGCCATATTACAAACATTGCCATTAAATTCTACCAAACATTGACGTAATCAAAAAGCATTACTACAACAATTTAAAGCGAACACCGCTGCCCGCTAACAATATACAGAGTGTATCAGAAATCTGTGGTAAATATTTGTGTGTGGCCAGCATTGAAATCGTAAAAAAATATCTGCTGTCCCATACAAAATTATATAACTACTCGAATCAAGTAAATGGAACAGTCGATTATTTTGTCGCGATTACAATGTTGATCCCATGGACAAAAATTTTCAGTATGAATGGTCTGTACCTTTAATATGACCACCCATTTCAGAGACACACTGTATTGTTGATCTACAGCATGTTTGCAGTTTAGAGCTCAATAGTAGGCTGAACAGCCTTATTAGTCCAATTTGCATGTGCTAACAATATCATGGCCGTACTGTTTGTACATAATTCTGCATAAATTAGCAATAAGGACCGATACCCGTGTGATATGCTGGATGTAGACGACGGTTAGGTTTATTAGGCATGGTTATTTTGAGCACTGGAACAAAAAAACTTACACTGTCACTCCTTCTTATACGCAATTTTCAATTATTATATCTGGGAACTCAGAATAATTGGAAATCGAAACTGTTACTTACGGGATATCTTCCGTGATTGTCTTTTGTTTTGAGCTCCCGATATTTCGACGCTGTTGCAAGCGCCATGATCGCGGGTTGACTGGAGAACGCGGGTGGATGGAAAATAAATTCTTAAGAACAGACAAAATCTGTCTACCCTCTTTCTTTGTCATCACATCACGGAAGATATCCCGTAAGTGACAGTTGTAAACCGTGAAAGTTTAAAATAGCAAAAAAATATTTTCAACCAATGGATTTTTTGTTTCTTAGTACTTATTGGTGCCTTAAAACTTTTGAAAGTGACGTGGTACGGTAGGCAGAACATATGTAGTGGCTGACTTATTGTTCTATTGCAACTCTGTATTGCGCTAGACCAGCTGAAGGTCAAAGAGTAAACACTGAGGTACGGCTTATTGTACGAAAATTGGCTTTTGTATCGAAAATTTCAATTTATTTATTGTTAGTAATATTTTCTTTTCATACCGGCTCGCAAATCTGTTTCACGTTTGTAAAAAGCTCTCCATAGATTTAAACGAAAAATAACGATGTTCATATAGAAACGCACAGTTCTGGTTCACTCAAGGCTCTTCTGTATTACACAGACGTAAAGCTCACATATTTATTTTTCATCAAATTAGAATTTCAGCACGCGCGGCCAGGTGAATGACCTCGATTGAACCGAGTTGTAGGATTATTACATAAATTTACACCAGTTCGTGTATTAATTTCACGCAGTGGGCAGCCTCTATAATGAAGATCAGGTACCTCTGTACCACAAGATATTTAATTATATACTCGTACGTCATTAATAAAGTTATGAAGTTAAGCTCGTTAAATTAATTACGTAGGTTGTTGAGAGATGTTAAAGCATTGTATTCTTTTAATATTAATTACTTGAATCTATTGAATGGTATTTTTAAATATTTTCAATTAATAATGAATACACCATTCGATTTTTGTTGGGAATAACGAACATCTTTACGTTCTAAATTTATTAAAGAACTTTATGTTTTCATACGATTAACCTAATCTATGGAAAACATAAGTTTTGCTTACAGGATACAACGATAAACAGTAATGTAGAGGGTGGTAAACTGGCCCTTCATGAAGCCGTCAATCAAGCATTATGTACATCAAAAGTAACTTTACGCATAAATTATTGCTGGGAAACGACTTTTTTTTTGGGTGAAAAATCACGTTTTACGATAAAAATCATTGTAGTACATTCAAAACATTGCGTTGATGGATGCTTTGAATAGTAAACGGGTCATAGAGGTAAGTAAAGTAAATTTATTACATTATAAACCAGTATTTAACAGAAAAAATGTGAAAAAATTTGGAAATTGTGGAACCTTGACCTCCAATTAGTGTGGCCCAAAATCGATCTTGATCTTGCGATCTTGGTCTTGTTCTTGCATTTTTGCAAGACCAAGACCGACTTATTGTAGCAAGACCAAGACCAAGACTGAACCCTGCAAGACTTGAGCAAGAACAAGACTAAGCAAGGCTCTTGCGTATCGCAATTAAATCAAACTGAGATTTGGGCGTTATAGTAGGTATTTGGTTTCAATCCCGATTTTGATAGACATTCCCCAGTATCAAAACCGTATCGTCATAACACTAAATGGTATTGTATTGATTATTATATATTTCGACTGTTTATTAATTAAGTAGCGTGCTACTTACAAATATATTCTCATGTGATAAAAATGTACCTAGCATAACTTTCTAGCAAAGTTCATTTCATACCTTGTAGGTATATCTGTAGTATTATATTATGCTTGTATAAGTCTTATGTGCAGATCTAACGTTAGTAGGTTGGTAAACATTATGTAGGTACTTATGTTTCAGTTTATATTATTCTTCTATTCAGCAAAATTTAAAACTAATAGCGAGTCGAGTAGGTCTAGTACTAGTAGCAGTTTTTAAGCCAGCCGATATTATGGTACAGACGCCAGCACATCAAGCTACTACAATCTGCCAAATTTCTTTAACAGATTTTCAACTTTATAGCTAAAGCATTAAGTTTCAGCATTAAGTTTTATGGTTGATTGGGAAAATATGACGTTCCACGAATAAACCGTTGGTCGGTCGGTGTATTACTTACCTACTTTTTTGATAATTCGTAAGTATGTTGCATTTTCTGCGATCGATGAGTCACGGAACGCGCAGTATTGGTTGAAATATAAAGTTTGAAATTATAAACATCAATTATTTTATTTCACAAATCAGCTGATTTTTTTTAAAGTGCGATAGATACATAATATGTGCTTAAAAATTCCTACAAACAATTTTCGTTCGTCACAATCCACAGTAGATATCCAAAAAAGTAGACTCCCGCAAGACTTGCGAGACTCTTTCTGCAAGACCAAGACTGAGAGCGCAATACCAAGACCAAGACCAAGACCAGGGGCCTTAGTCTGCTATTGCAATTGTGTCAGAATAGTCTATAATTGATTTAATAAGGCCCCTAGCCCACGGCGTATTGAAGCGCGTTCGAAACTCGTTTGACGTGCGTACAAAGGGTAATTCGTCTGCGCGGGGCCTTATTAAATCAATGATAGACCATTCTGACACTATTGCAATAGCAGACTAAGGCCCCAGGTGTATTGACGCAAGACCAAGACCAAGACTGGCTAAGGTCTCGTCTTGGTCTTGCGTTTGGGCAACACTACCTCCAATATGTCTGTAACCAGGTATGGTCCAGTACAAAAAAAAAACATCGCAATGACGGGGAGAACAAGTGCCTTTCGGGTTCGTAAGGGTATTTTAACCCTTCATGTAAGTTTCTACGTATGTAAATCTCGTAGTTATCACGTATCGTCACCCCACCGCGACAAAAAATCATTACGTTTCAGACTTCCGCCCACTCATACTACTGTTGCATGCAGGATATGAGAGCTAACTATGACGGTGAGCGATTGACTGTTGCTCTGCGTGTTGCTGTTCGGTTCCTGCACAGAACAAATATGTAATTGACCTTCAAGTAGTTGCTCCGGGTCTGGTTCCTTATGTATGTGAGTTTAAATGTTTGTAAACTCACTAACTCAAACTGCTGTGTAGGTGAAGGTAGTGTGGGACAAAGTTATTGATTTAGTTAAAATAAGAAAATACACGACCTGTAGTATGGTAAATCTAACAATGTAAATCCTTAATAGCCATAATCAAGGACCTGCCTGACTTATATACCAATACGGGTAGGTCTGCCTGAAGATCACTTGAGCTGTAAGTCGTAAAGTGTCGACGCATCTTGATAGTGGGCTATGAACAATATTGTCGAGGGGCTGTTACATATTACAACTGGTGTAACGTGTACATTATTGTAGGAAGCTCTCCGTTTAGTCCTTTGATGTGATTAGCGACAATTATTGCTTTAATTAAAGCTTTATTTAGCTCGTTTTGCTGTTGATGGTTACTTTGTTCGTGTATAGTATCTTGGCGACATAGATTTTACGCGCGTACAGGCACGCTTATAACCGTAAAAGTATGAGCCAATACAAGCCGTCTACAGCATGCGCGTGATTGTCCTGTATCTAGCAGGAATTCAGTATTTACGCGTATCTAGTCGCGCCATTACTGCACGCGTACGGCGTACTGCTACGCCGAAAGTTGAATGTGTAGTTATGATGTAGTATTCCTACGCATTATTCCAGCTGGTGTGTTGCTAAACTGAGAGCTGAGTTACAAAAAAAAAAGAATTGTTATATCATCTTTACGCCATCTAATGACATTTTTATCTTTCGAATGTATCGAATGTCCGAGTGTCTGACAGTAAGTCAGTTTCGAAACTCTTTTATTTGTTTAGATTGAATGCTTTCTTACTGAGTCCACAGAGAAGTCGATGCCAGAGAAACGTCAATTAAAGATAATGGTTCATTATGTCTCAAAGACTCATTAGCTTAAGTAAGCCTTGAGTATCTGGAGCCGTAACGATCTCAACTTTGTTAGGCAATACAAGTTTATTGTACTGTGTCAGACATCTTTACGTTTTAGGTAGCGTTTTATGATACCTTGATTGACTCTATGTAACATCAAGATAGCACTAAATAAGCATAAATAAACACACTATAGGTTTTTGGCTAAGAATGTGAGCTTGGCAAAATTCCGCATGTGTTATCCGGCTGCGTTTTTCCGTTCAAGCTTTTTCAACCTTTTTAGGGTTCCGTACAAAATATGAAAAAACGGAACTCTTATAGGGTCACTCCTGCATCTGTCTGTCCGTCCGTCTGTTACAGCCAATTTACTCCGAATCTACTGGACCAGATCAGGTGAAATTTGGTAGGATGCTGTAATCTTAATACTCAAACACAGATGTGCAATGTAAATAAGTGTTTTTTTTTTTAAATAAGGGTCAATTTCCGGGTACAAATTAGGAAAAAAAAAAAAAGTTGGCATACCTTACTATGTCATACATCAAATGAAAGAACTCGTTATGAGGATCTCAAATATTTTTTTTTTATTATTGTAAACTATACAGTTTTGATTTTATTCATGAAAGAAGACGATACATTTGACTTTGGCATTGTACGAAACCCTCTCCACGCGAGTTCAACTCGCACGTGGCCGGTTTCTTTTATAACTAGCGACGCGCCCCTGACTTACAGCGAGAAGTCTGTGCTAATTAAACCTACTTGGTTTAATAATAATGTATATAAGTACTTAAAACTGCATCTCAATCCGATGCTAAGTTTTGAATATCATTGGTCACATTGAGCAAAGTAAATAAATAAAATATAAAAGAATGATAAAATTCTATCGATTCGTATTCTAAAAAATCTCAAACATTTACGCAAAGCTGGGTCACCTAATTGCTATAACTCACTGTACATCGTTCTGAAACTTTTTTAATTACCGATGAAAAAGTTCTATGTGTGATAAATAGAATTTTTTCATCGAGAATTAAAAAAAGACAGCTGTTTCCTACAAAAGTGCAATACCTACACTATCAAAATGTATGGAGCAGCATTTTTTTTTGTTTTGTGTTTGTTAGCCGCTGCCCCGGTGTATACAAAAGTTACACGTGATACCCAATTTACGCCTAAGAACCTTCAAGACCTCAATTGCCTGCCGCAACGTTGTTTTAACAGTTCTATCGTTCAATTTACTCACAAATTACCCATTGAATACTATATGAAAAACTTTATCGGAAATCCATAATGGACAGCAAAATGATAATTAACGATATCTAGGTAATTATTATGAAAAGCGTTTCGTCCGTGCCTGACCTGCCATTAGCTCGAGTGCTGGCCCAAATAACCTGGGTGACATGTTAGGGTTGGCACTGTAGGGGTTTTTAAAGGGTTGAAAATCCTGGTAGTTTTGTTTTTTGTTTTTAGTCTTTTGGTGTTAAATAGAACGTTTGTATGTGGACGAATGTTTAGTGTCGACTTAATATTTATAGTTGGTAGTAAGGTTTAAAAAAACTCGAATTCGCAGTTAACTTTATTAGGGTAAGCTGCGGTATTAAAAAATAATATTTATTTTAAATTAAAATGATTAAAGATTTTCCCTATGTGATGGCAAATATTAGTTTCCTAATTTATTAAATAAAATGAGTACGTAGGTGTTTTAGCAAGCGTTCTATACTTTCTGCATAACCCTATGGAGAAAAAATGCGAGTGTATAGAAAGAGAAAATAAAGAAAAATATGGATTTGTCGCAGGAACATGTCGTGCATGCATAACGTGACGTATACACGTGCCGTGTATACCTATGTATCATCATCATCATCATCATTTCAGCCGAAAGACGTCCACTGCTGGACATAGGCCTCCCCCAAGTGCCGCCACATTGACCGGTCCCGTGCGACTCGCATCCAGCGGATCCCCTCAACTTTCACCAGGTCATCGGTCCACCTAGTGGGAGGCCTTCCAACGCAACGTCTCCCGGTTCGCGGTCGCCACTCCAGAACTTTTCGGCCACATCGGCCATCCGTTCTGCGAGCAATGTGCCCTGCCCACTGCCACTTCAGTTTGGCAATTCTTCCGGCTACGTCGGTAACCTTACCTATGTATGTATTTAATTTATTGATTCCGTGAGTGTAAGTTTGTACTTTTATTCCATTTTAAAATCTGCTAGTTTTTAAAATGCATTCTAGGTCAGGGTTCGATTTTAGTACACGCGCCAGTTTTTGGCACACGTTAAAATGTTGGACGAAAATGGGTTTTACGCCGCTGTAGCGCTTGTTATCCTAGGAACACAGCGCTATTTTATTAAACGTTTCATACTAAAATGTACGGATTTATGCGAGCCAAAAGTTTTTAGCAAACCAAAGATAGTTGGGGCATTGGGTGTTTTGTTATATTTTTATTTGGCTTTGCAAAACTCAAATCAGTTTTACGTCGCGTGTGGTTTTTTTCATGTTTGCCATTTATTCTAAATAAAAACGCCGCTGCATTTTAATTATGTTCTATTGATTACAAAGAAGTTAAAAAAAAATGCTAGAATTTAGATTTATGAGTCGGAGCATATACTATAACCGTTGGTGCTACTAGAAAATGTTCTTATGAGACTATCTCCCCAGACCGGATAGCATATAATTATTTGCGATAAACGTTCCATCTCTAAAGCACGCAATAAGGTCTACCATAAATAATCAGTTATTTTAGTAGTAAAACTTTAATCATACTGAAACAAATTGCATGCGTCAGGTTAAAATTCGACGAAATCCATTTCCTCTTATCTCAATATAAATAGTGGGAATTGTGTTTGAAAACCTTAACACCTGTAATTGAAATACTATAATTATTTGTATTTACGTTGTGAAAACCCTTAAACCATTCTGTTTTGTTTGTGTTGTATTTACGAACATTAAATCAGTATTTGCCATTGTTTGATTAATACTGTTGAAATGAACAATATTGACATTGAATCTTTGCTTTATTGAAAAAATAAACAAAAAAAAAATTATTTATGCCCTATTTTTAAAACCTTTCATGCTAGCTTTGGCACTTCGTATCACGATAAGTAAAATTAATTCATCTTATAATAGTAGATTGTATGACAAGGGAGCAAAATAATATTTTTACGGCGAGGGCGCTATTTTGAATCCAAAGCGAAGCGAAGGATTCTAGAATAGAATCTCGAACATAGCGAGGGATTCTAAAATAGAATCCTGAGTGTAGCGAGGGATTCAAAGTACATCGCCTGAGGGAAAAATATTTTTTGCTCTCGAGTCATATACTCTACTTTTCATCTCCTTCTATGAGAAAATAAATAAGAGACACTTTTAAAATTTAAATTTAAAAGAATGGGAATCAGACGACTAAGTACAGTACGTATACACTCGTTATAAAACACTGTTTATAGTTTATTATGGAATAACTAAAAGATACTCATTTTTATGGCGAGAAACTCCTTATCAGGTACGTCATTCAAGAAAATATCAATATTTTGTCCGGAAAATACGATCGTTTTTTTTTGGTTTGTGTCCTTCAGAGAGTCTCTTCAGATAATCTACTAATTTTGAGTAGCTGTTAATTGATTAGGTTTATTGATATTAACTGTAGATTTAAGTATTGAGTATACACTCCAAAGAGTAGAAGGTTGTTTAGTTTTGTCTAATTCTTGAAAATAGGCCAAAAATACACTTTCCGAAAATGTCTTCCCTCCTTTCATTTTATCGTAGTATGAAGTTGTCATAGGCCTTTAAATAATTTTTCCGGGATTTCGTAGGCACTAAGTTTTGAATGACGTTATTAGCTTCTTTTTTTATTGTTTCAGGAGTGAATGCACTTTCAGAACTCGACGTAGAACTCATTACAATAATATCCGTACCGATTACCAGAATAAGGAAGTAAATCGCGCGCTTTTGTTTTTTTTTTAGTTACCATGCCTGCCCCCACCGTACCGTCAACACTTACTGCCAGTAATTTATACAATTTGCGTTCGACTTCATTGAACGATTCATGTTCCAAATTCAAATCTCATTACTGCCCGCTAAAAAGTCTAATGGCGAAAAGAGCTACTTTGCTCCCGCTTAAAGAGGAACAAAACGGCACTTTTCGAATAGAAGGGATGAAAAGAAACTTAAAAGTTAAACTTAAAAGGGTTATTATTGATTTCACCCCTTCGTCAAGTCTCGAGCCACGACAAGTGACAGCCCTGAACCGTAGCGTTAGCCTGCTAATGACAGCCCCGTCATATTGCGGAACTGCCGGTGTCGACGACAACTTTTTAAATTCCTCTCATTTCCAAAGGAAATAAAATTTCATTCGCGCCGTGACGAATTGAAAAGTTCTAGAATGTTTATTTTTAATGAATAAGTTAAATATATTATTTCTGGTTATATCTATTTAAATTACTTTTTTTTATAACTGTTTAATCTTGGTGATTAAAACACATGACCAATGTTGGGACTTTGAGATCGTGCAAAACTTTTTTTGAGCCATTATTAAAATAAAAATGGCCGTTTGATTTCCTATAATAAATTATGGTACTCCATGGATTATGAGATAGGTATTACATACTATTTATGTTGTAATATTAATAGAAACACCTCTGTCTATCGTGCAAAACACCTGGGACATTATTATATTTTTTGTTCATATCTCGTCCATTTTTACTTCAGCCAGCATTTAACGGGGGGAGCTGGTAACTCCCAAACCTCCTAAAGTAGGTCACCCCGATTTAAAGGTATTTTCTCTTTATAAACATTATTTATATACAGACTTTATTATGCTTCAGTCTGCAGAGTTGCGAACAATTAAGAGCAGCGGCATGAAAATAAATAATATATAATATGATTTAGCCTAGTTTCGATTGTTAATAATACAATTGTACTATTTATACTGTGATAATACGTCTGATCTTGTGAACTGTCACTTTGTGTTTTACAATTAATTTAAAGTTTAGGCAAATTGAAAGTCAATTTTTTTAAGCATCTTGCGAAATAGATTAATTTTTAACTTTAATTACCTCGTTTGGTAGGAAATGTGTTTACGTATATTAAGTACCAAGTTGTTATTTAAATTAATTATTTAGACCTATAATTAAACCATTTATTTAGACTTTTAGATAAGTAATCATTTAAAACTAGATTAATATTATAAATTGTACAAAATCTTTATGCATACGGAGTTTACCAGTAAGTGATTGTTGCACTATTGCATTTACATGTTACTTTTAGCATACAAATTGTGTAAACAATTGTTGGTGAACCAATAAATAAATAAATTTCATTCGGGACCTACAGAAAAAACGATCTCCTTTTCGAAGACGTTAAAAAGGATCAGCATAAAACTATTCAGGTTCGTTTTAAAAGCTCCGAAGAGGCAGCAGCTATAATTTCAATACATTTTCTGTTTTTTCTTTGTTATTTTGTTAGAAAGCTAAGACTCTGTTCACTGTATAGGTAATAGATCGTCAGAATTTACTTACTTTGCTAATTAAAATGCAGCCTTATGTTTGGTACATTGAGGTACGAAATTACTATTCCATAATCTGACCTCACTTGCCATCCCCTTTCATACATAGGCCAACGGACATAGTCCACGATGCACTAAGAAATAATTCATTGCTACCGGGCCGACTATCGACCGATCCTCCCCAAGCTGCTTCCAATAAGCTGCCAGTTACCGCTAACAGCTTATGTAGCTCGTCACACAAGCTGGCTAAGCGACAGAGGATTTGCATAGCTATCTCGACTTGAAATGAGACTGGGAGCTGGGAATCAAAATTATTGATTTTGTTTTTAGATAGTCATTTGTTGTCTTTGCATTTTGAGCTGGAAGCTGGCTTATATCGGCATAAAAGGTGTAACAAGATCATTTTTTTGTTCTTACCATACCTGGGAACCTTCTAGTTACGGATATATTGGGGGTCAAAGTCCCAACTTATTCAAAAGTTTTTTTTAAATATATCATGTTTTTAACTTAAGAGTTTTACTTTAAACACCTTTGTGACCCCCGTACTATTCAATCCATCCATCAGCACAATGTTTTGAGTGCGTTACATTGAGTCCTACCGTAAAACGTGATTTTTCACCCCAAACAAAAAAAGTCGTTTCCCAGCAATAATTTTTGCGTAAAGTTACTTAGTTTGATGTACATAATGCTTGGTTGACGGCTTCGTTAAGGGTCTTGTTACACCCATACACATAGGAGAAAATTACATAACAAACAGAATTTTGTATGGCGGTAAAGATCGAAACTCAGTCCAGTCTTTTGACATACAAGCAGCCCTACTTGAACTACTATACAGCTTGATAAATTTCCTACATAATTATATGGAGCCAAACACGCAAGCGCAAGGAAAAATCAGCTGTCCTCTCCCATACAAAATAACAATATCTACTTGACCCAAATGTACGGGGATGCTGTTTTTTTTCGCGATTTCGATGTTGGTCCTATGAAGAAAGTCTGTCAGTTTGATGGTCTGAATTACATCCTTAAGGGGATTACCTCGCTCAAATCCTGAAAATACTGTGTGTTTAAAGAAGTTTGTAGATGAATCCTTTTGTGCGTTTTCAATATAAAAAAATATATGTTAAAGTAAAGGTCATCACAAATACATTGTATTGTTTAAAATTTTAATAAACTAACTCAAATTTTATCGAAAAATCGTAACAAATAGGTCCTTTTTCAACCTAAATTGAAAATTTTCTCTATAACGGCTCAATAACTCGGCATGAATTTTACACCAAAAAATACGTAATGACGTATTTAACAATGTGTATTGATTTTTTTCTCATATTTCTTTTAATATTTTAAAATATATTATAAAAATCGGAAATTTCGCGAAAAGCACTATGTCACTGCCGCACTCGTCCCTCTCTCTCTCGCCGTTTCGTCGTAAGTTAGTACGGGGCAGCATGCTCAAGGTCATTGGGCAATGTAATGCCCTTAAGAAGAAATGCGGTAGGTATTTGAAGAAACTATCGCTGCCGCTCTACGAGCTTATTACAGATCCGACAAGTAAAAACTCGTAATTCGAGGTTTGGCTCTCGACTATTTCCTCCTGCAATATTCGACTAATTTAAAAGATATTTCATAAACTGAATAAGAAGGTTATACTCATAAACTGTGTCCTTATTTTTTTCTTTTTTCATTAATAGTTGTCAAATTTGTACACTAACACTAGGCCTCTGTTGACAGCGGTCCAAATAGGCTATTTTGAGCATTTTGCAAAGGTTCTAGTGCTAATACAGATTATGTATCATCAATAAGGAAACATAGGAAAGGATAGGGACTTAGAAAAGGTTGATATTTAATTAACTGTAAAAAATCATAGCTGTGAAATCATAAACCTGAAAGAAAACAGGCGAGAGCGTTTGTATGGAGAAAAGACGACGACGAAGAAGACCCGCATTTCCTCTGACCATACATTTATGATAATTATACGATGTGGAGTTTTAATCCAGTAGAACTGAATCGGCTTCGGTTAATAAGCGGCCTATTGAGTACCTACTGTAGATGGGTGTGTCATCACGTTGGTGAATGCGGTCTCTCCACTATAATTATAACATCATAGCTTATCGTCACGCCTGTAATCCCTGAAGGGCTTGTCAGAGGAGTACCTAATAGTACACCCACATTTCGCCAAATATGTATTAAGTCCCATGTAATTGGGAGCCTATTGCAATCAACCGGACACAAATCTAGACTCCGTGGCTGCTATTACGAAATTCCAGATGGAAAAAACCAATAACACTTTTCCCGATCCGGGAATCGAACACAGGACCTCATGCGCTGAGCAGTTGCGCTTGCGACCACTCGACCAACCAGGCCCTATAATTATATATCCTAAACCTACACTTATTTTGAGGAACAAAGTTTCTTTAGATACTTAGAAGATATTGATTTAAGCCTAGCAGAAGTTGAAGTTGCTTAGACCTAGGGCGTTACTATGACGTCTTAAAGGAGGAGTAATTCCATTTTGGGAAAGAGACAGAGCTATAGAAGTCGTCTAGCGCCATCTCTGTTCCACACTGGAATTGCTCCTGCTTTAAGACGTCATGGTAGGCCACCTGACCTGATTCCCACAGTTATAGACTAGTAACGAAGTATGAAACTCGTTACTAGTCTATAACTGTGGGAATCAGGTCATGAGGTATTTTATGGTCGTATTTTAACGAAGAAATATTTGCATGATAGTCCAATCATAGTGGCATAGTGCCTTCGTCATTACTTATGCACTAAACAAGTCAAGTAACAATCAATTCTTAACTTAGAACTTAAATAATTATGAAATATTCTTCTTAGCAATAACAACCTCCTCCTTTTGGAAGTTGGTTAAAAATCAATAAAAAATATAATTAAAACCGGCCAACTGCGAGTTGGAGTCGCGCATAAAGAGTTCCGTACCATCGTAGTACGAGAGTCATTTCCAACCCCATTTCCCATTGTCGTCATTTCTAATTTATTTTCATTATTTGTTGTTATAGCGGCAACAGCATTACACATTCGGTGAAAATTTCAACTGTCTACCTATTACGACATTATTTTGACGACCCGAATGGCGCAGCGGTAGTGAGGCTGCCTTACGTTCTTAGGGTCCGATGAGCATGGACATTTTTTTCCGAGTCATGGATGTTTATATGTATAATAAGTATGTATTTACAAACAAAAAGTATCTATGTAATAGTATCAACTATCTGGTGTCCACGACACAAGCCTCGTTGCTTAGTGTGGCATCTAGATGGCGCTGTGTGTAATGTCCAGCGATATTTATTACGGATCATGTGATACAGCCCGCTGATAGACAGACGGACGGACGGACAGCTGAGGCTTAGTAATAGGGTCCCGCTGGTTACCCTTCGGGTACGGAACCCGAAGTAAAGAGGAAGTCTTGATTTACTCACTAGCATTTGGAATTGGAAAGCTGAAAATTTGCAATTGAGGATTCCTTTTTGATGTAGACAAGGAATAAAACCGGACTAATTATCTTTTTTTTTTCTTTTTTTTAAAAACGTTGGCTACCTGCGACCAGATACACGTAAATACTGAATTCCTGCTAGATACAGGTCGATCGCGCGCATGCTGTAGACAACTTGTATTGGCTCATACTTTCACGGCTATAAGCGTGCCTGTACCCGCGTAAAATCTATGACTATACACGGGCAAAGTAACCATCAACAGCAAAACGAGCTAAATAAAGCTTTAATTAAAGCAATAATTGTCGCTAATCACATCAAAGGACTAAACGGAGAGCTTCCTACAATAATGTACACGTTACACCAGTTTTAATATGTATCAGCCCCTCGACAATATTGTTCATAGCCCACTATCAAGATGCGTCGACAGTTCGACACTTTACGACTTACAGCTCAAGTGATCTTCAGGCAGACCCACCCCTATTGGTTTATAAGTCAGGCAGATCCTTGATTGTGGCTATTAAGGTTTTGCATTGTTAGATTTACCATACTACAGGTCGTATATTTTCTTATTTTTACTAAATCAATAACTTTGTCCCACACTGCCTCCACCCACAATGCAGTTTCAGTTAATGAGTTTACAAACATTTAAACTCACATACACAAACAGCCAGACCCAGAACAACTATCTGTAGGCCATACAAATATTTGTGCTGTGCGGGGATCGAACCCGCGACACACAACGCAGCAGTCAATCGCTCAGCCACTGCGCTAATTCTGCCGCCAAATTATATTGAAATACGAAAGAAAAATAAACAATCAGGGCGGGTGATGTCACTGGCCCAGAGATAGTAAATGTATTATTGTGTCTGTAGATTCAAAGGTTGTGTACGAGCATAGCCCCATGATATTCATTGTTTTAGTTTTTACCTGAACTAGCAGTTGCTAAATTCACAGATTTATGTACATTCGCTGACTAGGCTATTACGCCCGCCACAAGTCACCTACTTTATGTATTATATATTTTAATGTTTTACATAATAAACAATCAATCATTTACGGACACAAAAACAGTGGTTTCATTCCCTGTACACATCCCGTGTGATTCGTCCATCTACATACAACATCTCAGTGTGCGGAGCTGCTGCCCGTACATTTTTGGTCCTTCGAGCCGGTTAACTGAACCTTATAACAGAATCTGCTGTGCAACGACTTGGCCTCCCGCGATGCAACCACAACTCAACTGTGTCGGGGATCGGAACATTTGCCAGCCAGAGCAACGGAACCGTTCAGTTGGACTGTAGGTCCCTTTACGGAGATTACGAGTTTTCAACGCCGGCACTAGTAATGGCTAAACTACTGAACAATCTACCTAACTACTCCTTCGAAAAACAAGATTGGCCTCACATAGAAAACATTAACCTGGCCGACCCACATTTCAACTTATCAAGGCCGATTGACATTCTGCTTGACGCCGGAGTATATGGCGACATAGTCATGAGCAGCATCATTCGAGGAAACATATACGCAAATATAGCACAACAAACTAAGCTTGGCTGGGTATTAGTTGGTAACACGAATACTTTCAACTGTCATGTCGTGGTAGACACTAACGATATCTCTCGCTTTTGGGAAATTGAAGAGATAACATCGGACGACAAGTCTACAAGTGTCGAGGAGGAGTACTGCGAGAGGCTGTATACTGACACAACTAAAAGACTAGAAGACGGGCGATACGAAGTTAGAATCCCCATGAAGACCAACTTCGAACAAAATTTGGGACGATCGAAGCCACAAGCAGTCGCACAATTCAAGCAGCTGGAAAAACGTTTAGCTAGAGACGAAACCCTCGCTTCTAATTACAAGGCTTTCATCAACGAATACAAAGCACTACAACATATGAAAAAGTGCACAGAGCCGGACACACCGAGCTGTTTCCTGCCCCATCATGGAGTAATGAGACCGGATTCAACGACAACCAAACTCCGTGTGGTTTTCAATGCATCAGCAACCACTAGCACGGGCCACAGTCTAAACCAATTGATGGAATGCGGGCCTAACTTACAACAAGACTTACAAGCTATGATTCTACGATGGAGAGCATTTGAATACGTATACACAGCGGACATTGAGAAATTCTACCGACAAATACGTATTCAAGAAAAAGACCAGCATTTGCAAAAAATTGTGTGGAGAGATTCAGTCACAGAGCCGTTACAAGAGTTACAACTGACTACAGTAACATATGGCACCAAGTCCGCACCCTTTCTGGCAATGCGAACAATAAAGCAATTAGTCAAAGATGACGGCGCGCAGTACCCTTTGGCGGCGGCTATTCTCTCCAATCAACTATACATGGACGACTTACTAGGCGGATGCCACGACTTCATAACAGCACAGAAAACTCAAGGTGAACTTATAACAATGCTGAAGGGCGGTGGGTTCAACTTACGAAAGTGGGCTAGCAACAAAACGGGCTTACTCGAAGACTTACGACATGAATTGATAAGCCAAAAAATGTTCGACTTCAAGGATGCAGATACAAACAAAACGCTAGGCATCACTTGGAACCCGCGCACAGATGAGTTTACTTACAAACAAATATCACTCTGCAACAAACGTGACGTCAACACGACACGCACACTACTGTCGGACATATCAAAACTGTACGACCCACTTGGCTGGCTATCACCAGTTACAGTGAAAGCCAAGCTAATTTTTCAACATGCTTGGTCAACAACAACGAGCTGGGATGATCAACTCCCACCGAATATACAGCAAGAATGGGAACAATTCCGCAATCAGCTCGCACACATACACGACATAACCATTCCACGCTGGGTCGGCGACACCCAACAACCCTTCGAACTTCATGGCTTCTGTGATGCATCTGAGAGAGCTTACGGATGCGTCATATATTGCAAGTCCACTGATAAAGAAGGTCAACAGTTGATCAGGCTAGTAGCAGCTAAAACAAAATTAGCCCCACAGAAAAACCCTATTTCTCTGCCACGACTGGAGTTATGTGGTGCATTACTACTAGCTCGCCTGATTGAAAAGGTTAGAAACTCGATCAACTCGCAGACAGTCACCATACATTGCTGGACCGACTCTATGGTGGTGCTTGGCTGGCTACAAGGGGACGTGAGTCGCTGGAAGAGTTTTGTAGCCAATAGAGTCATACAAATAACTCAAATTACTCCATCCAACTTCTGGAAACATGTCAAGTCCGAAGATAATCCTGCGGACTGCGCAAGCAGAGGAATCTCACCATCAGACTTAATAGGTCACGAACTGTGGTGGAAAGCCCCTTCATGGCTTCAAAACAACAACATACCCAAACAAGAATTTTTTACAACGAACGAAGAGCAGAGGAAACTAGGTCAAACTTGCGCAATACAAACAAAACACGCGCCACTCATCGAGCAACTACTGCAAAAATACAGCTCAATGACTTTTGCAACCCGAGTCATCAGCTGGATCATACGATTCATAAACAACTCGCGTGACGTAACAAGAGCCAACCGCATGTCACACTTAACTACAGAGGACATAGTGCTGACTCAACACCTGCTCGTCAAAACTGCACAGAACAATGCCTTTGCCGATGAAATAGCGTACCTATACAAACATAATAGGGTACGGGCCACAAGCAAACTGTTGAGTTTGAGCCCTATACTAGACGCACAAGGCATTCTTCGAGTGGGAGGAAGACTTGAACATGCCAAGTTAAGCAACTCCCAAAAACATCCGATGATTTTACCAAACAATCACAAGCTATCAGAGCTCTTGATTGACCAAGCCCACAAGAATACTCTCCACGGCGGTGCCAGACTTACTTTGGGACACCTTCGTAACAAATATTGGATACTTGGCGGCATGAAACCAATCAAGAAGCAACTTAACAAATGTGTCACCTGTCATCGCTACAAAACGCAACGCAGTAATCAGAAAATGGCAGACTTACCAACACCTCGAGTTACACCGTCACGGCCATTCACACACACCGGCGTAGATTTTACGGGACACGTTGAAATAAAAGCTAACAAAGGTCGGGGCATTAAAACAGTTAAGGCCTACATCGCAATCTTCATTTGTCTATGTACAAAAGCTACCCACCTGGAACTGGTGTCAGATCTTAGCACTGTAACATTCCTCGCAGCACTGAAGCGGCTATGCGCACGACGAGGAACGCCAAAACATATCTACAGTGACAACGGAACGAACTTCGTCGGAGCAGCAAAAGCGTTAACCAAAGAACGCCAGGAGGCGATGCAGCTTCTAGTCAACGACGACCTCATTAACAGCACTTCCGAGAATGGCATTGAATGGCACTTTAACGCTCCATCTTGGCCAACCGCGGGAGGATTGTGGGAAGCTGCAGTCAAGAGTATGAAACATCACCTTAAACGAGTTCTTGGTGAACAAAAGCTTACGTACGAAGAATTTAATACTTTACTAGCACAAATCGAAGCCTGCCTCAACTCGAGGCCACTTGTCGCTTTAACAAATGACCTCGACGACATCGATTACTTGACACCAGGCCACTTTTTAGTCGGTGGACCAGTACTGGCACCTCCGATGACGTCAGAGGATGATAACAGTCAGTTAACTTTACGATGGCGCTTGACCGAAAACATGTACAAGGAATTTTGGAAGAAATGGTCCAAAGACTACCTACAAACGTTACAACTACGAGGAAAATGGCAAACCCCAACACATAACATTGAAGTGGACGACGTCGTCCTTATAAAGGAAGAACAAGTGGCTCCCGCCCGATGGTTATTAGGACGAGTTATAGAGACGCATCCTGGACCAGATAACTTAGTACGAGTCGTCACGCTCAAAACAAAATCCAACATAATGAAGAGACCCGTAACAAAATTGTCCCGGTTACCCATTGAAATAGGGAATAATACCGAAAACAAACCAACGAAACTCTCGAACAATAACCAACCAGAGGCGACTTCATCAACATCACAACGACAACGCCGGGTGAGCTCTAGACAGGAACGGAAGGGAGTTTCCAGCTGTAACATCCTCAAGTACCTAAGCACGTTACTAGTACTCATGGTTACGTGCGTGACACCGTCCATGCCACAACTCGTCAATGTAACAACCCTAGACCCTACCCGTCTTGTATACTTTGACAAAGCCGCAGACTTACAGATAATACAAGATGAATGGAGACTGGTGGTGTACTACAACATGTCGACTTACTGGAAAAGCACGTCTGCCGTTGAACAATACGTCCAGCAACTACACGGACTTTGTAACCGAAATATAGCGTACTTGACTATAGCCACACAACTCGAGCACGAACTAAACGAGCTCAAACACTACAACGAAGTACTACAATCTGACCAGGGAAGACGCGCTAAGCGAGGTTTCATAAACGGAATTGGGAACATTGCCAACGCTCTCTTTGGTGTACTTGATGACAAATTTGCCGAAAAATACCACAACGACATCAAACTATTACACAGTAATGAAGACCACTTGCTCAATCTGTACAAACAACATACTTCAATAATCGAAGGGGAATACAACCTCCTGAAGAGGAACGAGCAAGTAATGAACCGACAGTTCATCGTCATCAACAAAAGTCTCAGAGACTCGCTGCAACTACTGAAAACCGAACAAGACCAAGCAACTTTCCTTACTGCTACAGCACTTGCCGCAAACATGATGGTAGCAAACTTGCGGAGAATACAAGACATGTTGATCAACCTAGTTACAGATCTTCGCCACGGCAAAGTCGACACTCACTTGCTGAAACCCGATGCATTCGAAAAACAGTTGAACCTCATATCGGGACAAGTACCAAAAGGATTATCACTACCCTGCTCAAACAAATTCAAGTGCATCCGGGAAATGTATAAACTAGCAAGTGTGCAAGGAAAACTAACCGAAGAATTTATTATTTTCGAAGTAAAAATCCCGTTAGTAACAGACGAACAATATGAGCTAACCGAAGTCATCCCAATCCGCAACATAAAAGGAGCCTCCATGATTAACATAATACCAACAACTCAATACATAGCCGTTAACTTGAAAATGGACATGATGATACCACTGGATCAACGACATCTTTTATCATGCACACAAGTAAACACAAATCAGCTGCTTCTATGTAACCTTGACTTACCTATTTATGGTATAAAAGCAGCCACAAAAATGTGCGAAGCTGACATAATAAACAATCGAGGAGTATCAAACTGCCGCACTGAGGTATCAAGTTGCAGCAACGAATGGAAAAAACTACACAGCAAAGGGGCTTGGTTGTTTACGTGTTGCGAGGAATGCACTATGCGCATTTTCTGTCCAGCTGGAATAACGTCACAAACACTACAAAATACAGGCATAATCACTTTAGCGACAGGTTGCATAATGCGCGGCGATAAACATCTAATTCATTCGCACTACAATATGCAAAGCACAATGGATTTAGGAAATGAGCAAGAGATCGACGTACCAGAGATAAACCTAAACGAACTACTCAGAAGCAACAGTCAAATTACAAACATAACAAACATGGAAATTGAAACACATGAAGAACAACTAAAGGGTCTTAAGAGAAAAATCGAGCTGGTTAAAGAACAACAGGACATTCAAATAGTTAATTCCGTTGAGGCGGAGCATCATCACTACGTCCTGTACGGCTGTATGATAACCTGTGCAACAATATTCAGCATATGGGTATACTTTCAAATAAAGGCACGCTGCCTCCATTTACCTCAAGGAAGCAGAACAGCAACGCAGGCGCACCAGGAAGGGATCGAGATGGTACCAAGTCATACTCAACGGGATCTTCCTGGGAAAGGACAAACACAGGCAGATATACAGACACTAGACGAGGTCCCCGGACATCTTCCTAACAGCAACAAGGTGGATCGCGAAACGTCGCCAATATCAGTTAGCGGCGAGCGTAGAACCTGTTAATAACCCTCTTTACATACTTTGTGATAATACATTTTATTTGTTATTTGTACTTTTATAGTTGGCAGGATGTACGAGCATCGCCACATGATATTCATTGTTTTAGTTTTTACCTGAACTAGCAGTTGCTAAATTCACAGATTTATGTACATTCGCTGACTAGGCTATTACGCCCGCCACAAGTCACCTACTTTATGTATTATATATTTTAATGTTTTACATAATAAACAATCAATCATTTACGGACACAAAAACAGTGGTTTCATTCCCTGTACACATCCCGTGTGATTCGTCCATCTACATACAACATCTCAGTGTGCGGAGCTGCTGCCCGTACAGGTTGTACCTATTACCCTGGGCCCTTCGCTGTAGGCAGCAACAGAAAATTAAAATGAATGAATTCCTTTCTACCGCATCAGTCGTCGAAAGTTATTCAGTCATCATTAGTTAGAGCATAATCCCGTCACGTAGTTTTTGGTAAAACCTATCAGAGATCATTGAACTATGAACATGGTTAGGTAATTGTTCATTTGGGTTGCTAATCTCATAGTCGATTACTAGATACTAGTTTTTGCTCGCTGCTTCGCTTGCGTTTAAAAAAAAAACTCATGACACACTACAAAAGTTTCTATAATAATAAAATTCAATTATGATTCGAAAGACACGTGGCGCCATCTATTATCATAAGAACGTTATTGTTGTTTTCCTCGGGAACAGTACATATTTCGGGATGAAAGGTAGAATATGTCCGTTTCTGGAGACAACGTATAGGTATGCAAAATTTCATGATGATCGGCTCAGTGGTTTAGGCGTGAAAAGGTAACAAGCAAACAAACTTACTGTCGCATTTATAATATTACTATACTGACTTGTGACAAAGGCTTTTATTTCCAGGTTATTTTCAACATCGAGGATTGAGTTCTAGGGTTCAATGACCTGGTAATAAAATAGGTGGATAGGAGAACGGTTTTGAGGTAAAAGCCTGGGGATTAATTTTAGTTTAGACATTATTTCAAACGTCGTTATGGTTTAGGGACTCAGTCTAATTCTTTTGTTATAGCTTTTTCAGACATTGCGACAAAAATCTGTTGTTACAGGATACTTCGTCGGCAGATTGTATTATTCGTCTGTAGATGGATTGTTTGTTAACAAAAGCTACTTTTTCCGAAATACTATTAAAGCAAAACTGAATATTTCTAGTTGTATTCATTTCGCGACAGATCCACCATTTAAAAAGTAATGAATTCCTTATTTGATGGATAGATATTCATAGTTAACTACAAAAAAAATGTATTTTCCAAGGATTTCAAGTGTAGAATGACTACAACATACTGGGTCGGTAGATACATCATAAATTACTACAGCAAACCCCGTAACAAAGATAATGACTGATCTAAATTAAACCACCAATCACACGACTAGAAAAGCATGAATATTGCCTACGTAATTTCCCCAGATTCAACTACTACACAAATTAATTTCGACCAGCAACTGGCTTGTTTGCCAACATGTCCTAGTGTACGAGTTAGTACTCGTACATAATATGTAGACTGGTATTATATACTCTACATTTGAGTGGTACGTACGTCATTAGGGGTAATTTATGTATGGTCAAGCCTGTGCTGTCAGCCGGGATATGAACTGAATGAGGTACTGAATACATCCGTGTGTCGATGTTTCTATCAGTGGTTGGAGTAAAGGTGGTGATTAGGGATAGTGCTTTATAAAGGAGATTTATAGCGATACCCAAAGGTACAGACGGCAGCACATCAAGCTACTACAATGTGTCAAATTTCTTTAATAGATTTTAAATTTTATCGCTAAAGCTTTAGGTTGTAAAGTTGATTGGGAACATTTGACAGTTTCGGGTAGCTTGATGTGTTGGCGTCTGTACATTCATAATATATGTTTTTGCCTGTTTCCTGGGCAGTTAGACCTTATTGAATTGTTAATCTTTTAACCAAGGAATAAGATCTTTTTGTCTACACATAATTCAAAACAAAAAAAAAACAAATTTATGCGAAAAAAAACCGACTTCCAAAAAAAACACTAAAAAAGTCTAAAATAACTTAACTTTCAGAGTTTTTTGGTGTTGTTTGGTTTGGTGTCGGTTGTTTCACTGACTTTTTTACCATCGACTTCCGAAAGTCAGTTAGACGTTGTTTAGTTTTTTTTTCGCAGAAAGCTTTTTATTTTACCCTTTTTAGTTGTAGTATACCACTCAAATTCTTGTCATGATAGTTATTACATTGGGGCGACGGCGACGCCCGGGGCGTCTTCCACGGCGGCTGGGATGTGAGGTTCTTCCGTCACCTCTTTCTGCGAAGCAGTCATGCGAAGGATCGCTAGCATGACTGCTTCGCAGAAGGAGGTGACGGCGTCCCATTCGTGATGTCCAAATGTGTTATATAAATGTGTAAAATAAATGTTTTACAAATTAAAGCCACTTTTCAGGTCTGCATGGTCGCCTTTTCTCAACGACGTAACAGATTTTGGTGCGGTTTTTACAGAATGTATTCCGATTTATGTACAGTAAACTATTTATGTTATGAATCAATGTATTATACCTACAATACATTGATTCATAACTTAAATAGTTAACTGAATTACGTGATGGGCAGCGGAGGAGTCCAAAAAAACACCAAAATTTCCACTAAATGAATTTAATAAAGAAATTACTATTAATTCTTAATATTAGGTGAGCAGGTACTAAGTGGGTGTCCTAACGACCGATGTATGTGACGAAAGGCCCTGCGCCGAATCTGCTGGTTGGTTTTATTGGATGCCTCAAGTTGGGTTGCGCAATCCGTTCACAGTAACCGAATGTATGGTGATGAACTATCTGGGAGGCACTCACAGATATAACAACTGTGTAGTGTGTGTTTTGTGTTTATTATTTATTGTAAATAAGTTGTAAGAACCGTGCGAAACAGGGGCGAATAGCTAGTCTATAATAGCTGTTCGCCCCTGTTTCGCACGGTTGATGTTATTAATACACTGTAATTTGTAATTTTTATTTTGAAATTTTGGTAATTTTTCTTTCATATTTTTTTTTTTGAGATGTCCTCCGGAGACGGAGCGTAAAAAAATAACCGTGAAACATAACATAATGATGCCAGAACAATTTAATTTCTTTTTTGCAGCTTCATATTTTTCTAATACATATTCCCTCTTCAGTTGAACTTTCCTACTTAATGGAGTTTTATATAGCCTCATGCCCTTTTTATAATACCCGCGACGGCTAATCGACGTAAGTCTGTTAAGAACCGTGGAAGTTTCTAGAAAAACTTCCCGATACTTCAAGCGTTGTCGAATTACCTGCTTAGTGCTAGTAAGTAAAGCTACACACTTGTTCGAATAAATGTTAATATTGTTAGGGAAAAAGCCGTCGGGTGTGTCGAGCCAACCGGAACTTTAGTGCTCATATTATGCCGAACGGCATGAGCCGAATGAAAGACGAATATCTTTGTGTAGTAAATGGTTTGTTGTCCTATTTATTGTTTAACAAATACTGCACGATATGAATTAAACGACTCGACAATTACTCGAAAAGGATTAAAAAATTATATAGCACCCCTGAAACATACCACTGTGAGGATCGACCGGAGGACACGGTGGAGGTGTGCCCCGCGTGGACAGAGCACCGCCGTGTCCTCGTAGCGGCGATCGGCGGCGGCGACCTCTCGCGTCCGGCCTTGGTTCAATCCATGGTCCGGAGCGAGACGGAATGGGACGCCGTAGCCTCCTTCTGCGAAGCAGTCATTCTAGCGAAGGAGGTGGTGGAGCGTGAGAGAGAGAAAGCCTCACGTCCCAGCCGCCGCGGGAGACGCACCGGGCGTGTCGGGGCAAAAGGAAGGGGTTCGCAAGGGCCGATGCCTCCCGGGGTTGCGGGACTGTTCGAAAGAGATACAGTGGCTCCGGAACATAAAGGGCGATGAAGGAACATGGATGGGTTTTAATTAGTAAAAGTCTGACATTCCCTCCTGCTCCACCCAGAGCTAGAGGAGTCATTTGATGATTTCCCAACGGAAAAAAAACCCCTGAAAAAAACTACTTTTTTGCTTGTAGTACAAGCAAAGATGTCTCAATCCACTTTCACCAGAATTGATCACATACTCGTTCATTGAAAAATCGATCATAAAAGTATCATGCATAGCTGTTTGCAACTTTTTAAACTTCCAACTAGATATTAGTTCGTTCGTATGCCTGCCTACATACGTATGTTCGAAATCCCCGTTCTATGTGCATCATGGGAGCCCGTAAACTACCCAGAAAATGCATTGTAGGTTATTTTATTGGCTTGCCGACTGAAATGTTACTGTTGGTAACTTTTCAGTACCTTTCAGAACTGTCCAAGTTTACGGCATGCACTTCGAAAGGCTAACGCGGCAGTATCGTAAAGAGTTTGATCTGGTATAAATATGTTTTGGCGAATTCGTACTAGGATTTTTGAAGTGAGTTGGGTTTTTGCTATTGAAAGTTGTTATTATTTTGTGTTCTCAATACATAACGTGGCTTCTTGTTAAAATTTAATGGAACTTTCAGAACACTTCTTGATTAGAATAAATATAGCGTCCCCGTAGCGCGAAAAGTCATTAAGTCTGAAAATGTCCAAAACGAGTTATCAATGCCATTAGAATCACGTTTTTTTTTCTGAATATCTGTCAAACCGTCATTTATGTAGCTGCTCCCGTTTTTGAGTTACGTAATGTGAGCGCAATGGAAGAATTAACTAATTTAGTTAATTATTTTATATTTATCTAAATTGTACAAAACTCGAAACTAAAACGACTTGATGACTTTTTCTTTTGAATTATTAATGCATGCAAGCGCCTTTAGATATCGCAAACATCACTAAAATGATTTAGTGAGATTTAACATCAATAGTTTGCTAAAATACATGAATGCGCAAACTTATCTATATCTATAACTTATATAATCTTAATCTTTATTTTTAAATTATTTGTACAATACTCCAAAAGCGAAAAGTCATCATCTCATTTTAATGATTTGTTTTGTATTAAAAGTGGCACATATGGTCTTTTGAGAATAATCATTAAAGTGTTTTAATTATTATTTATACAACTTCGACGTGCATTTTAAGAATAAAGTAAATTTCGCTCGCGAGTTAGTGAGTTTGTCGCGGCGAGAGCGATGTGCGCGGCGCGTGGTGACTTTCATTCATTCGCGGCATCGACGTCAAACGAGATTACGAGACGTACACGCGCTTTGTTGTGGATAAAATTTGTGATAAACTGTGTAACAATGAGCCGTGCTAAGTTTATACTTGATTTATTTAACCAAAACGAAAAAACTGAATGAGCCGTGCTAAGTTTATACTTGATTTATTGAATCGAAACGAAAAAACTGTTATAGAGGTAAGTGTTTGACTATAATTATATCTGTTTAGTTTTTAGGGATGTTAAACCTTTCAAAGTGATAAAATTTACGTCATAAAAACAAAGATAAATAATTTTGTTGTTTATAGGAATCTGCTCAGTTGATGACTTCACGAGATATACAGGGAAAGTAATTTTATGATTCGTGCTCTTCGTTTGTCGCTTGCCTTGTTCCGGTTTATTCATAATGCTTGACTTAAATGCAATAAGTACCTACACTCAATGACATGAGAAGTTATAAATTAACAATAATATTATATTATTTTCTCTCGTAATACAGACTGTTGTTACTTTTTATCATGTCACTACATGCACTTATTGTTTTTAAAGAGAACTTTGTGGGATGTGTTGTTATGAATAATCTAACATTATTGTGGTCTTATACATATAAAAAAAAACGATCTGCTTGACTTACACTGCTTGGGTTACAAATTACTTAATAGCTAACTGGTTTTGTTCTATAATTATTTAATTACTTCATTATGATAAAAAAAAAAATTGTTTATAATTTGTAAAAAGTTAGTATTCGGATCCCGGTTGTCGAAGTATACAAAATATTAAAATATTTAAAAGTTACATGATATCTATAGATGACTAGACTAGCTTATGGCCGCGGCTTCGCCTGTCTGAAGTTTGGCAATAGTCCCACGGGAACATACTACTAGATAAAAAGTATGCCGTGTTTATGCAGGTTATAAACTATCTGTGTGCCAAATTTCATTCAAATCCGTTTAGTAGTTTTTGCGTGTAAGATAAAAACAAACTGCATGAAGTGGTGTGGACGCATTGTGGACGTTGGAATCGTATACAAAATTATACAATTTGCTCGAGCTAGATTGCTTCCTTTTAGTATCTATTTTTGTTTAGCCTCACGTTCTGCTTATTGTTTATTTCAGGAAACTGAGTAGCTGGATGAGAGAAAATTTGATATGTTCGAAAATAGCTTATATGAATCTGCTCCACCATCCACGTCAGTATTAAGTCCTAAAAGAGATCAACCAACTATTATTCTACCACGTTCCGCTCCATTGTTGGCTGAAACCTACCACGATGTTGTTCCCTTTCAGGATATAACAAGTGAAAAATACCTGTCAGATAACAAACACCAAAACTACACCGAAGCCCAAAAGTCTGGTGCGAGTCCACATTCGGGGATAAGTGGCATTGAAGAGTTGAGTTCTTCTCCCATTCCAGTTTTCTCTGATTCAAGTGTTTCGTGGTTCCCAGATAGTGAAAAGGATAATACAAGATTCATAAAGAAAAAGCGAGTATATATTGCAAAATCTTCTAGTGAGAGCGATAGTAAAGAGAGTAACTGTACTGCGTTTCATAAAAATACAGCAAATAATCAAGAGTCTTTTCAAGAAATTAACAATAAAAATTCTGTTCAACAAGATCCAATTGTAGTAATCCCTGATTATACAGATAATGTCACTGTTGCTGCAGATAGTCAAATACCCACTGAACAGCTAGCTTTAGCTTCTATCAATGACGTAGCACTTACACGTTGGAAGAAATGTGATCCCAGCAAGTGGAAAAAGAACATGGCGAAGTTAAATAAACAAAACGGTTTGCCTTATTTAGGTAGAAAAGACCAAGACGTCACAGAGGAGGGAGATGAACAAGAGTGCGAGTGAAGTCTGATTTCCTTTTCATAAGCAACAACTATTATCATATTATTATTTTTTAGTTTGTGTCATGCGATTGTAGCACTTTCTTTTGTTTTTATTTTATAATTGTAGTATTTTGTTATTCCTTTCATATAAAACTTTGATATAACTTTAATAAAACTTTAATTGAATTTATAACAATAGTTTCCTTACTTATTTATGTCATATTTAAAACTAAACTAACCACACAAGCTTCGTGTATTTAGATAGTTAGTATTAACTATACACATTTGACACACCTAACAGTTAGTTCCACTTTACTTAACTCTAGTTATTTTTCTTTTTAACACTTCCAATCTGATAGCAAAATCACTAACTCCGGTCGAAAATTCACTAATTCGCAACTAAGCCAATGATTTGATAGAAAACAATTAATTTTCTTCCTTTTCTCAATTATTAGAAGTTTTTCACATATTATAGCACTTATAACATAAACTTTACTTTATTATTTTTAAAATAAAGCTGAAACTACAAAGATATTTATTGACAAGCCGAAGTTATGATTTTTTATATTTTCAAAAACTTCAACGCTCAATATCTCAAAACTAGGTTTTTCGAGTTAATGACTTTTCGCACTACGGGGACGAATTAGGTTCTTTAAATTAGATACCTTCGTCCTGTTGAAAAGTAGCGTGAGATCGGGCGTCATCCCATTGCTGTATAGAGGTCTTTCCCCATGACTTCCAGTTGATAATAGTAGGTTTCGATCTAGGGCTAATATGGACCTCTGCTCGTTGGTTTTATCCAGCTCGTCCAGCTATTATGTGCTTTTACGAGGTCTGCAGGGACTGATGACTAGCTGTGTCAGGGCTACAGAAAGTGGCTATTTTGGCCCACAGCTCGTTGGGTGGCAGACGTGGCCAGTCCAGTTTTGAGCAACATCAGTAATTTGTGATTTGGAGCGCAGTGTGGTGTTGCGTACACGGTCGGGTAGCTTGACGCCTAGAATGCTGCGATCCATTTCACGTTGGCAGATCTTTAGTTTGGACTTTTGAATGTTTGTCAAAGCCCAAGTCTGGGATCCAATAATATGAAGGTAACATAAAAAAAAACAAAAGCACGCCTGAGTCACATAAATTATAAAATTTTGTAAATGAGAGGTCCGGCCTTGGTTCAATCAATGGTCCGGAGCGAGACGGAATGGGACGCCGTCACCTCCTTCTGCGAAGCAGTCATGTTAGCGAAGGAGGTGGCGGAACGTGAGAGGGAGAGAACCTCACGTCCCAGCCGCCGCGGGAGACGCACCGGGCGTCGGGAGCCAAGTTCCTCGCGCGCCTGAAACAGATGTCAGCAAAGGGGAAGGGGTCCGAAAGGACCGATGTCTGCCAGGGTTGCGGGACTGTTCGAAAGAGATACCGCGGCCCTGGAACACAAAGAGCAAATGAAGGAACATGGATGGGTTTTAGTCAGTACAAGTCTGACACTCCTTGCCGCTCCGCCCCGAGTGGGAGGGAGTGTCAGACGATATGTATGATGATTACCCATCCAAAAAAAAAATGGGAGAGGACGTCTAAGGTCCATATAACAGGAGTCTAATAAATGACATATACTATGAAAATAGTAGGTAAACATTTGATGAACATGCACTGTTTATTAAGTTTGCTCTGATCTTTTTAAAAATAATTTTATATTGTTATTATTTATAAATTACTGCTTTTCATTGTGTTTTTGAACTTTCTAAAGCATGTACTTTAATATACTTACATTTATCATGCATTCTTTGAGCACACGTGTAATTTCTGTTTGAAATGAGTAGCTATTGAGCTAGACGTTTTCACTACGTTTATATCAATGTGTTCAATTCGTTCGCTGAAGTGAATGAACTTCAGTTATAGAACATTTACAAGGTTTCGTCTGGTCTCAGCCGACTGTTTGTTGTTAGCAGCGTGCAAAGGGTTGTACCATGTTTCAGTTGAAGTCCTCTAACTGGGTGCATTGTGCGAAACGTTATCGATAATATTGTGTTCAGAACATTGTTGAAGAGTAAGTCAGGCGACTAATTGAATATTTCGAAAGAGTTATTCAGTATTTATTGAAAGTTGAACACGTTGTAACCGAAACAGGCCTAAGAAACGCGGACGAGACGATTTGGAATCATTTCTAACTGATTGGCCAAACGTAGGGTAGATTGGAAAGGTATGAGGGGAGGGGGGATTGGTCCAGCTGGTACAAAACAATCAAGGCTCCATAACAGCCCACGGCTAAGTTACGCACGTGTACCTCTGTATGAGAATGTGGGTGGGATTATCCATTGCGATCCACGGCCACATGGGAACGTCTCGTTTGGACAACTAAACAAAATAGCATCACAAAAATCCCGTTTGGTGACTATTTTGGTCTTCAGACATGGAGTCTCGTTTCGTCAACTTTTAACTATGCGTATATTCATTCCCGAATGAGTGACCAGCAAACAAATGAACCGCCGCACGGCTTTTCTCTATGAATCCCCTGGGTAGCAGTGGACGGTTTTCTCATGCATTAGCAAACCACCCGAGTTCGCACGAGTAACGATGCCAATGAGAAATGAGCTTAGCAATTGGAGAAGCAAACTATTCTTTCATACAAGCCTCGCCCTGACAAATTGTTATTGGTTGAGCCGTTCCCAAATTATGATCCTTTACACATGTGGCAAGTGATTTTTATTTATATACAAGGTGTAGACAGACCCTTCACGAAGCCGTCAACCAAGCATTCAGTACATCAAACTCAGCAATTCTACGCAAAAATATTGTTGGGAAGCGATTTTTTTATTGGGGTGAAAACTGCGTTTTATGGTAGGACTCAATGTAACCACTCAAAATACTGTGCTGGTGGATGCATTGAATAGTACAGATGTCAGGGAGGTATTTAAAGTAATGTATATTTTTATATTTACATTAAAAACTTATAATTAAAAAAAAGGTTGTGAGAATATTGGAGCTTTGAACCCCAAAATCTCCGTAATCAGAAGGTTCCCAGGTATGGTCTAGAACAAAAAAAAAATCGCAATGACGGAAAGAACAAGTGCCTCTCGGCTTCGTTATGGGTGTACTTACACCCTTTATTTAGATTATACAACGTGTTACAGATAAGTTTTCATTTACAGAAACCAATTTCATTTTACTTTCGATATGAGCTGTCAAAATCAAAATCAAAATCAAAATCAAAGCATTTATTTCAAGTAGGCCAGTTACAGGCACTTTTGAACTGTCGAAACAAAGATAACAATGAAATGTAGCTACAGTCCCAGTCACAAGGCATAAAAACTGTGAAAGTACTGTAGTTGCCCATTCCCTAGCGTAGATCTCTATGGAGAAGAACGGGCAAGAAACTCCATGGACACTCTTTTAAATCAGCATATTGTTACAAAACCTTGGTTACATCATTCATATTGAGATGGTACATTATGTGAGAACGATGTAGCAAGATGTGCACGTTAAAAGTGTCCATAGTAAACACAAAAAAGACAATTAAAAAAAAATTAAAATAATTAATTCAAATAAGCCGTGGCAACTAAGAGATGACCAGTCACAACTGACAGCGCCCGTTCACGAACATGACGCATGGATCAGCACCATTCAACTCAACCATTTTGAAGGGAACTAAATGATCCGACACACGCGCCACCATCAGCGAGACATTGAGTGAGCATGACATACTCTCAACCGCCAGGGCACATTCAAGTCGGGAAAGGACGTAGGTTTCCAGTGAACGATAGCTCTTTAGTACATAGCACTCACACAATATGGGCTTTATATAATACTAAAGATATTGAATCTATACAATGCAAAGATAGTTGTACAATCTTCAGCAGCTCCAACAATACTATTTAATGTTATCAATTTATGCGTCCCTGTCCTTGTGGAGCAGGACCGGCATTGAGCCAAGCATTTTTGTCAGCGATATAATCGTCCAACTTGTAATATGCTTGCTTACATAGTGTGCGTTTAATGCATGTTTTAAATTTCGTCTCATTCAGTTCAAGAATACTTTGTGGAATTTTATTATAGCATCTCAAACAGTACCCCATGAAAGATGAATCTACTTTAGCGAGTCTGAAGCCCGGCTGAACTAATTGGTCTCTATTTCTAGTACTGTAACTGTGTCTGTCACCTCTTTTACTAAAAAGATGCAGATTTTTTCTTACGTACATTATGTTTTCGTAGATGTATTGACAATGTACCGTCATGATGTTAATGTCCTTAAACAGTTCCCTTAGAGAATCGCACCTACGAAGATTATATATAGCTCTGATGGCTCTTTTTTGCAGAATAAATATTGACTGAATGTCTGCAGCTCGTCCCCATAACAAAATGCCATAAGACATTATACTATGAAAGTAACTAAAATAGACCAGTCTAGCGGTATCAACATCTGTAAATTGACGGATTTTTCTAATAGCATATGCTGCTGAACTTAGCCGCCCGGCAAGAGACGTTAAATGAGAACTCCATTGTAGCCTTGAATCAAGCGTAATCCCCAGGAAAACCGTTTTATCTACGAATTCAAGTTTCTCTTTATTCAATATTATATCACAATTACTACTTTTAACATTCGGTAAAGCAAATCTAATGCATTTAGTCTTTTTTTCGTTTAATACTAAATTGTTTGCTGTGAACCAATTTTGAACCTGAAGTAGGGCATTATTCACGTCATCTAGAATTTGGGCCCGTCTATTTATCTTAAAAATTAGAGAAGTGTCATCAGCAAATAACACCATATTTTGAGGTTGGTTTTTCAGTAAATAAGGTAGATCATTTATGTATACTAGAAAGAGGAAAGGACCCAATATTGAGCCTTGCGGAACCCCCATTTTTACTTTTAAACCCTGTGAATTGATACCATTTATTTGAACATGTTGAGGTCTATCACTCAAATAAGATTTTACCAAACTAAGTGCAAGTTTTCCTAGTCCGTAATGCTCAAGTTTCAAAAGTAATGTGTCGTGATTTACGCAATCAAACGCTTTGGAGAGATCACAAAAAATTCCTATGGCGTCTTGGGACTCTTCCCATGCAGTAAATATGTGCTTTAATAAGGTTACACCGGCGTCAGTCGTACAACGTCCCTTGGTGAAACCATACTGTTGATCGTGTAGGATTTTGTTGGTGTTAAAATGATTAAGCATTTGATTCAGCATTACCTTTTCAAAAACCTTGCTAAAAACTGGCAACACGGATACAGGTCTATAATTATTAGTATCTTTACTATCCCCGGATTTGAAAAGTGGTATGACTTTACTGTATTTCATTAAATCAGGGAAAGCTCCTTGGTCTACACACAAATTAAAAATTAAAGCTAAGTAAGGTGCTATAGTCTCAACTATGGATGTACAAACTTTGATAGACATTCCCCATAGATCTTCGGTCACTTTGATTTTGATTTGCCGGAAAGCTTTGATAACTATCACAGGGCTTATGTGTTTAAATTTAAATTCAGCCGGGCATCCAGACACGTTGGCCCTTAATAAACCAATTGAGACTTCAGGTGAGGAATTTAGAGCTTCCGTAGTTTTTAACGGGATATCGGTAAAGAAGTTTACAAATTCTTGAGCTACTTCCAAATTAGAGCTTTTAGGACCACATGCTGTATCTAATGTGTAGCTAGTGTTACGTATTTTCTTCCTGTTTGTCTCGTTATTTATGACTTTCCAAACAGTCTTTATTTTATTTTCTGCTGTTTTGATCTTGTTGCTAATGTGCAGGGCTTTAGCAACCTTGCATGTATTTCTAAAAATGTTTGAATACTTAGCAACATACTTGTTGAAAGTTTCAGTGTTTATGTAAGGCTTAAGGCCATAAAGCTCAAATAGTCTTTCCCTACTTTTCCTGATACCTTTAGTAGCCCAATCACTAAATATAAATTTAGGGCAAATACTTTTTGTCTTCTTTTCAAATGTTTTGTTGAATTCAGTTCGAACTATTGAAAAGAAATTATCATACAATTGATTTATATTAATATCGTCCATGTGATGGCTCATAACATTTAACTTGTTCTGTAGGGAAATATTATACCTATTTAATTTGCTAGTAGTTATAGGTCTAAATTTAATCAGAACTTTTTGCAATGGTGTGTTACACCTAAAAGTTACAGTTTGTCCGCTGTGGTCAGACGGGAGACAATTTAATATGGTTTTATCTAAGTAATCACAATCGCAGAAAACATTATCTATACAAGTAGCAGAAGATGGAGTGACTCTAGTAGGTTCTATAAAAATATTGGTCAGGTCAAATGATTTAAAAAGATTTAATAACCGACTGCTATTGGAATTTTCTTCTAAAATATTGATATTGAAATCACCACAAACAATTGCAGATTTATTACTGGCTGAAAGTTTTGCCAGGACATCTTCCATTATTGATTCAAATAAGGAAAAGTTTTGATAATTTGGGGGTCTGTACACACACATAATTACATGCTTATCCAGCTCAACACAGGACAGTTCGACGCAATGTTCAACCGAGAGACCTACTATGTCATTACGTTGCTTATATTTAACACATTTTTTTAATAATATTAGGGAACCTCCACGCAGCATAGATTTACGGTTAAAGCAGCTACCCACCGTATAGTTATCATAATTAATAAGCATTTGGTAATCCTTTAGCCAATGTTCAGTAAAACAAATAATATCAAACATACTTTTTTCTAAAAACAATTCAATTTCTAATAATTTCGAAGAAATGCCTTGGATATTTTGGTGGAATAATTTTAAGGTGTTCTGCTGAGGCCCTTTTTTACTAACTAATTGAGTGCAAGAAGGTACCTTGCTGGTGGTAGGATTAACAATATTGTTAATGGTACCATCTGTTGTCTCACTTCCTAGTTTAAATTACTACTAATATCTGGAGTGAGGCCGGAGACTCTGGTGCCATCCCCAGATAACAAGACCCTATCACTACTACACCCTAATTGAGAATTTTCCACAGTGACACATGGATCCTCCTCAGTACAATGTTTGTAAACATTTATAGCACACACTGTGTCTATATTGTCTCATTAATCTTAGCGATGTAGGTAAATGATTTGATTCGAATAATATTTCAATCAATAGTTACTTCTATTGGCTTATTAAAGTTACCATTCACAAAGGTTCTAGTGATTGCGTAAGAACCTAATTCTTCAGCGGTAAATGAATTACTAAAATATTAATTTAGTCTACGTCTCTTGAAAATTCTCATATCATTTCTATTTGCAAATTGAGTCAAATTAAATTAACTATCTTTGGGAATATGAGCGTATGAAGATAATATTAGAATGGAAGTTGGTAATTGGAACGGAATAGGTGCCTTTTCAATTTCATTTGGGTATTTCTTCTTTACCGTGTGGTTAGTGCTTAACTTTATGTCAGAGTTTTTATACCACCCATGGGCCTCTGACTTGGCTTTACATGCCGTCGAGAAATCTCTCTCTACTATCCTCTTTACCACACGATGTTTTCCTTCACCGAAGCAAGTGATAAAAATTATACAATATGCACATGAATCCGATAAATCAGAGGTGCGTGTCCTGATTTCGAACTTGAGACCTATGACTTGGCAGTCCGACAGTCACACCACTAGACTGTCACTGCTATTTCATTTGGGTGAATTGCTGTCAACGATTATGAATTCAGTTTTTCGGATAGAATAGTTTAAGAAAAGTCTATCCTCGCTATTATTTGAAAAATATTATTATACTGTTGAAGATGTTATAAGACTAGCGGCCCGTCCCTGCTTCGCACGGGAGCCTATGTTACTCAGGGTGAATGTGGCTTTCTAACGGTGAAAGAATTTTTTAAATCGGCGCAGTAGTTTTTGAGTTTAATCATTACAAACATACACACAAAAATACTAAACTTTCCTCTTTATATTATCAGTGTAGATAATTTTTAATATTTCGTGTGCACATTTGATGTAATTTTTTAAATATTTTTAAAAAGTTTTTATGTAATATTTAAAATAGTTTGTTTTGTGAGTATTTGATTTTGTTTAATTTGCTTTTTCTGCTAGTTTTTTTTTTTGTTTTTTTTTTCTATAATATTTGTACGCCTTCATGAAAAAACATAGCGCCCATTAAAAAAATTAACCCAAGACCTTTATGTTAGTACCTATGTTTCACAAATAAATATTCTGATTCTGAAAGTTTAAGCTGATAAACTGACAACAACTAGCTCTCTAAGGGTTCCATACCACAAAAATATGCATTTTATAATCTGTTTATGATAGAAATAATTGTAATACTCAGAGCACGCTTGGTTTGAACAGAGAAAAGAGAAGATACCATCTGTAGCAGCAGCTGCAGAGAGAGTACCTACCTAATACATTATCAGTGAAAATTGAAACTGGCTTCGATGGTGTCTTTTGCGGAAATGTCGAAACGTTACTATGTATACATATAAAATATGTTTGTATTCCTGACCAAACCCAATTTCATAACCAACCATCAGACCAAAAACTATACATATATTACAAGCTTTCGATAGTAAACTTCGTGTCTCCTACATAAAATTTATTGGTGCCGATAAAATGTACTTTAATATGCATAGCGTACCGATATTAGTATTTATATCTCGTCGATCCAACATGTTAAAGTGAACAGTCCAGACAAGAATTTACCGCGTCGAACACTTTTCCTATATATTTTAGACTAAAGCCACGTTCAGACGAGATAGCTTTGTAGTGTGGGGAATAAATCTTGCAGTAACTTTGGTTTAGATTTTCTGAGTGGCGGCTATGACGGGTGCTGGGAAGAGCTATTGATTTTTCTGTTGCAGTCCAGTGCGAAGCGTCTTTGTATTGAGGTTAAAAAGATCTGTTGGAGATTTCTTTGAGATGTAGTGAAAAGTGATGGACCAAAATATTTGTTGATAATATATCAGAGAACATGTGAATCAGGCAATATGTGCTATGAAAGTAGCACAACAGCAGTTATATAATACATTGATTAACTGCAAGATAAATTATACAATACGCCTTTCAAATCGCCATTTTCAAAAGATAAACTTTGCAATGTAGCTTCGCGTGAAAACGAATCTTAATAGAGAAGAGGAGGACGCTGAATGCGCCCCGTGTCTGCCTGCTGAATTATTAATGTACTCTCTTGGAAACATGATACTTGGCGACATCGGCACGTCGCGAACTACGGTATAACTACTTTTGCGAGTCGAAAACAAGTTGCAGATAGGAAAATTTTCAGGATTAATTTTAGAGTGCATTGGGGATTATTTTTTGGCGTTTGGTAGATTATGGACTATTTTACGTTATTTGCCTAATATTCACTGTGGCGCTTGGAATATCAAAGGTTTCCGTTGGTACCTCATCACCATCAGCATAGTCTTCATTTGCCAGTCCAACTGAATGCAGCATAATAAAAGCTTTTAACATTGATGAACTGATGACTGGAAGACGGCCCCAACTATGTTGATAACACACTAGGCAGATGATGTATTAGTTTTCCATCCAGTTTCTTATTTAACAATAAAAATAATTGTTAATTTCAGCTAGTACCGTTATGAAAGTAAAATCTATTCAATATAATTTTCTTACAAATAAACAAATATTTTAGTAGTCACCTTCAAAGTTCTTGTTTGTCGTAAAGCCGTCAGCGATTTTATTTAATTAAAGTTGATGTAGCTAGCAGTACCAAAGGCTGAGTCATTATTGTAAAATCTTTCACCGTGACAACGTTACTTTACTTTTGTTTATTTGTTTATCGAGTTTTCTTTAATGTTCTAGTAGTACTTATGTTTTTATTTGATTTTGAAATGAGCCGAGTCCTGCGGGTTTAATATATTATTATGAGCCTACAAAGACAATCTCTACAGTACAGATGGGAGGGTTCATGGACTGCCCAGATCTCAAGTGTGTATGAGGCGTGTGTCCACAGAGAATCACATTCCATATTGCGCTGCTTGCCCTGACAACTGCGCACTTGACGATCTTAAGAATGCATTAGCGAGCAGAGTTCGCATAGCTGAATTTATGGCCAAATATATTTAATGAACATTTGTCATCGACACGCTAAGAATAAACTTGTTATGTGTGCCTCACTACAGGCCGAAAGATTCTCTCCTAATTTCTAATTTTTCTCTGTTTTACAATTTGGGCTAACTCCTTTAGATTAAATAAAATCAACAAAAAAAACGGTGTCTCTCACTCTGTTTTAAAGCTTTCACGGTTTAAAACTAAACTTATAGACAATTACGGGATATCTTTCGTGATTATTCATTATTTTGAGCTGCCGATATTTCGACGCTGTTGCAAGCGCCATGATCGCAGGATGACTGGAGAATGCGGGTGGATGGTTAATAAATTGTTAGGTGCAGTCAAATCTGTCTACCCTCTTTATTAGTCTTTTGCTACGCGCACTACTGGAACTCGACGCTAAGTCGCGGCAAAATACACTCACAGTATCCCTAGGTTTTGTGGAGTCCTTATTACGAAGCCGGCTGTTACTTTTAAGCATACTTAAAACTGGATTCCACGTATTTGACCATTTGAAACCCTCCTCTCGATTGAAATTTTTGTGTTAGGTAAGTAAAGTTTTTCCATTGAGAAAATACGTTGCTTGTGAACCTTCGAAAAATTGGGAGCTCAAAATAATGAATAATTACGGAAGATATCCCGTGATGTGACAGTATAAGTTTACTGTGTCTCATGGAATGAACTCTTATCGAAGCCAGAAAGTATGCTGTTTTCAATATACTTACGAAAGTTCTGTTAAACTTCAAAATACATCCTCCTTTTCCGTATCAAATCCAACAGCCTGACCTCAAATCTAAAACTTTCCATAAATGCTGAAACAGAGACAGACAGTTGTAATCGCTACCAAATACTGCGCAACCAGTTTTGCCAAAGCCGATTACAGCAACCCAGAACAAAGACCAACCACGATACAAACAAATCTGAAGAAATCCCATTTCTGTACTGTGTGCGTTTCAGCATGGTGATAGCGGTCAATATCATCTCTTATACCTGATACTTGCAATTTTAACAATAAACTATGATCGTTTCATTATTCTTTGTTGTGCATTGACATCGTAATAATGGTAGAATAACGTTTACAAGTGATAGTGACAATGGATAACAAAAAGTTAAACCTAAAGCCGCAAAAGCTGTAGAAAGTTACATAAATTGTTACCATGTTGCAAAATATTGCTCTACAAAAAGTAACTTCAGTGTGGAATGCGTGTATGGAATCTATAATGAAGAACATTGAATAGGTATCCATTTTTGAAGATTCTGTTCTTCTGTTTTTCTTGTATTTCTGTTAAAATATGGGTGGGACAATAACTGCGATAGCCAAGCTAAAACGTAGTGACCATAACAGGCAACATAATAATCAACATAACAATAAATTATAAGGAAAAGCATTCGCTTACGCCATCAGAAGTTTCAACACTAACAATAAGGTTTACGAGTACAAAGTTTTGTTAGTAAACAGTCCCTCGCTTTCTGTCGCGGAAAAGATGCAGTGGATAAGCATGACCCTACATTATATTGCTGTGAAGCACGCTACTGTTAGTGGGGCGTTGGTGATACTGTGCGCGAGTAGCGACTTCATACTTTGAGTGCATTTTCATCATACAAAACGAAAGTTAGCCATGAACTCCTTTGAAACTGCGCCTATCGGTGTGAACCCGTGAATCATTATGATCATATTTTTGCCCTTGTCCCATTCTGTTTAGGGTCGGCGCAATACGTTTTCTTCTTCCATTCGTGTGTCAGATGTCACGGCATCGTGTGAATCTGTGAATGTCGGCTGTTAATGACACAATATGTAGTTTTTATACTTTAATAACCGCCATGTCGCTGGATGCAGGTGGCATTGGACCGGACACGATGGAAATCGACTGGGGAGGCCTATGTTCAGCAGTGGACAACAACGGGCTGAAATGATGATGATGATGAACCGCCATGTGAGAAGAAATTACTGACTTTTCCACAATTTCACATTAAGACAAATGGTTATACAGGGTGTAACAAGACCCTTCACGAAGCCGTCAGCCAAGCATTATGTACATCAAACTGAGTAACTTTACGCAACAATTATTGATGGGAAACGACTTTCTTTTTTGGGGTGAAAAATCACGTTTTACGATAGGACTCAATGTAACGGACTCAAAACATTATGCTGATGGATGGATTGAATATTACGGGGGTTGTGAAGGTGTGTAAAGTAAAAATCTTACATTAAAAACATGTATTACAAAAAAAAAACTTGTGGAAAAGTTGGAACTTTGACCCCCAATATCTCCGTAACTAAAAGGTTTCCAAGTATGGCTTAGAAGAAAAAAATAATCGCAATGACGGGGAGAACAAATGCCTTTCGGCTTCGTATAGGGTCTTGTTACACCCTTTATAATATTTAATCTATAGCTAAAAAGAGAACTGTATCAATGTATATAGCTCCATAGTAACGACTGCCTACCAGGACACCATGTCTTCCCTTAAATAATATTTATGTACGTATGCCCCAGGCTCAGAACAAATATCAGAAGGCTGAACAAACATTTATTTCGTTCTAGGATCGAGATGGCGATATTTATTGCTTTTACCGTGTGGTCAGAGCTGTGAAATAGACAGTCGTCTTTTATTGTTTTCATGGGAACTCGGGTGACAATATTTTTTTAGGGTTCCCTACCTCAACTGGCAAAACGGAACTCTTATAGGATCACTGTGTTGTCCGTCTGTCTGTCTGTCAAGATCCTTTTTCTCAGGGATGCGGGGCGGTAACAAGCTGAAATTAATACCAAATACTCACGTCTGCTACTCCTTGTAGCAGACGTGAGTGAAAAAATCATACTTGTAAGTCAACGCGATCAAAAGATATGACTGTTTATGTCGCATATTATGTGATTTCACAAGGGAATCAAAACCTATAGGGCAAAAAGCAAGGCCTTACAGCACAAATAAAGGAAGTATTCCAAAAAATAAAAAGTTGAAAATTAAAGGGGGTCCCCTACATACATCATTGACGTTTTTTTTTTAGATAATGGTACGGTACCCTTCGTGCACGAGTCCGACTCGCACTTGGCGGGTGTTTATATTGTAAAATACAAACGTCTTCGAGAATAAACATGAAGGAAGAATGTGTAACTCGGATAAAGCTACCATAACAGAGTAAGAAAACAAGCTTAAAAAATAATGCTACAGAAGACATGGATGTTCTGAACAATGCCAAAATGATGACAATTTTAATACGTAATAAGCATCTTTAATTTATAATAAAATTAAAAGACTATAGCTTATTTAAAAGCTTGATGTTGGTAACACATGCGATTTTCATTTATCCAGTATTACATTTAAGGCAAATGTTGCTATAACACTATGTACCAAACAGCTCAATTGTAAACCCTCTGCAATGCGACCTGACCCCAACATCTACAAGTGGAATTTGTACTAGTCGTACATTTTACCGTTCCTAGCATATTTATATCGTCGTCGTAGACGGTCGTAGCGAAGCTATGGCTGGATCGATAGATCTGTGAGGTAGAACTCAGGTTGGCGTGGCCATGTTATGTAGGATGAAAAAGAGTTTTCATCTCTTTATTAATTTAGCTTTTGTTCACTTATTTTTTTTTTCAAAACAGTTCTATCGTTTTTCGAGGATCTGACTTTGATTTTGAAAAATCTTCCAATTTTCCAAATGCATATGTCTTACTACATCGGGTTGGTCTGAGATAAAAGATTACATGCTACCTCGAGATTACTTACCCCACCCGTATACCCGTAACCTATGCGATTAATCGCGCGAATACGCGGAAATTTTCAAGAAAATAAAAGACGCCCCTCTGTCGATAGGACTCAACTACATTATGCTAGTTGCACCTTGGTCAAGGTATTTTTTTGTATCAGACTGTTGACTGTTGTCCTAATGTTGGGCAAAGGCCTCCGGTGAAATTAGTATATTATAGTATCCAGTTTGACCACGACCGCGTATTTGCGTTGTGACTGTGGACTTTACTATGAAAAACGCATTCCCTCTTAAATTAACGACTGAAAGGTACCGTCGTAAATGTTCTAATAACGATGTAGTGATTTAGCAAATATGTCATAAAATGTCATAAATTGCACCCTTTATAATAGTTACGTGTTTAATAACTTTTAATATGTAGTGGATGGCACTGCATGTGGTGTTCACAAATAAAACAAACGTTCAGTATCAGAAAACCTATTTAAAAAATATGCTGGCAGGTGTCCATATATGTCTAAACATTTTTTGTATCTCAGTTTTACTTAACATTTTGTAAACATCCAAATGGAAGGTATTTTAAAAAACAATTTGAAAGTTTCTTCATATTTGAACATTTTCATTCTACAATTTTATTAGTTTCCAAGAAACACTTTTATTACTCAGTTTTAAAAACTGCAAACACGCTATTTTTTTTAAAGCCACTACAAATTCATCACGACAACGTTGCTGTAAACATGGAACCTTTAAATTACAAATGGCTGACTGACAAGAAAAAATATAAAGGCGAGCAAAAATTGCTGCGAAAAGTTAGCTAAGAAAAGGATTAGGGTTATGATTTTCCGATGAATGATTACTATGCAATGAGCATTATTTATCTGTTGCTTATTTACTTTTGTGATGTCTTTGCCAGGTTTATCGCAAGTCGCTACTCTAAAGTGGTTAGAGCAAGCAAATAACATAAAATAACAATAATAAATAAACAATTAAAAATAAATAAAAATTGAAAATCGGTGAAGGAAAATATTGTGAGGAAACCTGGACTTATAAAAGTCTTTTGTTACTTTTTTTTTTTCGGTTTGTCAGGCATCAAATGACTGGGCGTCGGGAGCCATCACGTGGCCCCCGACGCCCAGGGCGTCTCCCGCGGTGGCTGGGACGTGAGGCTCTCTCCCTCTCACGTCCCGCCACCTCCTTCGCTAGCATGACTGCTTCGCAGAAGGAGGTGACGGCGTGGACTTATAAAAGTCTGAAATCGCCAACCCATCTTCAGCAAGCGTGGTGATCAATGCTCGTGCCTTCTCTGTTGAGAACAGGCCTTTGCCCAGCAGTGGGACAGTAATAGGCTGATATTATTATACTATAAATAAAAAATTAAAGAATAGAGAATATGTTAAGTAAAAGATTAAGTGAAATTTCTCAAGAGTCAGGATTAAAGTAGTCTTGTTATACTAGTGAGACTGAATTTTCTAGAACAGAATATTAATAATTAACTATACTGAATAGCTGGAATTTTAGTTTGATAATGTGTATGATAATAGTGAGAAAGTAATTCTTTTTCATAGTTCTGGGTAATGTTTTGAGCTTTTATGTATATAAAATGTTTGCAAGGTCAGTGGTTTGGCTGTGTCGAGTGTAAATAATGTTTAGTTTGTGTACCTATAATGGCAACCTTGGTTAGTGTTCAAGGTCCTATCAAAATATGTTTGTAAGCTTTTTTACACATATTATAAGCCTTTTTAGATGTCTGGTTCTGCGACCGCGTTTTTCTTTTATACTATGCAATGAATTTTGATGCGATTCTCACAATCATATAGAGATTTTGTTGTTGGAAGGCTTCTGTGTTTGTATTAAACACCAAAACCTTGATTTATTAGAATATTAATTTATTGATTTAAAATATAATAAAAAAGGGCCAAGTGCGAGTCGGACCATCCATTCCGCACTATCGTAGTAATTTTTAATTTATTTTTGTTATTTATTGTTTTTATCCTTAAAACGTCACTTGAGTGATGTAGATTCTTGTAATTGCAGCTAAATTATTTAAAATATCGATAAAAAATTGGATACGCGGGATATGGGACCTTACACACTCTTAAACTTGTATTCGCTCTTAAACTAGTAAATTGATAGTATGTTAATCCTTAATCTTAATTAAATGACTGCCATCAAATTCAATTCAAAATTCCATCTAACGAAGGAGGAATTTAAAGACTATAATTCACGGTTGCGTGAAAATCTGATGAGTTTCTGAACCCTCAAATTGAAATTTAATTTTTGAGTTAAATGTCATTTTGATCTCCTTAAATGCAGAGAAAGATTTACGCATAATATATTTACATAACTCACAGTAATGGTATTTAAAGTGCTGTTAAGTAAGTTCAAATATTTCAGACAAATCCATTTTAAAAACAGAGAACTGGGGCTTTACTTAAAATTCTAAGTAGAATTTAAAAGATTTTAAAGTAAGATATGCTCGCTTTATAGTATCCAGTTGCATACTTCTGTTTATTTAAGTGCCAGGCTTTATAGCAAATTGCAATGTTAATTGCACAACGCTCTTTTAATATATCCTTCTTTCCTTCCACATTTAGACTTGAGTTATTGAGCTCGTGTTTCGCATAACAAATTGCTGCTACGCCGTAGCCACGTAGCGCCCGCCGTAGGCGCCTACGCTTTGCTACGACTGAATTTTTTTTTTTTTTTTTGATGACGTCTTCTTTAGTGGACGATGTTTAATTTCGTCATTTTTTGGGATTTAAATATCTAACTTTTTGTAAAAACTTTAGCCTTGCATAAAAAAAAATCATTCCCAACTGTAAACCTAGAAATCTTGATTTTTATAATGAGAGCTATTGATTTCGATTTTCATGTTTACAGACCATATTATTATTTGGATTTTTTGTTACGCTGATCAAATTATGACCTTGGTAAAGGTCTCATCTTACCAATGTGGATCAACGGATGTCGTCCACAAACCACAGTATTTTATGAGCTAGCGAAATATTAATCTATATACCTTTTAATAACTCCTCTCCGCGGCTAATCCTGCGCTAATATCACGGAAACGTATAACCGGGATAAAAACTATCCTATATTTAAGTCATGGTCTCTCTATCTGAAGAATTGAAATCATCGAAATCCCTTATGCCGTTAAAGTGTTACAAGATATAGTTTTTTTGGCAATTATAATAATTATATAGGATGGAAGTGAAAGCGGCGGAAATTGGTCATCACGTATTCAGTACATCATTCTAAACTCCCCACATCGAAATTTTGCATCGGTAATTTCAAAAAATATCAGCTGTTCCATACATTTTGTCCGTTAAGGTCTTGGACTTTTGTACGAAACAGCTATTGTTTATAAAATATCTGATGAAAAATTTCTGTGGAGCGGTTTGAATGATACTCTGAGTACCGTGTGGTAACCGTTCCACCCTGTCTATAAGGATTATGTATCACCACAGCAACAATTCAAAAAGATTATGCAAAGTTCTAGTAAAGCTAATATGAAAATGAACGCAAGCATCGTTAGTTGCACACATTCGTTCTCTTAATGGGCTCACATACTTTACACAAATGGCTTGGTAAGACTACCTAATACTGCGGTACAGTTTAACATAACATTTGAATTTTACATCTAGAATTACGTTGTTTATTTTAAGTTACAGTTCTGAAGGGTTAAATGTAAAATATTGCCAAAATATCTCCACTAATAATATGTAATATCTTAACGTTATAAATGGATCCCACAGGCCCTTTTTTTTTTCTTTCACAAAGATTGAAAAGACGGAAGGGAGGCCTTTTTCATGAGGTGGGACACAAATGGCTGATAATAATATAAACGTGAAGAAACTCAGTCAGAATAAAATACTACTTACCTTGTCATAATTATCTTAAAGGTTGAAGGGATTTCAAAACTTGGCAGACAGGTAGACCATGATCTCGTGGGATCTAGGGTGTATTTATCCCCGTATCAGTGGTACGTCACCGTGGGATAATTTATGACCTCTACGCGGGAAACTGAGGGTAGAAGCTATAGAAAGTATTTAAAACATTTTAATTATAAAACAACCATCGTAATTATTTATTAAGCCTTTTTTTTTTTACCTATGGGAAATCATCAAATAACCCCTCCCGCTCTGGGCTGAGCAGGAGGGAGTGTCAGACTTTTACTGACTAAAACCCATCCATGTTCCTTCCTTTGCCCTTTGTGTTCCAGGGCCGCGGTATCTCTTTCGAACAGTCCCGCAACCCTGGCAGGCGTCGGTCTTTACGGACCCCTTCCTGTTTGCTGACTCTCTTTGAGGCGCGCTAGCCCATAGCTCACCGTCCACAGGCCCGCGCCTACGGTGGCACTACGACGCATTATTTATTAAGCCTAACTTATATACTTTTATTGTATGTACCGTTGACTAATATAAAAAAAAAACAAAAATCAAAATAAGTTTATTAATCAATAGAAACAAAACAGTTGTGTCTTAAACAAGGTGAATTTTTCAAGACTGAATCGTTAGATATTAATGAATGGACAACGCATATGACTAAAAGAGTGATGGATTTGTATGTTGTGGGATGGAGAGGGAGAGGAAGGTCAAAGAAAAAATGGGTGGATTGTGTGAGGAATGATATAAAAGAGAAAGAGGTAAATGATGCCGTGACGTCTGACAGGGGAGAATGGTAAAAGAAAACGTGTTGCGCTAAAAGATAATGATGATGTAGGTACTATTGTATCATTCCCTCTATGTCGATTCGCAAAACAAATGGCATCTGTTTTAAAAAGTTTACCCTTATTTATTTATTTATTTATTTAAACTTCATGTACAATAGTGGTACATAGGCGGACTTAATGCCATTAGGCATTCTCTACCAGCCAACCTTTGGGTTCAATACGAAAACGCTGTGGTAGGGTACAAAATAACTATATGAAAAAATATATATAAGTACTTATAGTGATACTAATACACACCCACCCTTGACCTCGAGGTTGACCAAAGTGAAAGAAACGCTTTGTTGACGTACCTATTTTAAATAAATAAAAAATAAGTGAATAAAAAAAAGGTAAAATACCACTTAAAATAAATCGAATGATATCTAAAACGGCTGGATAAATGGACGCTGCCAATGATCTTAAACAAATAGAGTCAGAAACAGCTGTGCTTAAAACGCTAATTCTATAAGTACAAGATCAATTTGTGTTGCAAAAACACGGTCACGAAAAACAGAAGACTATAGACATTACATAGTCTTCGCTGACATTTCAATAAGATATCAACAAGTACCTACATTATGAAATAATCCTCCTTTAGGGCTTTGCCGCAGTCGACTACAAACAGTCAGGTTTCAAATTACCTCCTTGTTCTCAGAAAAACAAAAGGTAAGCTTGTACAACGTACCTATCGGCAAAGGCCAAAAGCGATACAGCCTTCGGCTTAATAAACGGAAGATTAAAAAAACACGCTTGTCTCGTTTCGTTAACGTTCCCTGAAATAACGAAACTCGTTATTCATGAGTCCTCACGATACAAGTCCCGAATACATAATTCAGTTGATTTTTTTTTTTCAGTTCTCGGTTTTTTTTTTTCAAAACGTTAGGTTGGATATTTTTTTAACCGACTTCTTATTTATTTGCGTCTCATTTTATTTTTATTCGGCTTGGTTAAAATTCAACGTCAATTCTGGAATTTGAGTGCATATTTTGAGAGTTCCATGAAAATATTTAGAATTTCCGAACGATTTATGTGTTGTAAGTCAACACAAGAAAGTAAATATTTTGTTGGTTGGTAAAAGAGGTGGCTAAATAATAACTGCCGCTCGGGTCGATGTTTAGGTTAAGCCGCGCTTGCCTAGGTTGGTCTGTGGATGGGTGACCACCATTACAAACCGAGTTTCCTCCTTGCTTCGGAAAGCACAATAAGCCGATGGTCCCGGCTGTCAATTATAGATCTTTGGCAGTCGTTACAGGTAGTCAGTGGCCCAAAAAGTCTGATAATCAGTCTTACAAAGGGGTATCGTATTACTAAGAACTAATTGTTGTGGAGGTCAAAAAGGCAGTCGCTCCATGTAAAATACTGGTATTCAGCTGCATCCAGTTAGACTGGAAGGCGACCCCTACATAGTTGGGAAAAGGCTAGGTAGATGATGTTGGTGGGTAAAAATCTATCAGGCTCAAATCAACTCCATCCTAGCCCTGCCACTATGTTGGTGTCAGCTTCCAGTCTAAACGGATACAGCCGATTGACGCTTTATACATGGAGCGACTGCTAATCTGACCTCCAAAACCCAAATACTGATGGGTTACACGATATTATTCATTGATAAGACCGCTAACCAGCTCATGACACAAATCAATGATGATTATGTCTAGTAGTCGCCAGCGGGACTGCTGAGCCTGGGTTCGATTTAGATCGGGCAATGTGTTATTGATTTTTTCTATATTAAGAATTTGTCAGTAGCAGCCATGGATTCTGGATTAGGGCCTGGTATTTCGTGGGACTTGAACATAATTGGTGAAATATGGTTGTACTTTTAGGTAAGTACACCTCTTGCTTACCATTAATAACAATAATAAACAATATTTTTTTTTTATTGTTATTCCTTCTTCTTGTTTTTCATCATATTGTTTAATATCTACCTTGTTTTTATTTTTTTTATGCCTATTGTTTAACTCCTACTTTCACGCGGTATCTCTGTAAAAGCTAATTCTAGCCTGGAAGGGGCCTGGTGACCTGTAACACAGGTTTTTTCCCAAAAATCTACATCAGGCACCAGTCTCTCACAAAGGTTGAATTCAGCTGAGACATTTCTTTGTACATATTAACTTTAAGTCAGCTTTGTGAAGAGAGAATAAATGAAATAATAATAATAGTAATGTTTTTTATATTGTCTTTTCTAAGGAATATTTAAAAATGTAATTAGTTTGTAAAAATATGAATAAAGGAAATAATACTAAAATCTAGAACACTAATTCTATTTAGAAACTAATTGTTTCTCCCGTTTCAAATTCCACCAAAATACCCTCGTATTTTATAGGCGCTTCCCATTAACATTATAATTATTACCGGGTTCGTAGTTACACGCCTTTAGTAGGCTATCAAGTGAAGGAGATTACTGATAATATAATTTAAGTTGCTAGGCAGGCCCTTTGGTAACAGATTGAATAGTTGTCCCGAAGATTTGATGTTAATCAGGGACTTCCTAATGCCTGCTTGGTCTAATTATGAGTTCGTGGGTTGTTGATTTAGGTGGAACTGTTAGATGTGAATGCCATGCAATGTAATGTAATGTAAAAATGCATGAATTTAAGATTAGGGATGCTGGAGCTTCGTCGTCGATTAGTTTTTTAAGTAAAAATTACGGTGAATATGTATAAGTAGGTAATTTTGATTGTGCTTGTAGCCAAAATTGTATAGACTAGCTGTATTTTCGAAACAAACATCGTTCGAATTTGGACGTTGCGAGTTCGTGCTAGAGTTTATTATCTCAATTGGTGAAAGAAGGTATCTCATATTAGTCGATACTTAATAATCTACAGCATCGTCTAGTGCCTGCCATATTATCTGATTTATGATAGGTATACAAAACGTAAGTATTTTGTTTTGCTTATAAAATAAGCAATTATTCTAGAAGTCTCAATTTTTTGTCTAGAAAAACCCCAATATTGCTTACCAACCCTACTTTTCAAGCAACAAATCATTTTCAAAACATGTGATAACCATCTGTTTGTCAAGTAGCAAGATGTATGGCCTAATAACGTTTTCCCGATACCGAGCAATATAGCCTCGATATTGGCCAAGCGGTAAGAATAGCAATCAGCTGGGAACACGGATGGAAACTAGGTATCTGCATTATGGGGGGGAGGTGACGTGAGCGGAATATTGGTGCGAACGATGATCGATATCTGGTGATCTGGGTAATAGGCAGGGGATTTTGTCCTTCTTCATAAATAGATCTAGGGGATTTCATAATTCGTCTAATTCTCTGGTAAAAAAATCTCTATTCCTCATTTCTTTTTAAGTTTGAATTTCGAACACAAGCTTTTGCCTGCGGCTTCGTTCGCCTCAATTTGGAATTTGTCAATGAATTCGGGTTGTACTCTGCTTGTAATAATATAATTCAATCATGGTTCGAAAGACATGTGGCGCGTTATTGTTGTTTTCCTCGGGAACAGTCCTTTTTTTTTGAGGTTGAAAGTGCGTTTTTGTAGACAACGTACAATAATATGCAAAATATCTGGATGATACGTTCAGTGGTTTAGGCATGAAAAGGTAACAATCAAACTTATTGTCGAATTTATAATTTTTGTAAGGATTTTGTGGAGGGGCGCATAATTTTATATTAGACGAACTGTGTATGACTGACTAGTTTATAATAACTGCAAAATGCTAGTGGAAGAAAATACTAGGGTATGCTTTTAGCTTTTGTGATTTTAGCAGCAATATTTTATTATTTTAAAATCAAATAACAAAGGCTTTTGGCAAGTCCTTGTACCTGCAACCTAGAAAACGTGCCAATTATATTTTTAAATGCGTTTAAGGTAAAACATCCGAATAGATAGCCTAAATAAATTAAACAGTGTTCCTTACTAATAACATTGCTTTTAAAAACTTGCAAAGATTTGCGAATTCAGTGAATTGAACTGAGTTTAAAGATTTTATTTGAATAACGATTACTCTAAAGGTTGGTAAGTTAATTATATGCCTGTGGTTTTAAAACTGGCTTAATATAGAGAAAATACATGGATGACAGTTAAAGTGACAGCCAAATTTTAATGGACATTTATTTTCGTCATCTTTATTTTTGTCTGCTAGTACACGTACACACACGTATGTAGCTACTTATAACCCCATTGAATGACTTTTTCATGAAATAGTTACAGAATAGGGCTAAATGAACTTTGAGGGTTGTATTGATGATTTTAATAATTATAATTCTGTAGCCAAATACGTGTTACGGGCGCGACTCATTTTTCATTAACATACAACCTGAAACAGATCTGCAATTGCAAAAAACGTAAGAAAATTGGAACTTCGCGGGCTACCCTTGCGCGTCCACCTAATGACTCAGCTTTTAAGTTCGCGTCGTAATGTCACTACCGTAGAATGACATCCAGCAATCTTATTTACCTACATGTCAGGCCCAAATAAAATGTACCACTGACAGATGTTTAGGTAGATTTATTACTATAGACTGTTACTATTATTACACTTATTTTGAAAACAAAATTGATTTTAATGGCATCAATGGCTGCTCTAACAGAATCATAATATGAATCGCTTTAAAAATATAAAATTCTTAAAATGGTCTTTATGGTTATGACCACAAAGTCCATTTTCATAGTTTTAAATTTTTATATTATGATTCTGAAAAAGCAGCCATTTTAGGCCCCCAGGTCATTGTATATAATGGTCTAGTATTAGGTGTTCTGATTGTAAAAGAGCAGTAATTTGTAGACCGACGAAGGTATACATATATCTGTGCCTACCTCTTAAGTAAGGTTGGTATTTAAATCTGAGTCCTAATTTCAGGAGAATCTCAAGGGTTCAATGACACCTTTTACGTAAGTAGGTTTCAGTAAATAGGGATTGATGATCTCTTAAATAAAGCCATTATATCCATTGCCTTGTATACAGCGTGTAACAGAAAGGGTATAATCATATGGAATACTGTGGTACGGACCATCAAACTGAACAACTTTCTCTATGGGACCACCATCGAAATCGTAAAAAAAATATCAGCTGTCCCATACATTAGTGTCGAGTAGGTATTGAAATTTTGTATAGGATAGCTGTTTATTTTTTTACGTTTTCGATGGTGGCAGAGAAAGTTGTTCAGTTTGATGGTCCGTACCACAGTATTCCATATGATTATACCCTTTCTGTTACACGCTGTATAACTGTTGCTGGGGTAAATTCACAGTCACTGTGATTTGTAACTTTCAAATCACGAAAGGTTATCGCCACAGAATTAAATAAAATGGTTAAGAAAGTCTTAACCATCAACCAACCAACCAGAAGCAGGGGCGCTGTCGCAATTACAGTTTTTATTTTTTGCTGCAATATTAATCAATAACCAAAAAAATAAGGCAAAAGTAAACCCCAGTTGACCACAATAAAATCGAGAATTTGACTCAAACACGATTTTCAGCCAATACAATTTCTTTTTTTTTTTTACCGATCGGATGTCATCAAATAACCCCTCCCGCTCTGGGCTGAGCAGGAGGGAGTGTCAGACTTTTACTGACTAAAACCCAGCATCCATGTTCCTTCCTTTGCCCTGTGTGTTCCAGGGCCGCGGTATATCTTTCGAACAGTCCCGCAACCCTGGAGCCAACACCATAGTCTAATATTTGGATCATCTTCTAGTTTCGGTCGATCACCTAAGATATCATCAAACAACATATACAGGCTGTCACTTTGCATCCTGGTCAAATTCAAGGAGGTATCTATACTAATGATTCTCAACACGAATCTATCATAAAAAGGGTAGGTTTTTCATTTTTTTTACCGATTTCGTTAAGTGTAAACCACCCATATTAAAACGCAGCCCGTCTGTTCCTAGTCCTATAAACGCGCCGTCACACACACAACGCAAACGTTTATTCCACAATAAAATTATGGACAGTATGGACTAGGACTAGGGGGTGATCCGGTTGGCTACGAGGTCCCAAGCCCGCTGGTGGCCGTCCTCTTGCTCGTCGTCGAGGCGATGGTGGTGGTGGTGTCGACGGCGGGGAGAAAAACTCGTCGCTCGAGCTCGACGCAACTGCAGCGACCGGCGACACGATGCTCACGGATGTGGCGCGTCCCGGCGCGGCGGCTGCGAGGCGGAGCTGAGCGACGAGCCCGGAGATGGTGGGTGTGCCTGTTGTTTGGCTCGGCTTCTGGTCAGCATCTTAATATTATGACGTTTTATGGCATTGGTTTTCCTTTAGGTATTTTCATTTTTGGTATATTCCGGTGGTTTCATTTAATTTTGATAATGTTTTTTTTTCTTCTCATAATTTCGTTATCTAAACCGTTTTGTTGAAGAAATGTGGTAAAAATATTAAATTAAATTAGTTTCTGAAAATTTTATGTCACGTCAATTTGACATCCGAGCCACAGATCACAGCTTACCGATTGCCGTAAAAAAATAAATAAAAGACCTATCCTTTTTAATATAGATTCGGGTCGAGAATCGTCAGTATAAATACCTCCTTGAATTTGACCAGGATGCAAAGCGGCAGCCTGTATAACATCTTCTTTGCGGGTCGATGGAACTGTGTCGGCGCACAACTGAGCCACGAGTTTGGCGCCTTCAGTAACGTCCATCAATCAGTTCTGGACATGAACAAAAAACATAACATAACAAGAACAGACGCGACATCATCATCAAACTCATTCTTTTCTCACCCAATTTCTCGCCCAATTTCCCGACACTGTCAACCTCCCTATTTTACCCAACATCACCAACACACATCACCTTAATATCCACACAAAACACCAACATAAACCACCTTAATCTTTTATACAGAACGAACACACAATAATAAGGAATATTTGTCAAAGACATTACTTAGTACGACGCTGTATCTTAATTTACCGTTTCTGCTTTACGTTAAAATTATGGCTCGTTGAGCTCGCACCTGTGTCTGCCTACCTTAATACTGTACTGCTGCAGACGCATAAATAATAGTGGAATAGACTGCGTACGTAGGTAGGCAGGTCTGAAGTACGTTTGGGTGTGTCGTTAAGGAAACGTGGTGTCAAGATGTGAAAGTGTTTGTGAGGTAGTTGTAAAAAGAGAGAGTGAAATTGTCTTACAATGAGGTGTATAGACACAATTTATGTATATAGACACAATTAAAAACCTATTGTGTCTCGTGTAGATCTACGTTCCGGCACACGAAGGGTTAAAAGATGGGGAATCATCGGAAGACAGATGGGAGGCCTTTACCTTGCAGTGAGACAAAAAAGCTCATTTTAGTAATTAATAAAATAATCGTTTATTTATAAAAAGGGGCACATTTACAATAAAATATCTTAACAATTTAAATAGCACAGTTGCTTATTTGAACTAGGTTGAACCTGTGTCTCATGCTACAAGGTGCATAAATACATACTTAAAATAAATTAATTATCATTAAATTAAAAGTAAAGTACTCAAATGAAAACTTACATAACATAAAAATACAGGGTGTTAGTCTATACTAATATTATAAAGAGGTAAAATTTGTTAGTAAATTTTTATGTAGGGGGTAATTTCCGGAACGAATGATCCAATTCTAAAAATTCTTTCACGGGCAGAAAGCTACATTATTCTTGGGTGATATAGGCTATAAATTATATTTATATCATGCATATTAGCCGAGCTATCACAATTTTTGCGGACGAAGCCGCGGGCGAAGTGCTAGTAGTTTATATGCAGACAACAAGTCAATCTTCTGTCTGTGCATAAGATGTTTGAAAAATATTCACAACTAACAGATTGACATCCAGGGAGCCATAATATTAGAGTTATGTCTACGCGGGTAGGTTCTGTATAAGCCTGGGCGTTTATATGCGCTTCAGAAATAGACTGACATCATGTTACTGTCGTTACTGTAGTACAGAAAGACAGCTAACGTGCTCTACAAAGCCATTTTTGTTCTTGGCCTGGATTTGCTATTTGTACGGACAATATTATTACCTACTGTAACTGAGTGTGTACATACCTACTTACTAGTACCTTCCAAAATGGTAAAATAACTTGTGAAAGAGATGATGCACGGTGTTCCAAACAACAAAAGTTTGTTTACCTAAATAATAAGAGTATGATTTACATAATAATTGCTGACCATTTGATATAGTAATTACCTACAGGTCTCTTTAAACAATTCTGAGAATTAAAGTTGTTTAAACATCGCAAATTAATTTAATTTCTATTAATAAAAGAGAAGTTCTCTAGAGAAAAATAAAAGAACCGTTCGTAAAGAAGACAGCTTAACGAATCACAAATATGTATAACAGAAACAATAAACACAATCTTATTTCCTTTATTCTTTTATTTATACATTCAACTTTGATTTAATATTATTCCAGTCTATTTCCGACAAATTCCTAGTAAATAGAATCTAAATAGTCGAATAATTTCCCACCATAGCTCGATGATTGACTACAGGCGGTGCGAATCGATTTTGAACGGAATTGCAATCGGAAATACCGAATCAATTCGGCCAATTTCACGATGACTCGGGAGGCAGGATAATGAATTCCGTTGCTGCTCACAGATCTGTTATGGGTATTTCGTTGTTGTTGTTATTTTGATGTAAGCTGGTTATGGTTATTTATTTTCCTATATTTAGTTTGAGTAACGATGTAAACTATGGATGGATTGTGTCAGGGTGCCGTATCATTTTCTAAAAAAATATATTTTAATTGGTGTCAATTATGTATGTATGGGCACAACCCTTTAATTTTCAAAATTTTATTTTTTGGAATTTTTCCTTTATTAAGGCTGTAAGGCCTTACTTTTTACTGTCCCTTTATTTATTTAAACTTCATTTATGGTATGGTGGTACATGGGCGAACTTAATGCCACAAGGCATTCTCTACCAGTCAACCTTTGGGTCAAATAGGACAGCATTATAATAGAGTACAAAAAAACGAATAATTAATATAATAAATATATAAAAAAATACAACACACAAAAATACTATTTCTTAGTTATCATTTTTTTTTTAATTTGTCTCGTTTTTTGTTTTAAATGTTTTTGTGAATGGTTTTCTTTTTTAATTTATCTAGGATTTTAAAGTGATAAAGTGTTTTTTAGGAAATTTGCGTAAATATGTTGTCTGCTTTGATAAATATCAGATTTAATTTACGGTTCTAACCAAAACATCTCTATTGTTACAGGCGTTCAAGCGCGGGCCTACTGGCACCGCAGCTGGCATGCCAGTCATCATCACCAGCAGCGTCTGCGCCGGCGCCGCCGCTGCCCGCGCCCACCTCCCCTCCCCGCGTCGTGTCCGCTCCGCCCGCGCCCTCCCAACCCCCTCCCGACCCCGCCCCGCAAGACCAAGAAGATGGCGTCAGATTACGGCGGACCCATACAGTCGCCGTACGAGACTACCTCAAGAGGGAAACGCAAACGTTTTTCGGCGTTCAAAAGAATAATGAGAGGGAACAAAGACGGCTGTGGTATGAGAGGCGGAGGAGGCACGCGGCGCGGGCGCTCGGCGACCTCCGGCCTGACTTACCGCCGGACCATCACCCTGATGATGATGATATTAGGTGAGTGTTTACCACAACTGACTTGCTACCTTCGAGCCGAAACAGACAAATACATTTATTCGTAGAATACGAATAATAATATAGGAAAAAAGTTTTTAAATAAAAATAACATGGTTCAGGACTTATCCGCCGCTAGACGCGGCATACGAATATTTACATTAGTTACACTTGATAACACTTAAATATTAACACTTAAATGTAAAATCTTAATTTAATTTTTTTTACGCACATTTAACCCAACTTACTTACATTTTAATAAAACAAAACAACAACAAACCGATGTAACAATCTTCGGATAGCTTCTATCCAATGATTATAATTGCGATTTGACAGCTTTTTTATGGTAAGTACACCTGTCAAACACCAAATTGATGTTTTATAAAGAAGTCACCTGTAGATTAAAAACCATACAAAAATAATTTTGAAACAGAGGTTGAACATTTATAGGGTGTAACAAGACCATTAACGAAGCCGAAAGGCACTTGTTCTCCCAGTCATTGCGATATTTTTTTAGTTGTAATGAGGATATCTCTAAAGCCATGCATGGTTTCAATACTCAATTCACCGTTGTCATGGGGAACTTCAATGCGAAACTGGGCAAACGAGACGGGGATGAGCTGCAGGTGGGGCAATTTGGGGTTGGACGTCGGAATCACCGGGGTCACCTACTGGCTAGTTTTATGGAGATGGAGGGCTTCTTTATGATGAACTCCTTCTTCAAAAAGCGTGAGCACAGGAAGTGGACCTGACAGAGCCCCGATGGTGCAACTAAAAATGAGATTGACTTCATCATGTCAACCAAGAAGCAAATGTTCAATGATGTCTTTGTGATCAATTCGGTGAAAACCGGGAGCGATCACCGCATGGTAAGAGGCACATTGAACATTAATATCAAGCTTGAAAGGTCTCGACTGATGAAGTCTACGCTCCGTCCAGCACAGATCCAGATCCAAAAACCCCAAAAGCTTTCAGCTTGAACTCCAGAATCGTTTCGAGTGCCTAGGAAGCTCAGTGGACGAATACAACGATGGGTTCGTGGAAACTGTCCATACGACTGGGTCTAAGTTCTTCAAGACCCGTCGTGCAGATAAGAACAAAAAGCTCTCTGATCATACTTTTAAGCTCATGAAGGAGCGGCGTGAGATGATCCTGCAGTCTTCAGATGAGGCGTGGAAATACCGGCAGCTCAATAGACGGATCTCTAAATCCTTGAAGAGCGACCTCCGCCGCTTTAATACCGAGCGTATTAAAGACTCAATTGAGCGGAATAAAGGCTCCAAGGTATTTGCGAGAGATCTGGCTATTGGCAGAGCCAGCTCACGAAACTGAAGACCGACGATGGCAGGATCGTATCCGCCAAACCGGAGCTTCTGAGGGAGATCGAGAGTTTTTATGGGCAGCTGTACACGTCAACCAGTAAACCCGTTGTAGATCTAGCAAACGACCCAAGAGCTAGACTGACCCGACATTATACCGAAGACATCCCGGACGTCAGCCTGTACGAGATTAGGATGGCTCTGAAACAGCTTAAAAACAACAAGGTACCGGGTGGTGATGGAATTACGGCCGAATTCCTGAAGGTGGGTGGAAAACCGGTACTTAAGGCCCTTCAGAAGCTGTTTGATTCCGTCATACTCGAGGGGAAAACGCCACAGGCATGGTGCAGGAGTGTGGTGGTACTATTCTTCAAGAAGGGCGACAATGCCCGGCTGAAGAACTATAGGCCCATCTCACTTCTAAGCCATGTCTACAAGTTGTTTTCAAGAGTCATCACGAATCGTCTCGCGCGCATGTTTGACGATTTTCAGCCTCCCGAACAAGCCGGATTCCGAAAAGGCTTCAGCAGCGTAGATCACATACATACGCTGCGGCAGGTTATACAGAAAACCGAAGAGTATAACCTGCCTCTGTTTAGCGTTTGTGGACTACGAGAAAGCCTTCGATTCGATCGAGACTTGGGCTGTACTGCAGTCTCTCCAACGGTGCCAAATCGACTATCGGTACATCGAGGTGTTGAAGTGTTTGTACAAAAACGCCACCATGTCAGTCCGACTTCAGGGTCAGACCTCGGAACCTATCCTTCTGCAGCGAGGTGTTAGACAGGGAGACGTCATATCTCCGAAACTGTTCACCGCTGCACTGGAAGATGTCTTCAAGGTTCTGGACTGGAGAGGGCTAGGCATCAACGTTAATGGCGAGTACATCACTCACCTTCAGTTTGCCGACGATATAGTGGTCATGGCTGAGACCATGGAGGACCTCAGTAAAATGCTCGATGACCTCACTAGAGCCTCCGAAAGAGTGGGTCTTAAAATTAACATGGACAAAACCAAGGTTATGTTGAATGGCCATGTAACACCCACTCCTATCAAGATCGGAGACTCTATACTCGAAGTTGTAGACGATTATATCTACCTGGGACAAACGGTCCAGCTAGGTAGGTCTAACTTCGAGAAAGAGGTCAACCGTCGAATCCTACTCGGCTGGGCAGCGTTCGGAAAGCTGCGCGGTATCTTCTCGTCCAACTTACCGCAGTGTCTCAAGACGAAAGTCTATGACAAATGTGTGTTGCCAGTGATTACTTACGGGACCGAAACGTGGTCGCTCACAATGGGCCTCATTCGAAGGCTTAAAGTCACCCAAAGACCAATAGAGAGGGCTATGCTCGGAGTTTCCTTGCGTGATCGAATCAGAAAAGAAGACATCCGCAAGAGAACCAAGGTTACCGACGTAGCCCGAAGAATTGCCAAACTAAAGTGGCAGTGTTCAGGGCACATTGCACGCAGAACGGATGGCGGACGGGAGTGGCGACCGCGAACCGGAAGACGTTGCGTTGGAAGGCCTCCCACTATGTTGACCGATGACCTGGTGAAGGTTGCGGGGATCCGCTGGATGCGAATTGCACGGGACCGGTCAGTGTGGCGACACTTGGGGGAGGCCTATGTCCAGCAGTGGACGTCTTTCGGCTGAAATGATGATGATGATGAATGCTTGGTTGACGGCTTCGTTAAGGGTCTGTTTCCACCCTGTAGACTGGTTCACCCTAGGCAGTTGCTCAAAATTCCACGGAATGCCTCTTAATGAAAAACAGCATAGTAACATGAACTGAACTAAGATATAGCTACAGCTATATAATATATCGATTAAGTATTCAAGGTAACCTGCATTGTATTAGCAGTACACACATCATTAATCAATAAGTCAGCCACCCAGCTACCATATAATTTGCGAACAAACTTAATGAACTTCATTGTTCATGGTAATAATATTATATTGATCGCAAATATATTATTGTAGGTCACTTCATTTTATTCGGGTTATTAATTTCATTGCCCTTGTTATGTGACCTATATATTTATAGTATTCATTAGGTAGTTTTACTATTCGCGAAATAATTTAGGCTAGTACACCAGTAGTAGGTACTATTAGGTAAGTATTTAGATACTGACCTAATAGCTGCTGCTTAAAAAAAACTGGTATGTGTTTTATACGAGTATCAAATAAAACCATATTAGACAATCTTCTTAACCATTTGTAATTACATAAATGTCGTATTTCCTTTATACGATTCGTTGAAACAAAATGGGCTGAAAAAAATAATGTTATAATCATCTTCAAAAACCATTTTTTATGATAATAATTTCTATGATTGAAAGAAAATAGGTGCCTTTCATCTTAAGCATTTTCTTGGAAAATTATATTTTTTTGTTGTACAGTAATTCCATGAAAACGGTTATGTTGAAAGGCCTCTTATTATATCAAAACACCGCACTAAGCTAGGTTAAGATCAAAGAGTCCCTACCGATGTGCGATCGACTATACTTAGTTTAAAACACCAAAAATCTCTGACAGCTCATTTGTAATAACAAAATGAATCAACTGCCATAATTTCCGATACCAAACCGGATCGGTTCACGCACGATAGAGCAATATTCCCACTAATTGCTCATATGAAATACGGTTTACATTTCACATCAATTAAATGTCGTCACAAAATTAACAGCAATATACTTATCATTGACTAATAATGTTCACATTGAGCACTTCATAAAATAGTTTCATGTGTGACGCATCAGGCAATTTTAAAATGTTTTTATTAATTGACAATAGTATTTTATTAAAGTTTTCAAACAGTATATTTTAAATCGTGGGTAATTCTAAATTCGTTAATTGCCTGTTATGAAGCCTATAATTTACCCTGAATGTGGGGTGAAATAATAAAAATGCACGTTCGGTTTGCAAAAAAGAATATTTTTTTTAAAAGCTGCTGCTCTGTAGCTTTGGTATAAGTAACTCCTTGAAGCAATCAAGAGCACCAACATGTACATACTTTCCTTTCGCAAGTTCAAGCAAGTTTCGAAATAACGATTGTAACTTGGAGATAGGATCTTTTTCATAATATTATAAGTTCCATACAACACGAAATTTTAATCAGAACATTGAGGGAAAACACTTATTTTTTTTAAGTGTTATTACATATTTTTATATACATATTTTTTGGTACTATAATACTGAAATTTAAAATTAACTTAAACCTTTGCAAAAGACAATACCTAAAGGGATACCTTTGAACACCAATTCGTTAAGACTGAATAAAATGCTCTTAAGAGCGGCCAACCCGTCATACTCATACAAACTTATGCCGTTGTTACACATCTATGATTTTTTTGAACTAATACGTATTTTGTGCACTATATCTAGGTTTCTATGGATGCAAAAAATAAAGAAAAGTAGAAACAAATTCAGTATAAGCCTTCAAAAATTGCTGTTTTGCACAAATTTTACTTGAACTTTGGCCGTTCATAATGTATTCATAAACTGTACAAATAAAGAAAACATCATGATAGAAACCTTGCACATGTAATAGAGATTCATAGTGACAAACATTTATTTCACACACTTGTAAGACTTATTCAAAAACACGTATTTCCTGGAACAAGATTAAGAAATTTTCGAACACGATTTTTCGTTTAATGGCATCGTGTTAGGCAGTATGAGGTGCGTGGGAGACGAGTTGTGCGGGGTCGGGGCGGGGTAAGACGGGGGAGTTGAAATAAAATCGCGGCTGAGGCTCTGAGATGAAAAAACAAGCTTTTTGACCATGCTAGCGTTGACGATAGACGGGCCGGGAAGGGCCCTCTTAAAAAAACCCGCATGTATTAGTAGGAATGTTATAGACTGATCATCATAATACAGGGTGTAAGGGACAGCCCTCTATAAACTGACAGGGTGCATTCAGCTCCTTATTTTGGGTCATATTCCACCGAAATATTATATTATTATTTTATGTTTTTTTTTAGTTGTCTTCCTTTATTGCAATGTAAAATTCCATTACTTGTACGCAGCGGATTGCTGTGTACAAGTAAATAATACGGCAAAATCTTAATTCCAAAAATGGATGTTGAAATACTCTAACGAACGGCGCGTGAAATCAGCTGTTCACTTCCTGCCTAGCTACAGAGTTCACCGAACTCGTCGTCGCGCTTGCCGTTCGCCACGTGCGTTTTGCCGCGGTAACGATCAGTTGCAGACGAAATAAAACAAATCAAATTTATTGGATTCCCATATCATTCCTGAAATAATTTCTTGTACCGGTCATCTTAGTCTGATACCCCATCAGTCTGTGGAGGGCTGACCCTTATGCCTTCTATACTCTAGATAATAAACTGCCTCTTTGTTCTAGTGGTCGCAAGCACTACTGCCGAGCATGAGGTCCAGGGTTCGATTCCCAAGTTGTGCAAAGACTGAGTAGCAGCTACGGAGTCTGGATTTGTGCCCGGTTGATGGCAATAGGCTCGCCCCCTATTACGTGGGACTTAAACCTTACTGGCAAAATGTACAGCAAACAATATATTTTCTGTATAGTAATATCAAAACAATAACAAAGAGAAAAGTTTCGTCTAACAAGTTGACATAGCTTTAACTCGCCCCAGCGAGATTGATACAGAATTCAATTTCCACGGAAGCAATCCGAGTTTGTTTTCCTTGAACAATTCCAGGGCGTAGTCTTACCCGTAGTTTAACATTTAGCAAGATGATTCATAGAATGTTAGTGTTGTTTAATCAATTTGTAACGAAATTAGTAAATCAAGGATATTTTGAAAATTAGAATAATTTTTTTTGGAAATTAGTAAATCAAGGATATTTTGAAAGTTGTGGCGGACTGTGTAGGTTAAAAAAAAGGATATGTGCACCTTCTTAGGTTTTTTAAGTTCTCAATTGCCCATGTAGAAATAAAATGTATTGAATTTGAATTTTGATAAGAAATTACATACAAGACGAAATTGAACGGGTGGGCTGATATTTGAAGAATATTTTTCAATCAGCCCCCCTATAAATTAACAATGTACTGAATGTCGCGAATTTACTGGCGTCATTTGTTTTTCTTTTCATTATTCACCGTAACTAATTTTAGCTATTGCGATAAATCATATTAAAACCATAGCAGTGATAGCCTAGTGGTCTACTGTCGGACTGCCAAGTCATAGGTCTCGAATTTGCACCCAAGACACGCACCCGTGCTTTTTCGGATTCATGTGCGTGTTGTATAATTTTCAGTTGCCGCGGTGAACGAAAATATCGTGAGGAAATCATCATGCACTAAAAAAATGCACTCCAATCAAGTTTGTGATAACTCCAATCAAGATCCCGTTTCAAATCTCAATCAAATAAAAGTAGTAGCTGTGATCATTGTGCTTGATAGGCTCAGGTGCAAACAAGTTACTTTGTCAATCTAAACAAAATCTTGATTGTGGCAACTACTTTTTTTTGTTTAGTGTGCCTGAAAGATACTTGACGATATGTAAAGCCAAATATCAGAAGCCTATGGGTGGCATAAAAACTCTGACACCAGGATACTAATCACACGATGAAGAAAATAATAAAATTAACAAAAACTGCTCACAGATTACGAAAGCCATCTTTCAATAATCCGTCTGACCACGTCTCTGTTTATCAATTCAACAGATTCACGGACATCGATTGTTCCATTGAACGTTCAATTGCTTCCCTACAGGGTCACTAAATGGACTACAAAGCAGAATAATCCCGGTTCAGCCGGGAATGGTTGCCAATACCGGGCAGTCTCCCCGGGATAATAAAATTAAACGTACCTAACTATTCGCTATGGCCAGCTGTGACGACACTCTTTTAGGCATTTTGTATTCTTGCGTGGAACTTAGTTAACTGAGCACAAAACAATTAGGTTTGGTGAGCTGTAATTATACTGGATTCTTTCTTTTTAAAAGGTTTAGTTGGTTGAGGTTTTAGTTTGAAACATATTGTAAATAATCAACAAACTTGAGCTTTCATTCAGTTTGCTTTTATTTTAGTTCTATAGATACATTTCAAAATTTTACAGGTTAAAACATCGTCACACAACCAGTTAAGTGTTCGGTACATCGTAATGAACCCTTCCACAAATAAATTTTTCATAGGTAATTTAAAAAAAGACTGCTGTTTTCTACAAAAGTGCAATACCTACACGGTCAAAATGTAGGGAAAAGCTATTTTTTTTTTTAATATCTATGTGGGGGGGCGAAGAAGGTGAGGCGGAGGTTTGGTATGATGTACTGAATACGTGGTAAGTGTTTGTCTGTCGATGTCTCTTACGCCCTGTATATTACCGACAGCACAGAGAATTAGCACTCAGGCTTTAGTATGTGAAGAGAAACCTACCAGTAGATGTAATTAAAATCGGCAATGAGATATGTCCCTTTCAGTACGTTGAGGGAAACCCTGGTTTCGAAGTAGATTTTGTTATCGACTTATGCAGATATTTTGCCTTTCGAGTGATAAAATATTTGAGGATTATGATAGAAAATGGACAACTTTGGGTTACTCCATGGCACCAAATTTCAACAAACAGCCATCCTAAATTACACATAACTACCAGGACATAATAACCTAAAGGGGTGTCTAACTGAGGAAGTAAGTCATACGACAACGAGTTGTTTACCCGCCGGGACGTCCGGGCGAGGCAACCTTATTAATGCTCCTGTTAATTCTTGACTCCTGGTAGTTGAACTTCAGACGCTTTGAGACTGTATGCTAGTGTTAAATTTACATTTGTTTGCGGTTGCTCGGGATTACACGATCGAAGTTTGGAATATTGTGATATATGGACTAGATTGTGATGTTATTTAGTCTGAAGTAATTTGAGTTTCAAGATAGGGTTAGTACGTGATTAGATTCGCAGTAATTATGTTAAGTAAGTGTATACAAAGGTGTATTTAAACTGAAGCCTTGTGAGAGGTTTTGACTTTCAAACGGTGACTGTTTGGTATGACTAGAACATGAAGGCGGGTATAATAGGCCAGCATTATTTTTAATTAGATGATAAAAAAAAGACTAGAATTTTTGTAACCCAGATATTGTCTGTCTTAAAAAATATTTTATAGACTTACTTTTAACCTAAATCTAGTGGAAGTTTGAACGATATAAGCATTTTTATTGGCATGCTGCTCTTAGCAACACAAAAGAATTTCTTTAACTCGTACAGTTCGATTGTACGTGGTCGAAGGAACGTTTCGATTCAGCATAGACATTTTGCTCTGTTTAGTCTTTGTGAAATCTTTAATTTCTACTAAACAGGCCTTATTCTTCATCAGCTATTAATAAAAGTCACATTCTTCTTAGGGTTGGTCTACTTCAGTAGGCACTCTGCTTTACACATAAATTTTCATAGCATATTATTATTTACATGATCATTAATTAAAATACAGCAACTACACTATCAATTTTGAGAGGAACAGTTAGTAGGTATGGATCACAGATATTATAAGGTATCAATCCGAACGAAAAACAACAGCCCAAAGCGACAACAGCCAAAACCAGAATTCATTCTAATCTACGGATGACCTCAACATGAGCTTTCAGCTGACCAAAGCATAAACTTTAAAGCTAACATTCTATAAAACAAAGCACACACATGCATCACGAAAATATGTGTGTGCACCATCCCAGATAGTTGTTTAGAATATTTCTCAGTTTTCCCGATGTCGATGCACGATATTTATTTGACGGCTTTCACAAGTTACGTCTGCAATGCCAACATTGAACTGAAAATTGAATGTAAAAATAAATTCCGTTGCAAGTATTGAATACGTTACTGCGTGAAATAACTTTAAAATGTTTCTCTCGTTCTTTGTGTTGATTCATGGCACGTTTTTCTGTTAGTATTTATTATTTATTTCACAATATCCACAGCTCTATATGTGAGAGTATGTGTGTATGCAGTGGAGAACGTGTGTGTGTCTGTGTGTGTGTGTATGTATGTAAGGATACAAGAGAGTATAATACTAGTAGGTATAGGTACTACCTAGATTTAATTGTGTCTAATATGAGTAGAATTCTGGTTTTGAAGAATTATTATTTATGTTTTTATAGGTTCTGGGGTTTTCAGCAAACTTGAAGTTAAACATTTTATTGTCAGATGTTGTAGTAGCATTGTATTTACAGAACATGGTTAACATATTGTGACCTTTATGAAATAAAAAAAAATATTTATTAGACGCACACAGGACAAGTCAATAAAGAAATAAAAAGAGAACAGCAAAAACAAACAAAAAAACTTGTAAATATATTAAAGTAAATTGGTCTTGTAAGAGGCCAAAAGGCTCCCTCCGTATCTAAGCATGGTGCAGTAAGATTTAAAAATGTCACAGCGCTTAAGTATGAATCAGTAGTAGTCGCTCGTCGCACTGTCAACACCGCCAATTTTATCGGTACTATCAACTCTAGATGCTTAATGAATATAACGAGCTCTGTGTACAAACTAAACAAAAAGGGAAATTGCAAAAAAACGGTACGAGTAATACAAACAAGTACAATAAAACAATGAAACCAATATTTGGAGCATTTCCGTAAAAACTTTGCCATATAAAAAAAGAGGGGAATATATTTGGAAAAGGTAACATTTGTATTTCATTTCCCTATTTACAAAAGTTAAAATAAAAACATGTAAATGTTTGATTTTGTACGTAACTTCTTTTGATGCCAACGATGTTTTATATAAAAAACCCTTTTTATGGGAAAATAAGTCAGATCTGATGAAAAGGATTTGCTATGGGCTACATAAGGGATGACTTAGTAATAAAACAGAGGTTTTGAGATGGCGATTACTGTTTTGTTTCCCTTAACCATGACTCGGAAAATCAACCTTCAGAAAGCGGTACTCCTGGACAAGGCTCGTATTGTTATAAGGTTCCTCTCTCGAGCCCTGACCGCCAGTAGCTTGGGCTCTGTTCCCGATACCGGTACACTACAATTTTTTTACAAGAATATTTTATTTGTAACAATGTAAAAAGCAAATAAGAAAAATGAATGAACGGGAGTAAAAAAAGGTTCAATAAAAATATTGGTATTTTACTTCCGAGAAATGATTTAAAACATTAGATGTACACTCACAGTGCTTTTTTGTGTAAGAGTTATGTCTTACACAAAAAAGTCTTTACATTGAGAATAGTGAACTCGCACATCCCGCACTGATATTTTCGACATACAATTTTCACTGTGAGTGAGCGAGACAACAATAATAAAAAATATCAAGAAAACAAAAATGAAAACATTTTATGATGCAAGGGCGAATCAAACGATATAAAGCTTTGGCAATCACAGAGAATTGGCCTGTCATAGATTGCTGACCAGATTATGGTTGATCTTCGCCTCAAAGTATGACATGTTATCGACGGTAGTCCCCATTGCAGTCGTGCTGCACAAACATTTCTACTCTTGTCTAATTTGCACACACATTTTACACTACTAATTCAGTTATCTTACTTCTAACTAGTCTTACTTCTAAGTCTCAACCTACCGGCAACCTTATTTTGCTAGAATAAACCGTGATACACACTGAAAGCGGGTGCGGGTCGGGCGTGGGTCAGATCGGGACTCCGACGGGTATAATTTCGTGTTTTGATATGGAAGACAACACACAGAAAGGGTGCTCGGGACCGACGTGTTTCGGGCACTGCTGTCTGATGCCGTCCATACAAGAAATTACACCCGTTCTACTCCCGCACTGACCCGCACCCTCCCCGCACCCGCTTCATGTGTGTGTGCGCTTAAGGTTTGCATCACTGATTTTTGAGATGCTAAGTCCGGGGTAATTAACAGTGAATGGGCTGGCTGTTACTCGATTATAACCATGTACCTCTCCACAGTATGTATGGAGCGTCAGGCGCAGCACCGAGAGAGGCGCGGGGGAGGGCGCGGGAGCGGCCCGACGTGCTCCCTGCGCCCGCGCCGCTCGAAGAGCCCACGCCGCCGTCGCTGCCTCTGCCCGGGAAGGACAGCGTGGCCAGGCTCACACTTACCGGGCTTTCTTATGTTGTTACTGTAAGTACCCATATTTTATACTAGCTTTTTCCGTTATGGTTGGAAATTATCCCACCGAAACAGATTAAAAATAGCCTATTACACTCGGGGATAATGTAGCTTCCATTAGTGAAAGATTTTTTTGAATCGGATCAGTAGTTCCGAAGATTACACCTACGTACAAACTTTAGAGGTGTTTGATGAGATGACCAGTAATAGAGGAGTATGGAAGAAGAAGACATGCTGCATGCCCCAAAAAAATTAAGATGAGGGCAAGAGAATGATGGTGATATTTTTTATCAGTAGCCCTCTTTAAAAGCGCCGCGCCGTGGGATGTCGCCTACAACATCGTATGTCCACTTTTTAAGCACGAATGTTGTTTCACTAACGATTGAGCAACTATACAATCCTGGCTTATAGTCTACTGTGACTCTGTCGCAGAAAAAATCCCTAACAAAAGTATGGCATTGAATGCAATCAGCTAAGATCTATTTGATATAATAGCATTTGACACTATAAGGTGAACAAAATAGTGCAAGTCATAGGTTTTTAATGAATTAAGGCAATAAGTCTTTAGAACCAATAACTTTAGAAACTATCAAAAATCTATTAAGTACAGAACATCTGGTCCTGCCATCAAATAAGTCTCATCACAAGTAATAAAAGTTTCAAAGCAAAAGATTATGCTCGTTTTCGCAAGCACTAAGCGCCACCTTTCTCAATGCCTGAATATAATTGCATTGATAGAATTTCAAAGCTTGGGTAGCTGACCCAAGCTTTGAAGAGTTAAAAATTAAAAGCATGCTATTGTATCAAAATTCATTTAGATCTTGTGTAGTGGTAGAAAAAACTGGTGTTAGTTCACTGAACTTTAAGCCACTCCGAAATATTTCATCTCCTCCGATATATCAGTTTATATCTCAGAAATCATTCCATATTAATGCCCAGAGTCATAAATATTATATCTGTGCCGTCGCCCGGCTGATGTGGATCCGATATTGATGTGCGGCATACGGTTGCAACCTATTACTTTAAATATATGTAGGTGTATCGTAAAATATGAGACGAAGACGTCTTGTTAGATGTTCAGATGCGATTTTTTGTAAATTGGATCTTATTGGTTTACAATATGGATCATTTTTTGCCGCCATCAGTGCCGCATCCGTGTGACAGCGATTTTCGACCCGTGATGTGTGTGTGGTATATGCCCAGTATTCGACCATTGCCCGCATGCCCTAGAAAAAGGACAATGTTTTGTTCATCACCTATCACTACTTTTCCCAGTATTGTAATTTATAGTCAGACCTGCGTTTATTTTCAGCAATGCAAATAATGTCAGAAAACCATTATCTCGCTATTTTTATGTAGGGCAGGAACTTCAAAAAAATTACATAAAGTTTTTGTTTTAATACTAAACACAATAATACTGGCCAAAATAAAAATCTATTTACCTCACCTAATACGAATACAAAAAAACAGATTTTCCCTTATACCCACAATTCGCACGATGATTTTATTTCTTACGTTCTAGAATATTCGATAAGAGCGAAACGCGAGGACATGGGCTGTCACGTACCGGTAAGAGCCAACCTTGTTATGATAATAACTGGTGTACCTACCTACTGGCGAACGTGACGTGTACTTCAATGGATGGAGGATGTAGTGCTGTTTAATGTTTACTACAGTTAGAAAGGGATATATAGCTGAGATATTTTATAAGTAAACGGACTGGGATGCTGGTGTAGGTAAGTTGTGGTACTTGTTCTTAAACATTACTTGCCAATACAATTTATTACAGTAACAAAATATTTGAAAGTTATGGTTATTAGTGTTCCGTACTTCAAAAGGAGAAAGGAACCCTTTTTTTGGGAAATCATGAAATGACCCCTCCCACAGTGGGAGTCCCCATATTGACTATGGATGGAGCGGAAGGGAGTGTCAGACTTGTACTGACTAAAACCCATCCATGTTCTTTCTTTTGCCCTTTGTGTTCCAGGGCCGCGGTATCTCTTTCGAACAGTCCTGCAGGCCTGAAAAGGAACCCTTATAGGATTACTTTGTTGTCCGTGTGTCTGTACAGACACTTTTTCAGGAACGCGAAACTCAGGTGTACGTTCTCTCTCAGCTGTAAAAAAATCTTCCTTGTAAGTAAACGAAATCAAAAGATAGGACCGTAAGTCGCATATTTTGCAATTTCACAAGGGATTCAAAACCTAATAGTTATAATAGCTTAATAAAAGAAAAGTAAGTTTGTACAGTACCCTCGGTGCGCGAGCCTAATTCGCGCTTGCCCGTTTTTTTTATTTATCGTATCTTCAGTTCTTTTTACTTTGCCAATTTAGAGATACTCCTGGGCTAAATGAAAGCCGCATGGGTGATCGGTAAAAGGTTTTTCGGTGTTTGATGGTCTTTACAGTTTACAGGTAGTGAAAAGTCTGAAGGTCTGACCACCACTGTTACCTCTGAATGATACCTCTACCGAGTTATGGAGATAGTCTCACTCCACGTAAACGAAGCTGCATTCGATTAGTCTCGTAGTCCACTCCAAAATGGTTGGAAAAAAGCTAGGCTGGGAAGATTATTATTGGCTTTCTTTTATTTTTAGTGAGACTGATTGACTGGCCACCAGTGGCGAAGGTTCCATACAACTCGATTCGTGCCGGTTTCCCTTTGAAAAATGGCACAGTCAGTATTTTATAGGCAAATAATAAAATAACATAAAAGATTATGTACTCCGGCTTACCTCTTACAAAAATTGACTCTTCGCTACTGCTGGCCACGATACTTGTTTTGTCAGCTAGCACACCGCGATCATCAATTTTGTCGCTAAGTGTTTAAACTCCATACAATTCATAGAAATATTACCTTTGTATGTAATGTGTAATGATTGGGCTAAAATTGCTTACAATTTAAAAAAGAAGGGCAGCTATCCTATTTTTTTTGTTCAATTCTATTAACTCATCGATAAAAACTATTCAAACGGAAAACATTTAACTTTTTACTGGAGTTAGCTTGCTTTCTTTCTAACAGAATTTTAAATAACTTATTCTAAATTCAATAAGGTTATTTTTTATTAGAATATAGTTGGTATTCTACTACGTTTTACCAATTCGTTATTGGTGGCAAGTCTTGAATACTGATTGGGTGTTCTTGATTATAAAATAAATAAACTAAACTGTGGTCTGTGTGCTTACAAGTTAAGCAGTAGTATTTGAAAAGTCTTTGTCAAACTCAAAGACTTTACAGGCACAACAGGCGCTTTTGAATGTCAGAGAAACAAAGAAGGCGAAGCTACAGTCACAGACACAAGGAATAATAAGTTTTGAAAGTACTGTAGTTGCCCATTCCAATGCGTAGACCTCTATGGAGAAGAACGGGCAAGACACTGCATGGACACTCTTTTCAATCAAAACATTTTTACAAGATCTTTGTAAATCATTCATATTGAGATTATACATATATGTGAGAACGATGTAGAAAGACTTGCACATTAAGAGCATCCAGAGTAAAATATTAAATAAACAGTTTAAAAACACCGTAGTTACTCGTAAAATAAACCGTGGCTGATAAGAGATGACCAGTCCCAACTGACGGCGCCCGTTCAAGAACATGACGCATGGATCAGCACCATTCAACTGAACCATTTTGAAGATTTTGTCTATGTTGAAATAGGGTTGGAAGTAAAACGGATAAATATTCTAATGAGTCTGGTAGATGGACAGATTTGTAGAAATTAGCCTTTTAATTTAGAGAAAACTTTGTAGACCATTATCACGACCCTATTTTCTACCATGAAAACGCTTAAATTAATGTGATTCTGGGAAAGAACGAGGAGGGTGCTTTTAGGAATGCTAAATGCAAACCTGGACTGGAAGCTAAATAATATGTTTAATTTAGCGTAAAATTATGATAATTCACCAACAACAACGCCCACTTATGACCACAGGTGGCATAGTGACCCGTTAACCCAGTTTCACGCGTTAACCATTTAAAAGTTGGCTAAATATCTCAACGGGAAAAGTTGTCCTGGTTAACTATGCTAAAAGCACTTGCAGGCTTGAAATCCTAAACCAGCGAACACATAGCTTTAATGGACCGCCCTATGTGTGTCCGGAGACTTATAACTACACAAATACACGCCGCATTATGTGGCTTGGCTCATAATAAAATTGCGTGTGTATATATAGCTTATACATGTTCGTACCAGATTTTGAGACGAATTAGGTCACTGATTTCAGAGGGATGAGTCATTTATAGGTTAGTTAATTTTGAGATAGTTGATATAAATGGTTGTTTTGACCTATATTAAGGTATATGGAGGATCTCGGTAAGCTAATGATTGGTACCGCCCTAAATCATACGATTAGGAGCAAAGTTTGGCAACTTGATTCATGAGATGAAAAACATTTATGAACATAATATCACGCCTGTAATTCCCGAAGGTTTAGACAGAGGAGTATATCTTATTTATCAGTACATTCAAACCTCAGTTATGTTTTAAGGCAAAAATAGATAAGGATAAAATAAGGGAAATTGCAACATCTCACGTTGTAACGTCTCTCTTGCAACCTGAGATGTTGCAAGTTAAGTTTTCTCTTCTAATAAGGTTATTTCGTTTAATTAATTCATGAACAACACTTGCTTAAGAATTTATTTCAAAGTAAGACAAATTCATAAACATGTTCTGAATTGATTCTATGTAAACTAAAGCAACCATTTTTAACAATAACAATTAATATTATAAGAATACTAATTTCCCTTGTTTTTGCAATTTTTTTTATTGATGCTCCTATTAGTCATAGCGTGATGTAAATAGCCTTTCTCGTTAAATGGGCTATCCAACACAAAACTATTTTTTCAATTTGTACCAGTAGTTCCAGAGATTAGCGCGTTCAACCAAACAAACTCTTCGGCTTTATAATATTAGTTTAAATTAGTCGTTTATGTTTCCAAAAAAAAAAAAACACCTAGTAACGAAAATAAATATACCAAGGGGCCTAAAATGGAAGCTTTATCAGAATCAAGATATGAATCACGTTAAAAATTTAAAATTCTTAAAATGGTCCCTTCTCGTACAAGGGACCACGGGGCTTTTTTCTTCGTGGTCCCTATAATACTGGAAAATTCCGTGGTCCCTTGTCGTATTCCCTAGAAGGGACCACGGAGGGTTTTTTTTCTTCATGTTCCCTAAAAGATATAGGTACCTACATAATACTGCTTAATTTAATTTATACCTAGGTAAGTTAGATAAAAACTCTTTGGTAGGCATTTGGTTGGTGCTATGATGATATCAATTAAAACTTAATAAAAAAAATAGATAGGATAAATAGATAGGATAGATAAATAGATAGGATTGCACAAATCGCGTTATTTAACAGAAACTTGTTAAAACTTGATTGCTTTCGGGCTATCCTTCGAAAGCTATGATAAATATGTTTAGTGTTTATACAATCAAACAGGGCAGAAATATTAACTTAATAATCTATGATGTGAAGTAGGTACGTTTTAATTTCAGTGAATTATAACTAGAAACTAGATCATCATCGTCTGCCTAGCATTTTCCTAACTATGTTGGGGTTGGCTTCCAGTCTAACTGGATGCAGCTGAATACCTGTATTTTACATGGAGCGACTACCTAAGTGCCTATCTGACCTCCACAACTTTCGGGTCACTGACTACCTGTAACGACTGTCAAAGATCCACAAATAGAAACACCCGGAATAATACAAAAAGCCGGGACCAATGCTTTCCGAGGCGAACGGAGGAAACTTGGTATGTTATGGGAAATCACCCATCCACAGACCAACCTAGGCAAGCGCGGCTTTACCTGAATAAGTAAGGAATCTACAAAATAACAAATAAAAAATAAGATTCCTATAGTTTGACATAAAAATGTTTGTTGGCTTTAAAATATGTTTATAGTTACCATATAATAAACACAAACAAAGAAAGGCGGTAATGACGAGGTCACGAGAAAAGGACGTAAAGTTTAAATGCGAATCCCAGCATAAAGTGACCTTTTTAACTTTTAATTTGTCATAAACTTGCTTATTTAATGCGAATGTGACCTTTGTGACCGTCATTCTGGTCTAAAATCATGTCTACAGGCACGTGAATAGACTTAACTTGAAATTTTATACATAAATATTTAGTTTTAATTCCACAAAATACTAGGCTTAGGCGCAGAACAGATGGCAGCACTGCCCCACAAAAATATAAGGTACCATTAAAATAGATGGACAAATTTTAATACAGCGTTCAGTACGTCTAACCAAAGAGTTGACGATGATATGAAATAAAATAACAAATTGCCGGTACTCTAGAATAAATACATCCATTATGGGTCATAAGTAGGTACCCAGTCAGTCAGTTCTGATAACAGAACTGACTGGGTACCTACTTACGAGCACGCGCGCGGCATGGTGCGAGTGCAAGTACCTACCAATAATGGATGTGTCTATTCTAGAGTGCCGGCAATTTATTATTTTAGGTCAAAATAAAATCACTTAATCAGTGTCTTTTTTGCTTGGATATCTTTGGTTAGACGTAGGTACTGAAAGCTGTGTTAAAATTTGTCCATCTATTTTAATGGGACATTATATACCCATGCAAAAGACGCCACTTACTTAAAATAAATACATGTTGCAACCCAAACCTAATACTCGATATGTGTTTCAGCCCTCCGCGTGGATGATGGTGAGATGATGTCTAGTCGATGCACTTTCTGAATGTGCAGGCGCATCCATTTCAGGATCTAGTTTTTGCTGATTTAAAACTAAATATTTTACAGTCAAGGATTACTGCAAAGTACCGCTTGACTCCACTACTTCTACGTCTAGGTCACATTAACACATATAGGTACCTACATAAGAACAGCACAAAATAGTTTAGTCGATCATCTATTCAGGCTTTAGACTCCCGTATAATTCAAAATCATATCACGTGCCGCCAACTCCACTTCGTGGCTACGCCGTAGAGCCACGCGACTACGGCGTAGCAGTCGCGTAGCTCCCGTAGCTCGAAAGTTACTACATAACTAATAAGATTAAGTCCGTGTATTTATTACAAACAGTATCAGTTATGTTATGTTATTTAATGTGCACTTTATTTTATACTGGAAATTGTCTCTTAGTAACGTTGTATTAAAAGTTAGATTGTTTTTGTTATTTTGTATGCGGCAATGGCAATGGTTTTTCAAGTTGTTGCCATGGAAAAATAGGACATATTTTCTGCAAAAATTGTACTGATCTGAGTACTTTACAGTTTAGAGACTTCGCCGCATTTTCGATAAAACAGGTTATGTCAGGGAAATCCAAATTATCTACCAACTTATATTGTTCTTTTAAAACTACAGCTATCATCTTTTGACAGTTGTATCAAGTGGATATAACATGGTTAATTGACGTAGACGATAAATTTCACAAACAACTAATTTCCCTGGCCTCACCAGAATTTTGAAACTAATAATATCAAAACCTTTACCGAAATGGTATGTAACTTACAACCCATAGCTGTCCCTGTAACCCTCAAAATATTCTAATATACGGGCGGACGAATTAGACCGCGATATTTCCGAGCAATAAATTATAAAAGTGATGTCTTTTGGGTAGAGGCGGGCGTTATGGCATCGTAAATAATCGAGCCATTCACCCCCCCCCCCCTCTTTCCGGCAATATCCCAAGGAAGGAACTAGCCGGACTACGAACTACTGCTTCCTGTGAACCGGCTGACGTGAGCGGTTTCTTTTAGCGGTAGCCATGTTTATTGCGCTTTTTTGGGCCCTTTGATGGGCTTATGAAAATCGTGGAGATTTTGGTGCGAGTATGAGTCGGCAGAAATGGGTTGCTTGTATTCAATTTGCTATAACTACAAAGAGTGTCTGTCTGAGAATCTATCTGGTGAGAATTTGGGATTGATAGTCAGTGTAGACCTCGCAGAAGATGGCGGGGCGAGCTTGATAGAACCAACGATCAGTGGTCCACATTGGCCCTGGATCGAAAGACTTGGTCATGGGGGGAGGCATTTGCCCAGAAGTGGGATAACAATAGTAGTAGTAGTCAGTGTTTGACAATTTGTATCATTTTGCTCGTATTCTTCATATCCGCGTATTGAAAATTTGACGCCAAATTGACTACCAACTTCAGCAGATCGTATAAACAAATCACTACCGTCATTCATTGACATTAAAGTATAAAATGGCTATAACATGGCAAATTGACGTAGGGTGTCAATAAGCTTGGACGGTACCTAGTTGTTAGTTGTAAAAGTGACACTTACATAACTATTACTTAAGCGTAACGATATAATTTCACTTTAGAAATGCTTCAAATATAAACAACTATAAAACCCCACTTCCATGTAGTATTTAAAATTCAATTTGCCAGTTAGTACAGCGCTCTCAAGTCCTAGTTATTGTTAGGATAGTTGCAAAGCTAGTGTCCAAATCTATTAACTGGCTCCCGTTCCTAACTTTGTATTATCACTGAGTTTGTCAGTGAAACGCGTTCTGTGTGCGACTGTACTCGCAAGCATATTTCATGGAAGGAATTTTTAATTCCCTTTTAATGTTTTCTTCGTGAGTGTACCTGTAGGTTGCGGGACTGTTCGAAAGAGATGCCGCGGCCCTGGAACACAAAGGGCAAAGGAAGGAACATGGATGGGTTTTAGTCAGTAAAAGTCTGACACTCCCTCCTGCTCAGCCCAGAGCAGGAGGGGTTATTTGATAATTTCACACCGGAAAAAAAAAAGTGTACCTGTAAGACGTTATTAGTGTGTGTAATATTTTAAAAGGCATTTTTTTATCTTATTTGGTATTTTCAAATATGAGTATTTATGGTGTATGGACGCGTAATTGTGCTTTTAGCAATATCCTTATGTTTTCAAATGCACATATGAAAAATAGCCAAATAGCCTACTTGTAAAGAACACATTATAATATGTACAGTCACGATCAGCAAATGTAGACAAATAACAACTTTTAAATGTGTTTTTCTCCTACTGTTGTGATTGAAATTTCATGTTGTTACGAACATAGTATTTGGGAACACATATTTTTATGAAAAAGATCCTATCTCCAAGTACATTACCAGTTGACTGCGTTGAGGAGGAGTTTTTTGACGCTATTTTTTAATTTTATTAATAAGTTAGTTACTATAAGTTATTTTAATTTATAAATTTTAATGTATATATGAATAATAAATCTCCAAGTAATAATTGTTACTTCTCGCGAAACTTGCTTTTAAATATAGGCAATTATAAAGGGTGTTATAAGACCCTTAACGAAGCCGAAAGGCACTTGTTCTCCCCGTCATTGCGGTCATTTTTTGTTCTAAACCATACCTGGGAACCTTCTAGTTACGGAGATATTGTGGGTCAAAGTTCCAACTTTTTCACAAGTTTTTCTTAAATACATGTTTTTAATGGATCTTTTTTACTTTAAACATCTCCACGACCCCCGTACTATTCAATGCATCCATCAGCACAATGTTTTAGTGCGTTACATTGAGTCCCACCATAAAACGTGATTTTCCACCCCAAAAGAAAAGTCCTTTTCCCAGAAATAATTTTTGCGTAATCTACTTAGTTTAATGTACAGAATGCTTGGTTGACGGCTTCGTGAAGGGTCTTGTTACACCCTGTATATATAATATATGGGTGCTCGTGACTGTACTGCCGTACAGTCTGTCACTTTTGACTCTTATTCCCTAAGTAATAAGCTTGAAAAGTGGTCAGCCGTCAGAGTGGACTCGGTAGTTCCAAAGTTAACCTATGTAGTTTAAATAATTATGAGGATAACCTTCCAAGTAAAAACTTAGATAATAATACCATAGTGTCCAAGGTTACTAAGGCGAAAATCAGATTAATTACACTTGGTTTAGGTAAAAACTGCAGTGCCCTTTGTATCTCACATATGCAAATTGATCCCAATCCCAATCAGCATAGTGTTATGTATTTCTAACATGTGCTGACATCCTCATTAACCTATATTAGACTTTGAAACATCAATAATATTAGTCGAAAATCAGATTCATTACACTTAGTTTAGGTAAAAAACTGCAGCGCCATTTGTATCTCACATATGCAAATTGATGCAAAACATTGTCCAATCATCATATTGTTATGTATAACTAACATGTGCTGTTCATTGACCTATAATAGACTTTGAAACATTAATAATATTAGTCGAAAATCAGATTCATTAAACTTGGTTTAGGTAAAAAAACTGCAGTGCCATTTGTATCTCACATATGCAAATTGATGCAAAACATTGTCCAATCAGCATAGTATAGCATATACCTAACATGTGCTGACATCCTCATTGACCTATATTAGACTTTGAAACATTAATAATATTATTTTGAGCACGCATGAGTTTATTGCTCGTAGACACGATATTGTGATAGCCTTCGTTAACAACAAATAATTTACGAGTCTTTCAAACAAACAATTTTATTACTGAAACTATCTCGATCAAAAATTAAATGAGTCAAAACAAAATATTTCATGACAACATCACGCTGGCACCACCGAAGAGTCATCAAGTCTACAACAATGAAACAGCACCACAGCGGGGTGTAGTTCTTGAGCTGTATCGCAAACTATGCTCCACTTCCTAACTTGCCCTCTTAGCCCAAAACATGCAGCCGAAGTGAGCTCTGTGCTGCCACCGACGACGGTGGAAGTGGCAAAGTTCTGGGCTAAGCATAAGCAGCCTATAAAGTTCCTACTGCTGGGACACACGGCCTCCTCTCTATGAGAGGGAATTGGCTATAATCCACCACGCAGGCCCAGTTGGTAGATGTCACATGTCTTCGAATTAAGTTCGAAGTTTTGGGCTAACAAAATATAAAAATTGTCGTTCCAGTGACACGAAAAAGAAGACCGAAAGGTTAGTCAGCAGAGTAGTAGGTATACCCACATTTCACCAGTTATATCTTAGTTCCTTGTAATGGGGGTGAACCTATAGCTATCCATCATCATTCTCTTGCCCTTATCCCAATTCACTTGGGGTCGGCGCAGCATTTCTTCTTCTTCCATACTTCTCTATTACTCGTCATCTCATCAGACACCTCATTTCGTGCCATATCATTATTCACACAATCCATCCATCGTTTCTTTGGTCTTCCTCTACTCTTATACCCATCCACAGTCATACTCAAAACTTTCCTCAGGACAGTTTCCTCGTTCCTCCCTCCATCACATGTCGATACCACGACAACCGATTACCACACAACTTTTCAGTCACGGGCGTTACTTTCAGACTTCCTCTTATGTACGCATTTCTTATTTTATCCATTCTCGTAACACCACACATCCGCCCCTCAGCATTCTCATCTCAGCCACATGCTTATGCCTTTCATTCATCCCTTTTGTGACCCAACATTCTAATCCATATAAGACAGCAGGTCTAATCATTATTCTATAAAACCTATAGCTATTCATTAGGCATGTATCAACACTGCTGCTACTTAGAGATTCCTGATGGGAAAATTTAATAACACTTTACCCGAACTGGGAATCCAAGACTTCTTGCTTAAAAGTGGTGGTTTGCAACCAGTGGAACAACAAGGCAGAAATATTAATAACAAAAATATTATCAAAAAACACTACCCTTCTTTAAAGTTCCCTGGGAGTTGGTAAAAAACTGCTTAAGAAAATGATTTGATGTATCTTTTTGTTTATAAAAAAACTGATAAAAACATTCAGAAAACGGCATCTTGCTATCATGAGTTAAAGAAAAAAATGGTGACTGATTTATTTTGATCGTTGTGAAGCACGTTTATTTAGTTCGGATGGATGAAGGTCAGGATTTTTGTTAGTTGATTGTGTACCTAATTATCTCTGTACATATTGATGTGGTAAAAAAATTAAATATTCAATGGACTCGCAGGTTTTTTTTTAGAGGGTCGAATTAAGTGGTAATCGCTTCTGATGTTTCCACATTGCTACGTTACATACCCACATATATATAATATGTATACATTATTTTAAACTGAACCAAATAAAATATGAGTATGTAACCACATAAAGCCGTTTGACGTCATTTCACTTTTGAACTTTATGTGTTGATAAAGTTACAAATGTGTGTGTATTTAGTATAATTACAAGTATTCATTTTGGGATAAAAACACAGCTTAATTCTGGGCCAACTCAGGCCCAGAATTAAGCTGTGTTTGGTGCCATAAGTACCTTCTAACATTTCCTTAAACGAGCAGGCAACTGGACCTACAGGACGCGATATTAAGTGTCCCGTCGTTTGTGAAACTTCTTAAGCTCATGATTACTACCTTTATCTTATTCTAATGGTGCCTCAACAACTACCGAAGGTTGGCCATTAACTCCGAATATTCTCCTTGTTCTTTGTGCCTAACGTCAATGATCTTCCACAGGCGGTGACGCGGCGCTCGCGTCAGTCGACGTCGGCGCAATGGTCGCGATCATTCCGCGGGGGAGCGCCTCCGCATGACGACGTTGACGTCGATGACGTGTTCTTCATGCCACCGACGTCAGCCACGCCACTGCAGCACCATGACGAGGCTGATAATGTTGACGGATCTAAGGGGTGAGTGAGATTGCTTTTTACGTAGAATTTTACCAATGAATGTTGCAATCAGTACATGTGATTTACGATCAAGAACAGTCAATGTCAATATTTCGCATTATTGAATACACTGACAGCTCATGAACGTTGTTTAAAGTTGTACAAAAATCTTTGTGTGGCCAAAATCTTGGTTTTTAAAATACATTTCACAATCAAACAGCGCCCGTTTGTCAACGCTACTTGAGTTCAGTTCATTGGAGTAATTCGCCCTTAGTATTTCTTCTACTATCACAAAATGTTATTTATCATCCGAATATTTTCCGTACAGTACCAATCTATAGTAAAACAGGAACGAAACTAGTCCAAAGTAAGAAAACATACTAAAAAGAAAACCAAATTTGTTTTACATCGTGCAAAGTAACCAAATATCCTTCTCTCGTGTGATCCAAAGATATATCTACAATGTAGGTTATTCCTGAAATTCATAACTTACCGAAGCTATAATATCAGTATAAAGCCGCGATACTAAGTAAACTACGTCAAGCTGTACAGTGAGTTTGCCTAATAATCCTGTTCCGAACAGATCTAGCAGCGCCATGTTGCCAGCTCGACAGATTAATTACCTCGTTTATTATAAAGTGCAACGTGTGAGGACTTTATCAAGTAGGAGTTAGAGGTGTTTTTAAGTTAATTTTTTTAAAGCCAAAATCTTTTTGTATTTATGAAAATATATGACTACGGAGAGGTTTATTAGATAAAGTGACATTATGTCACCGATTAGGTATGTTGTTACTCGTAAAATAAAAAACCGCGCACAAAGGGTTCCGTAGCACCAAACAATTAATAATATTTGTCAATTTATACTCAACAGTAAACCGAAATTTGTTTTTCATAATATGTTAATGATAAACAAAGTTACTGCTGCTGTTTTAAGAAAAAATCCCGTATCTCAAATAACAACCTAACATTAAGTCTCATTTAATTCAATTTTCGGTGATCAATTTAGTTAGCTACACGAACTCTTGTTGCTAACTTTCAATGTATCATGAAAATCATATTTTAATTAATTTTTGCTGCATTTTAAGGTTTGTGTGAACTATTGTCCGGACATGCGGTCATTGGCATTGGCATTTCGGGTGTATTTTTACTGTATTTTTCGCCTGATTCCTTTCATGAGTTGAACTGTTCGTCTTTAATTTTGATTTTTTTTTAAATGAATAACATTTATCAAAAAGAGCTTTGCATCTCTGCGCTGTTGAAACTCGATTATTTTGAATAACACACAATCGCATTTCAAAATGAAACGTACGTATCTATTTGTTTTATTTTTTTAAACACTTTGTCACATTATGATATCCTATAGCATTTAGATTTATATTTGCGACAAGCACATATTATTATACGAATCTAAATAAAAATATCAAACATAAACAGATATGAATAAAGTCTAAATCTTATTGCTACTGGATTTGCTCTGGGCGGCCGTGTAGTTGTTTGACATTTTAGAACGCCTATTTTAAAATATATTTTTGTAATAACCGAAGACACTACTGGGATATAAGTGACGTCATGATTTAAATAATACAGAAAATAAAATATGAGGCGTCAATTTATGTAGGTACCTACTATGTTTTAAAGTTTTTTGCATGTTGTCAAAATTATGGCGATTCATCGATAGTCTAGTGTTTCATGACACTTCAATGTTCAGAGATTTTGACTCATCAGACATTCGTTGAACTTTCAATTTTCTTATTTTTATATTTCGTGCTAGTCATAATTGATAGCATTTTTTGCGAATCCAACGATTTAAGTTTTTAAAACTATCATTGAATTGGATCACCTCAGTGGTTTTCCAATACAAAATCGATATTCTTGTTAGATTTTTAAAGTGATTGGAAAATAATTAGGTTTTCACAATCCATTTTGTTGGTAGTCCGGGAAATTAATTTAGTAAATTGATTACAATATTGTCCTTTGTATTCAAATCACAATTAATATCATCATTCCATGACAGTAATACAACTGGACAGGCAATAAAACTGTCGAAGCGAAGGAACTGTCAAATCATACAAACTGTCACATAGTTATGTGAATTCGACAGTTGCGTCAACTTGACAGTTTGTATGATTTGACAGTTCCTTTGCTTCAACAGTTTTATTAATAATTCGATTTTAATTTGATAGTTTCAATGATTGGTCAGTTTTCCAATCATTGAAACTGTCGAATTAAATAAACAGACGAGTTAAGGAAGCTCTGTTACGCGGACTCTTCTAATATACGATACAATACTTATATATTATATATCTTATGTTTACTGTTGCCAAAGTCCGATATCCACAAGGAATGAAAGAAACGCACTGCACCAATGTATGTTGTGTGAATACAAATAAAAAACAGACGCCTCATCGCGCATGCGTACTTGGCGGGTATCAGTCCCAAATCTTTGTGACAAGGGTCTGTGATCGGAGATTAAATCTTCGGACTATGCTGACATACGTAACGTATGTCTATATACATACATACATGTAGTGTACAGGGTATGTATTTGAGATATTAGCTAGGATGAAATTGAAACATACTTCATATTCACAGAGAAATAATTACCTAGGTTCTGTTAAAATTATTAATACAAAAAAAACACGTTAATTTTATTGTTCTAAGTGAAAATATCGTAAATTCGAGACTCTTTAGTTTTAAAGATCTTACTTATTTGTTTTGATAAAGGATGTCTATCATATTATAGAATAGTTTCTATAAAATTCTGCGCTCTCTTTTGCTTTTCATTAGGTGAAACATAATACCAACCTTATTTAATTTTATACATGGATATGGTACCTAATTTTCTTTCCAATTTCAATGCTGTACTGCTAAAATACTTATTAAAATTTCATGACACATGTACCTAGTAGTATCTTTTTTTTTCATTTATCCTCACAAAGGTAATTAGACATAGGAGTGAAAAAATACTTATTCAATAATAATATCAAAGAAGTTAGTTAGAAAATATATTTCTTTGATCTAAATGAAAATAATTATAATGACTAAATACTCATTACCTATCACTAATTATTTGGGATACAAGTTTATTTTGGGAAACAGCAGTGCGTTCGATAGAATTTGTGAGACGGGTCCAAAGACAAAAAATACGCAAAATACGTACAATATGATCTTCAGGTAGTTGTTCCGGGTCTGGCTGTTTGTGTATGTGAGTTTAAATGTTTGTAAACTCACCCACGATATAGGAGAAATTCCTAGTGAGGGGCTAAGTAAAAAAAAAAAATTGTCAAAAAAATAATGAGGCCCTTCCCAATTAAAGCAAAAACCAACAAGGCCTTGGTAACGTACAGTCAGTGCCCTCTAGTAATTGACCCTATTTACAAAGAAGAATAGCCACCTTAACTACACCATAACGACTTCCACGCAATAGTGAGAAAGAAAACGGCGTCACTTTTAGAAAGAGCGCGGGCGAGTCCTTATGGCATTCTGAAGATGTTAATGGACAAATTTGAACCATTTTATGCAGGTGTTGGTGAGGCAGGAATGATCCATCATCGATGATTTTTGTAATGTTTATTTGTAGTTTTTTGTAATGTCTTTGTTTTGTTGTTATGTATGATTTTTCTGGGAGCGTAATACCAGTATACAGTAACATAGTTTTTAAGTATTTTTTTGTAACTAATCCGTGGATCATTGTTGTCTTAGTAAATAAATTATATATATATATATGTATAACACCTCTTTCCACTGACAGTACGTAATTTATGAACATTTCAACTTCACCACAACTCTGCGAACGTCAGACGGACGGACAGACAGACAGAAGGCGCAGACTTAACAATAATGTTCCGTTTGCACTATTAGGAAACATAACCATCAAAACCAAACACCGTATTTCATGTCTCCCTTTACAAATGTATTTTTCTGATTTCAGGGCGAGATCCCCAATCGGTTCAAACAGTGTGGAGTACCGGAGACCAGAGCGGAGTGTGTCGTGGGGGGCGGGGGGAGCGCGCATCCACACGCCGATGCTGGAGCCCCTTGCAGACAACTCCAACAGGAGGCAGTTCGGCATGGGCGTCGTTGGTAGATTCTTTAGGTAAGGGCTTAAATATATCAGCGTCGCCAAGATTTGGCCCAACTATTTTGGCGTCAGTATAATAATACACTGATGCTAGAGCCCATCGCAGGCAATAGAAGGCAGTTCGGGATGGGCGTTGTTGAGGCCGGTTTCAGTTGTCTTGGACCCCATGGCGAAATTAATCAGAAAATAACAGAGCCATCTTACTCAAATATTTTTGGATTGGCTTCCAGTTAAGGTGCAGCTGAATACCAGTATTTTACGCAGAACAGCAGCGTATCCGATCTCCACAACCGACACACACAGTGACATTAGTAGCCAGATTCTGGAATTAACGAAAAAGATCAGCAGATGGACATTTATTGAGTCCATTTAAAAATTTAGGGACAGGTTCAATGAACGACCTAGGTAGAATAATAATTACGTTGCCAGGACAAACCAATTTTACTAAAACCCCGAGAATTCCCGATGTTTCCCGAAGGTCTACGTCAAAATAACCGTCGGCCATCTTTCGGTAGAACATTTTTATAACACGAGTCTGGGATTAGGCTGAAAGTAACGAAGATTTATGTAACGCACAGATAGCTAGTTCAGCCAACCATGCTGGCAAATTGAGGACAATCCTTAGGTTGCTACGGAGGGATCCAGTTAATTTAGTGCTGATCCTTCCAGCCTAAATCAACGGATTTCTTAAAACAAATGTAGTAAATTATTAGGATTTAGTATATTGTAAGTCGTTGGGCCAGATATCTTGCATGAAAACAAGTCCAAAACGCTAATATTCTGACGTTACAAATTCAGATTTTTCAGTAATATTACATACATACACTCGCGCTTTTTTCCCATGGGGGTAGGCAGAAACCGCAGAACGCCACCTGCTACGATCCTTACATAATCTTTTTGCCTCGTCCACGGCCACCACTCGGCACGGTCGTCAGTAATATTATCAAATAATAATAGTTTCAGGAAGGTATCAATCAAAGCTTTATCTTTTTCAATTACTGTAGCAGGTACAGTGGCTACAACACAATTCTTACAAACGCCGGTCGGGCTCTAAAAATTTCGAAATTAACCATTTTTCCAAGTTCCAACACGAAAGTCCACTTCAAAAACAAACGAATCGCAAAAACAACTTTTAATACATACCGAAAAAGTTGGAAAACGCTTTGTTTTTAAGCCGTTTTGCTTGAAAACGGCGGGGAAAACAAAGCGCCTGTATGGCAGTGCTCAGAGAATTATTTCCACGCGGTCGACGACCGGTATCGACCCATCGCGTAATTATTAAAGAGTTCCCACTGAGCGGCGTTCTTTTGTTTATATTTTGTTAACCTCATACTGTGGTCAGTGAATATACGCCGGATATAGACGAAATATTCTTTTTCTGACATGTAAAGTCTATCCACTCAAATAGTGGCAGTATTTATAGACAGCACCTACACCCAAACGGCTTGAAAAAATGTGCTTATAAGAGGCAGAAAAAAATATGAACAAAGATTTTTGTAATTTTTGTAATCACCATCTGCCTAGCCATGCCTAACTAAGTTGGAGTCGGCTTCCAGTCTAACCGGGTGCAGCTGAATACCAGTATTTTACAAGGAGCGACTGCCTATCTGACCTCCACAACCCAGTTAGTACTGGGTAATACGATACCCCTTGGCAAGACTGGCTGTCAGACTTTTTTTCTAAAGAATAGCCATCCTAAAATCTTCATTTAACTAAAATATTATTTCAAACATTAATTTCATATGTGTCTCAAAAGCTAAATATTCCGGCATAGTGATACAGTAGTTCACAGCTCCGTAATTCCCCAGCATTTAGTGAACATACCTGTCAAAGAGCATTACATGAATTTAGGACACGAGGTGAAGTTTATTAAATGTGTCCTTGAGAGCTGCCTTTGACCCACTTTATTTTGTTTATTTACTAGTTCAATATAATAGGGCAGAGTTGACGTCCCCAAAGTACATGCCTATTAAATATTTACGTGGTTAAAATAGTGGTAATGGTGTTCCATTAAAGAAATTGCTTCGGTTGTAAACATTCACGATTTTTGAGGGATATTTTTGTGTTAAGATTTTGTATGAGATGTTTTAACATTAAAGGTTATAACAAGACCCTTTACGAAGCCGAAAGGCACTTGTTCTCCCCGTCATTGCGATATTTTTTTTCTTTTAGACCATACCTGGGAACCTTCTAGTTACGGAGATATTGGGGTTCAAAGTTCCAACTTTTTCACAAGTTTTTTTTTAAATACATGTTTTTAATGTAAGATTTTTACTGTATTATTCAATTCATCAGCACAATGTATTGAGTCCGTTACATTGAGTCGTAAAACGTGATTCACCCCAAAAAAAATTCGTTTCCCAGCAATCAATTTGCGTAAAATTTCTTAGTTTGATGTACATAATGCTTGGTTGACGGCTTCGTTAAGGGTCTTGTCACACCCTGTTTAACCCTGTTGTCTCCGAAAAGGGATAATTGCATCTGCTGTTGTTCTTTGAAAATAGAACATCCTGAAAATGAAACCAGCATTTGCATATCAGCAGTGGTATCTTTAGTTGTTTGCTAGGATACACTTAAACTCTGTATAATTTTGAAAGTTAGACCCGCCAAATGGTGTAATCTTTTCTACCACCCTAGTTACTGTTTATACTCTACTGCCTGACGGGAACAGGATACCAGGAAGGTAGAAAGCAGGGGAATCACGTAGTCACCTATGCTCCTAAGTACATAGTTCTCCGAAGAACCGTTTCGTTCCGTATTTACAATGTTGGTGTTGATTTTATAAACCTGAAGTTTGTAATATCACCACCAACATTGTGTTCATAATGTAGAACTGTTATAACCACCTGATAAATTAAGCTAACCACGAAAGGTATTTGTGGGTTAGACAGTAAACTATATTCCTAGTAATGGCTTACCAAAATGAATTGATAACGATCGATAGATTCTGGGAATTGTTCGACCTGAAGCGGATCTTAGGGGCAAGTTAGGGGATGTTTGTAGTATCATGTTTAGATTGAAATTTAAATGCTGGACTTAGCGCACAGAGATCAAAATACGCTTTTATTATATTTATTTAGGTGTCGCCTAGTGTTAGTGAAAAATCGGATTAGTAGTTTCGAAGATATTAAGTATACGAATATTATTATTATGGATACATTGCTGGCATTTATCTTCAAACTCCACATAATCCGGGTATAATTGAACAGTTCCATCGTCTGTCTACCAAAGCCGAAAACATCATCTACACAAATTCTTCAATTAACAAACTGGGAACATTCTAATGAATCTTACTTAAAGTAACAAAGAAAGATTAAAAAATAATATCTGCTGTAACAGTACGGCTTCATTTTTGCTCATAATTCACCTGAGCCTCGAATATATCACGGTGTTTACGCCAAGTCACACTTATAACTTGCTGTAATGGCTTTTTGAATTAATACTTACTCCGTGGATACGGCGCGGCGTTTGTAATTTATGGTAAAATGCATTTTTTTATGCCAATTTTTTGCACCGAGTTGAGGTTGAAATTCTTATTATTAGGATTTGTTTTTTTTTGTCTAGACTTTTGTGTACTTTATACTAATATTATCTAGTTTTTAACAATGCGATAGGTATAATTATTATTTTATCTAATCCGCCAGTTAAGTGCTTAATCATAAAAGAGGTACGCAATTACGATGTTATGCACCTTTCTCATTCGAAAAGACAACAATCCAAGATCAATCACATCAACCTCGTCCTCTGCCAGACTAACGTTCTAACTTTTTGTGGCGAGCGCGAACCAGAGGACGTTGCGTTGGAAGGCCTCCCACTAGGTTGACTGATGACCTGGTGAAGGTTGCGGGGATCTGCGGCATGCAAGACGCACGGGGCCGGTCAATGTAGCGACACTTGGGGGAAGCATATGTCCAGCAGTGGACGTCTTTCGGCTGAAATGATGATGACGATGTTCTAACTTATATTCCAGGCGTTCGCTCCGCAAGTCGGTAGCGCATCACGAGGAGGTGGCTCGGCAACTCGACGAGTTGACAGACTACCGCCCTTACTTCACGTGGTGGGTGAGCACAGTGCAGACCCTGGTGTTGCTACTGTCGCTCCTCTGCTACGGGTTTGGACCTGTTGGGTTCGGCAGGCATACGCATTCAGGACAGGTCCTGGTGAAGAGCTTGAGTTTACAACAGGTGGGTCCAGAGTTTTATATTGTTTTTGTACTATGCTTTAGAAGCTGTGGCTTCCAGAGTGACGATTACTTACATAATTATGGGTTTTCTTTTATGCTATTTGTCACACACACCAGTTTTCAATATTTTTTTTTATTTAATCTCGGTCTCAAAAAGTAGGAACAGTATACATACATTATAAATATAAATATCGCTGGACATTACACACAGCGCCATCTAGGTGCCACACTAAGCAACGAGGCTTGTGTCGTGGACACCAGATAGTTGATACTATTACATATATACTTTTTTGTTTGTAAATACATACTTATTATACATATAAACATCCATGACTCGGAAACAAATGTCCATGCTCATCACACAAACACTTGCTCCTACCGGGATTCGAACCCGGGACCCTAAGACGTAAGGCAGCCAGACTACCGCTGCGCCATTCGGGTCGTCAAAACATTCATTCCATACACACCTCCATATATAAAGTATTGTAAAAGAAGCCGAACAATCAAGAATGTTATTGAACTTTTTCGGTCGAAGAACTCAAAACATAATCATCCAACCGATGAATTCATGTGAATACAAATAAATAAGTAGGTTGCTCCTTATTCTTGTATACCAGTGCTCATTTTCTAAGAATCCGAAAAATATAAAATATCAGTCGTCTCTTACTTTTTTACCATGATAAGACTGATCATTCACAGTTTCCAACACATTGCATATTGATTGCCTACTTTATTTACACTTGAATAGGTAATTTTATGTGGCGTCGCATATAAAACCTTTTTTTTTGGGGATTCCGTTCAAAATCGTGAAATGTTTATGCCCTTTACAGGATTATGATGGGCCCAAGTGATTTTAAGAGTTCACACGTCATGTGAAAAGTTATTCAGTTTTTATGGTTTTAATAGTGAGTTTGCGATGGTTTAAAAATATTATTTATTAAGCTTAACTTATTGATGGAAATTAGAGATCCACTAGAATAGTGTAGAACATGTTTGTGTGGTTCTAGATATAAATAAACACCAAGTGCATTAGATTTACCGAGGATCATTTGATCAAACTTTTCCGAAAAATATGTCACTTTAAGATTTTAAAACAGGATCGTAGAGTCTCTGTAGTTGTATTCTTCCCCAAAATAAAATAAAATATTGGAAAGGAAAATAACTACGTAAAAGTAGGCTATACCAATAAGTCTAACCGTTTTAGTCATACGACTCTTTATCCCTCAAATTCCATTTCTTTGTCTAAGACTTAGCATATCAAGGTGAAGCTTTTAGACAAAACACACTACCACAGATTTAAGGCCTGAGAATAAGTTGAACAATGCATAACATTTTCTTACTTGGGTGATTTATTGGCTCATCTTTCATCTTTCTTTGGGATTTAAGTATCTGGAGATATTTTTAATGAATTTGGTTTTCAATGCCTTACCTTTGCTAGAGTAATGCGGTTTATTGGGAAGGGTACAGCGGCTTTGCTTTTATTAAGTAAGGCTTGCTACCAGATGGTTCTATGTTATTGGAATGCCCAAACATTCGTATATTTTGATAGAGTTTTTTTATTTTTTTTTATGGTTTTACATGCTACATTACGGTATTAAGAATAAGTACTCTCTTCTGTGCCAGTCAATCGGTTTTGTGACACACGAACGTAAAAAAAAAACACTTTGAAACAGACCCTCAACCCTACAAATAACCGAGAAACATATTTACAACACGAACTTGATATGAAATTAACAATTAGGAAGTAGCAACCACAAAGGCAGTACGTATTCATTGTGACGCAAGGGAAAGCGTCACAACTCACAAAGTAAGGGTATTAGTGAGCAGGCACCAAATGTAGGTCACACTGTCTTTGTGAGCCGAACCTTTTGTCTGCTTTTTGCTGCTTAGTGCAGTCTTTCATGATGCTATCTTTTAGCGACGAGTGACCGCAAAAGGTCCGTCTCATGTAATTTCGTTGATTGTACTTTTAGTTTGTTTTGAGAAGAAACAGATAGTAACCATTTTTGTAGGCGTTATTGTACTCTACTATTTTTCCCGAAATTGTGAACAAAAATACTAAAGTTTTGAGATCTCTTTAATCTAGCTAGCCGACTTTCGTTAATATATTTTTGGGCGTCTACAAAGACACTTGAGCGATGTGCGTACCTATTTATGATGCCCGCAATTTTCTTGATGTCTCGTTCGTACTACGTAGTTACGTCTGAGGTATTAATTAGTTGTAAGGTAGCTACCGAAGTTTAGGTCTTGTAGAGAAATTTTTGTAAAACCTGTAGGGAGTTGTAAATAATTAACTATTGTTTTCAAGCTACAAATAAAAAATAAATTGCTGATCATTTACGATTTTTTTTATTTATTATACTACTTAATATACAGGGTGTTAGGGACAGACCTCCAAGACTGATAGGGTGAATTCAGTATATCATACTAAGATGACCGGTACAAGAAATTATTTCAGGAATGTTATGGAAATCCAATATATTTGATTTGTTTTATTTCCTCATTCGTAATGTATCGTTAGCGTGGCAAAACGCTCGTAGCGAACGGCAAGCGCGACGGCGAGTTCGATGAACTCTGTAGCTAGGCAGAAAGTGAACAGCTGATTTCACGCGTCGTTCGTTAGAGCATTTCTACATCCATAGTTGGATTTTTAATTTTAGCCGTTTTATTCATATAAATGGAGTGCTGCGGACAGAGGATGTAATTTTACATTGAAATAAAGGCATAGTGACTGAAAAAAGGACTAAAAAAAAGAAGCAAATTCTGGTGGTAATATGATTCAAAATAAGGAGCTGAATACACCCTGTCAACTTGTGGAGGGCTGTCCATTACAAACGTTATAAACTTTGTAAAGCCACTATTAATTTAGCTTTCGCATAAATCGTTAACCTCATTTAAAATTCAGGCGGCGTGGAGAAGCCGACAATTTTTTTGAGACAGTCTATACCTAGATGTGCGTTCTTTGTTTCTGTCTCAAACACAATTATATTTTTTGTATACCATTGTACTTTTGTCTAAAATTTCCCTACAATTTTCCAGGTTGAATGGGAGGAGCCAGCGTCATTTTGGCTGGGTCCTCGCGCGGCTGACCTAATCCACTTGGGGGCGAAGTTCGCTCCGTGTATGCGAAGGGACGCAAGAATAGCGAGGGCAATAGCAGCCTCAGCGCGAAGAGAACGGGACACGGCGTGTTGCATACGGAATGACGATTCTGGATGTGTGCAGTCCTCTAAGGCTGATTGTTCGGTGTGTATTACGTCCTCCAGGAGAAACCAACATCATAACCACATCTAAACATCACTACTTAATTTTGAATACTACTCTAATGTCAATCTATCTGTCAATAATCTCAATACTCTGTTCGTGGACCACCCGCAAGAGTGGTCCACGTATAACGCATTGGTAGATCTGTGGTTGTGGTAAATGTTGTGACTGAAATACAGGGTGTAACAGGACCCTTCACGAAGCCGTCAACCAAGCTTTATGAACATCAAACTAAGTAACTTTACCCCAAAAATTTTGCTGGGAAACTATTTTTTTTGGGTGTTTAAATCACGTTTTACGGTAGGACTCAACTCACACTCAAAACATTGTGCTGATTGATGGATTAAATAGTACGGGGGTCGCGGAGGAGTTTAAAGTAAAAATCTTACATTAAAAACCTGTATTAAAAAAAAAAACTTGTGAAAAAGTTGGAACTTTGACCCCGAAAATCTCCATAACGAGAAAGTTCCCAGGTATGGTCTAGAACAAAAAAATGATCGCAATGACGGGGAGAACAAGTGCCTTTCGGTTTCGTTAAGGGTCTTGTTACACGCTTTATTTTAGCATTACATTTATACTTATAGTTGATAGCAATAGGCTCGCCATCTATTTATTACATGGGCTTTAAACATAACTGGCAAAATGTGGGTATACCTACTATTAGGTACACCTCTGCCTTACCCTTCGGGGATTACAGGCGTGATGTTATGCTATTTAGATGTCGTGTAGTCGAAAACAGTAAATAAAGAAGTTTAGTTGCAGTTACATTTTGATCAAAAGCAATACTTTGCGTACCCTCTACAATTGTCAGTCTATATGCTTCCAAAAACTCTCGTGTCTCGTGAACGTAAAAAGAGCGCATTCTTTCACTAATATTCACCATGTATAATGTTCTATTTTTGCGCACGCTTACGTATAGATAAGAGGATTAATATCAAAGGTAAGTTTTTGCGTATTTTTCGATAGCTCTGGTAGGTTAAGATGATGATATTCGTTACCTGCTCAACTCAACCTAATATGGGCCACTAAATGGTCTGAAGAAAATGTGTCCCTGGTGAAGAACATGTGCATCGCCTAGAATTATTCTTTGGCAAACTATACTTCTGAGAGCCTCTGCTGATTGTTATCAACTTTGACACACTGGGTCTGTTTTATGACACCCATGCTGAAAAAGTATAAATAGCCAATCGTTCACCAAATAGGCTAATAATCAGGGGTGCAAAAAATAATGTATCTGCCTACTATGTCGAAGTCGGCTTCAAGCCAAGCAGAATGCAGCTTAGAGGTGTTGATTAACTTGGACGTTCACCTGTAATGAGCATTCTATCAAATGTAATGCCATGCAAAGGTAATGGGCTTCTTTATTTAGTTCGCAAGCATTTAAAAACGACGAATGCTCATTTCCTTAGTCAGACATTTTATTTATCGGATTTGAAACGAACTGTGCATGTTAATATTTTTAGTGATAATTAAATTAAGTCTTCAAAATGCTTCTCGCTCCGTGGGTCACCCCTAGTCTTGGGCGAAGCATAAGCTTGTCAACCGTGAACTTTGTTTTGGCTACCTTTCAGACCACCATTTCAACGTGGAAGAAATGGTCTTCGGGAGAGTCGGGGCCTGGAGGTCGGATATCAGGGTCTGTTTGCGGATTAGATCCCAAGTAAGTACCATCCATTTTTACAGTAATACTTAAGCTAACATATAAATCCTCCATTAACACTACTTATACTGGTAATTTACCATGGCTGGTTCTTGTAAACCACGCGAGGGAATGCTTAGATACAAAAAAAAACATTCTTTTTTTTAATACGAAGATTTCATATGGTCTCGGAATGACTAACTTATAACTTTATTTAAAGACTTTTTTCTATTTTACGAGAACACTGTTCATTCAACGAAATACGTCGTGTACTCTAAAAACTTCATATTCTTGATCTGAAAATTCCTGCATAGTATTACATGGCAGCATCTATTACGCCATATTTGCATCAGACCTGATGTCATGAAGATCCTAAATTCTCCTCCTACAACAACTGTCGGCTACTCCAGGCACAAAACCCGTCTGGTCGAAGGCGCATCCCTTTTCAGTGAAGGATGTGGAACTTTCTCATATCTCTAAATTAAGAATCAGGTATTTTATAATCTGAATGCCTAATATCCCTTATTATTTCTTACAGATTCTGCGAAGCACCGCGTTCGATAGCGCCGCATGAATGGCCAGATGACATCACAAAATGGCCGATCTGCCGCAAATCAGTTCTAGACGGATCTGCGGCTGCTGGCCGGGCTGGCCACGCAGCGGAACACATGGCCTGCGAGGTCATAGGCCATCCCTGCTGCATAGGAGTCCATGGTCAATGCGTGATCACAACTAGAGAACACTGTGACTTCGTCAAGGGTTATTTCCATGAAGAAGCGTCATTATGTTCACAGGTAAGTAGAAATCGGTCTCTTCTACTTGTCCTTCGTTGCTTTTCCAATGCTGATCGCAAACGACGCGTCTCTCACTGATGCGGTCTTCTGCAACGTGGACCGCTTAGTAGATGCAATCTACAGTACATTTATTATAACTGTATTGATTGGCATAAAGAATAAGACATCAGAATTTACGTTTTTATTGCTGACTGAATCCAAAATCTACAAATGCAATGAGCAATTACTTAAAAAGTTAAGGACAGTCTGCAACGTCTCAAAAATCCACCTTAAGTTTTCTTCTTTACGCAACTATACTGACAAGGAACTAGGCGCTGGGCATGGACGTACTCGTTTACATAACGAGATTATTGGAAATTCGTTCCAAAAAATGACGAACGAACTGAAATAGCATAATGTAGGTTGTTCAAGGTCGCCTTACTCTTCAACGAGATTCTACATGGGTTAGGTACATCTGAAAGATCTGAGAGATCTTAAAGTCTTCATAGTTTGTTGTCTACTTATTGTGTTGAAACAATTCAGGAAACTATGAAACAACTCTTCCTAAAATTCGTGAAACCCTTTCAACTCAACTTCACATTTAATTCCAGGTGTCTTGTCTCGACGACGTCTGCGGCATGCTACCTTTCATGCGTCGGCGTCGACCAGACCAGCTGTACCGTGCATGGACATCTTTATTCGTCCACGCCGGTCTACTGCACCTGGCTGCCACGCTAGCGCTGCAATGGCTCTTCATGAGGGACTTGGAGAAGATGGCCGGGCCAGTTAGAATAGCTGTCATATATTTAGGAAGTGGGGTCGCCGGGAATATGGCTTCAGCCATATTTGAACCTTATAGGGCAGAGGTGAGTCAACTTATCGTTTGTTCATGTTGTTTGGCTTTTGGAAAGTCTTCTCTTCAGCACTTCTCTTTGGGATCTTAAGAACAAAGTGCTCAAGCATGCTGTCTTATGTTTCAGGTTGGGCCAGCTGGATCACATTTCGGTCTTCTAGCGTGTCTAATAGTAGAAGTGATAGGCGCGTGGCCTCTCCTGAGGCATCCGAAGAGGGCACTCTTAAAACTAATCGGTATCGCCTTCGCGTTGTTCCTCCTGGGTCTTCTACCCTGGATTGATAACTTTGCGCACGTCTTCGGTTTCGTGTTCGGATTCTTGCTCGCGTACGCGCTGCTGCCGTTCATAACCTTCGGGCCTTACGAGAGGCGAAGAAAGATTGCGTTAGTTTGGGTCTGTATGGTGTCGGCGGGCGGGATGCTGTGCGCGCTGGTCGCGTTGTTCTATGCGGCGCCGGCGTACGAGTGTGCGGCGTGCGCATACTTCACGTGCTTACCGTTCGCGCCGGATATGTGCGCGTCGCAGGACGTGCGCGTGCGGCAGCTGGACGGGGTATGACGGCGCGCGGCCCGGGCGCCCCCGCCGCCGCCGCCCCCCCGCCCCGCGCCCCCCCCGTGCGCCCGCCCCGCGCGCGCCGCGTGCCTGCGCCGCGCCGCCGCCTAGCGCCCACACCCGCCGCCCGAGCCCACGCCGTCGCTGCCCATACCTCACATCGTCACCTCGCTATTACAGTTACACTGCTGCAGAAACTCAATCTTCCCTTATTGCGTACTGATGACCAAACCAACCCTTCTCACTGCCAGTCAAAGTAATGGTAACGAGATGCCATGAAAAACAACAGTTTGGTCTCCGGTACGCAATAAGTGGCTTACGGTTTAGAATGACAGATGAGCACAAAAATTGACAAGAAAAATGAACGTTTATCGAAACCAAAATGTTAATTGAGTCACTACTCTGAATGGACAGTATCTATGTACAATACCTTCCCATTTTCAAAGTTGAGTTTCTGTGTATAGTGTGCTGTGTCGCTACTGCCCACTTGAACGAACGTGTCGGTATGAGTGAGCTCTAGTTAATATCTAGGCGATCTTTTAAGATTTATAATCGTCGAACTAGACTATTTAAAAGTGTATGCGATATTTTATCGATTATTTAATTTATCGATAGAGACGTATCGTTGCGTGTTAAGATTTGTTGTTTTGTGGACTCATGATTTGTCCCGAATTCCAAGTGCGAACGGTCGAATTTATTTTTCCAGCATATTTTCGGTGTCGTAATTTAAATCCTTGAATATTTAATTCTAAAATGCAATGTGTTAAGTCTGATTTTGTAAAATAATTGACATAGTGATGTTCAAAAATGGCTGACAATGTACTCGTGAAATAAATTCGATCCAAACTGAATTTTAAATAAAAATAATTGTGCTAAATCCACGGATATAGAACTAACATTGCAGACGCGACTTACTGATGTAAATATTCTGTAAAATAAAATATTAAAGTTACGGTGGTAGGTGAGTCGTGTTAAGTGTGGTTACGTTTCGTCTACGTGATTCTTACGGAGCCTCGTTACGTCACATTGTATATTATTAAGTTTGTATCTATAGGTACACGAGATTTTTACGTATGTACACAGAACTAATAATAATAACATTTCGCACACAATACAATTTAACCAAACAATAGTATATTCTAATATTTCCTCTCCGTAAATGTGACATAACGCGATCCCGTAACAGTGTCAAAATATACATAATTTAGTATATTACTAAATAATGTAAATATTATAACGTTAAAAACATATTTTTCATCTATTAAGTTCACCGTATATGAACGAATTCAGTCTATGTGTAAGTATTCTAATGGATTTTTGATTTCGTCAATTTATATAGCTGTATCAGGTCTGCGTAGATTTACATTTATTTTATATAATATGCTAGTGAATATATATACCATTTATATTTAGGGATATTATTTTCCTACAGACAATTTAGGGGAGACTTTATCGTTCACTATCATTCATACTTTACATGTTTTATTACGAATTTACATTTAATACTAGTCACTATGTTAATTATAATATTGTTTAGTTTAAAAATGTAAATATATAAATTTAATCAAGCGAAAGTGGTGATCATTGTAATTAAACAGTTATTTTGCTGAAGAATGTTAATCGAGATTGTGCGCGTGCGTGTGTGTGACAAAATTTAGTACAACTGGCACGAAATCATTGTAGATACTGTACTTAAGGAGTTTTAAGAAATTATTTTAACTCTTAAATTGCGCACATAGTTTAGTTCTATGAATGTTTCCGTTCGGTGTCACTTAAGTGGCTCGTTTATGAAGCTAGTTGACCCAGTGGCAATTGTGATAAGCAATTATTATCCTTATTCGCACTTGGTGGCGCGTTAAGGTTAATCATAATCGTTTGAGAGGCGCTACTAACAGTCGTTTATGATACATCATTCAAAATGATAATGTAATCTTTTATACCTACCTATATAGGTTACTTTTATGCAAACTTGAGCCATTTCAAGCTAGAGGTCAAAGAGAAACAGGGCAAAAACGAGTATCTCCTTGAAAAAAAGACGTGAAAAGAAAAAGATGACATTGAAATCTTTAGGTACGAATGTCAAAGAAGCTTATGCGTTGTCAAATGGAAACTGATTGATTATATTTTTATAGATATTTTACCTATTTAAGTGACTTTTTGTGTTTAAAAGACTTGCCCCTAGTTTCTAAAAACGTCGTCAAATCAATCGGTTTTCAATTGTCTTGTCAAGAGATTTGATTGGATTTTATTAAATCGCTACGACCAGACTACGGACCGCCTATGAACACCGGACATTGACACATAATTCAGTCAATATCCATCAGAGCTATGTCCGTACGGAATTACCCGAACCTTTACTGTAAAACCTAATAATGTAATTAATGATTTGATTAGACTTTTAGAAATTGGGAGTAAATTCATAATTTTCCCAAGCACAAAATATTATATGAGTACCAATCAGTTTATTTGAAGCAAAATAAACTGTTACATTGATAAGCGCTATAATCTTCAGCACAAAAATCAATGGAAAAGTCTGAAATCACTATTGTTTGGTTCAAGATTATTCTGTTCAGCACAATTATTTTTTATCTATGTAAAAACGCTAAAATACTTAGTTATGTAGGCACTTGTTTACTTCTTATGAATTAATAATAAATAATTTAGTGTACTTATTAAGTGTTAGTTCACGGTAAATTGGCCCTTGTGATGGACAGTCGCTTTTATCATGTTTTTTTTACTTACATACAAAATTGAGTAAAGGAATCAAATCAAAAATGACGTAAGCAACTTCAACATAAGGCTCATTTTACTGTGGACAGACACATATTTTGCTCAGAAGTCTCCAATAAACGTGCAAAAAGCAATAAATCATACTTAATTGTCGACGATGAACTAATGTGCGAATCAATGAAAGAAAAACATGTGTTAATTTATTCTAGAAAGTAACATTTTATTTGGTAAAATCACTTTTAAAAATTAAAGTGGTTCTTAAGTGATTTTAATAAATAAAGAATATTTTTGTACACAGTCGAAAATAATGCTCTGAAAATATGAAACGGTTTTGTGACGAATATAAATATAAAAATAATGTAAAACCGTTCAAACCAATTCTTTTCATAATTTCTAGCTTAGATACAGCTATGTCTCAATAATACCATGAAACGAAGCACATTTTTCTCATCAAAAATTTTGTTAAAATGTAGATTATACGAAAAACGATACAACTTCATTTGCGTTTATTCTAAAACGTTGAGTTACGCAAGTGGAGTTATAACGTTAATTTTAAGAATCTGTCAAACTGGTACGAACGAATTGCACACGCAGCTCCGGATACAGATACTGACAGATAATTATTTATATTTGGCGCAGCCGTGAGACACACAATATTAGGTTCTTTTTTTTGTTTTGTGCACTTGTAGCAAGTGATAAATAAATATTTTTTCTTTAAAGTTGCGGTCAAACCAAGAGGACTGAAGAGCAGACGACTGCGGACAGTGAACTTTGACAGATAATGTACTGAAATATCTGTCTGTAGGGCGGTGTCCGCAGCCTGTCCGCTGTCCTATCCACTCGGTTTGGCTGCACCTTTAATTGTTTTGAGGTGTCCACGACGGGAGCCGCGTCCGCAGTTTATCCGTAGCAATTTGACCGATCACTTGACGTAAGACTTTATGAAAACTCAATGCAGCTATTATTGTTTAAACCTAGTAAAGTGTTTGACTGTGTGTGTGTGATACTTCTCGATTACTTTCTTTGAAAAACTAACAGTGGACGTTATATTAAAGTGCCCTTGTGCCCGGCGGCCCGGTGGACTATACTCAGAATAAGACAAAAAAAATTACATACATAATTGTACATTGTGAACATACACCTAATTATTACTTGTACGTTAAGAATGGTAAAGTAATCTTATTGTAAACTAGTATTAATCGAACAAGAAACCTTATTATCATAATACTGATTCGTTTTATTTAAAAGGGGGTGGGGGGGGCTAAGTCGGGTCCACATCATTATTTTTGAAGATGATTGATGTAGATCTGGCTTAGAAACATAAAGCTTTGAGTTTCCTTACAATTTATCTTCAGTGGCATGTGATCGGAAGTTTGCAGTATCATTGTATCAAAGCAATAAGTGGTTCGCTACACAAGGATTAAGAGAAAAACTGAGCCTATGTCCAGTCAGCTCAAAATCGAAACCTGAAATATCTGTGTCAGTCACACCCAGTCGCACCCTTCGGCCTGGCTCAGTTCTGCACCGATGTAAGAATACCCGTTTTAATTAACACTTAGCGGCAAAATGAACGCCTAAATATTTCAGCACTGCCAGAATTTCAACAGTCAGAGAGTCAAACAGTTGCAGACAGTTGCAGTTGCAGATTGCTTTCATTCAGGCATTTATTTATAGTCTCCTTGTGAAAACTACATGAACAAACTGGCATAATTTGCATCCAAAGGGTAATGACGGGGGCTATCATGTGCTCGGAGTTTCGCTGCGCCATTCAGAAATGTGGAAATCGGAAGTGACTGACGTAGCCAAAGAATTGCCAAAGCGGTATAGTGTACGAGGCACATCGGTCGCAAGATAGATTGCGATCCCATCGGATCGAATAGTTCCGTAAGCCTCTCCACAAAATGGAATGATGATCTGGTGGCGCTCAGGAAACCGCGGGACGCGAGCAATGTTGTTCTACGACATTATCGCTTTCCTCACGATGTTATAAATCACCGTTTTGAGCGTAGCGTAGTCATGATGAAGTGGCTTTTCTTTATTATAACAAATAGTTCTACTTTTTTTTGTCTACTCTTGTTGTTTTTATGGTGTCTCGTCAACACGTTTGATGGATTTCAAAGTTGACTGGCATCAATCTTATCAAAAGGTAGCATGTAAACTGACTAAGGCTGTATCTATACAAGATCGTCATTTGAAGTAGTTTATAAAAAAAGTCCCGTGGCTCGTGCGAAAATAGATATAAGTATTGATAACGATGATGGAAATGCATCCGTGGTAGATACCTAATGTGAGTTTCATGCACACGAAAAGCTATTTGCTGTTTTCACTTTTAGGGGTATGGAGAACAGGGTGTAAAGTTCTTCATCCCCCTTAGAAAAGGGAGGATCCTCCGACCAGACGGGTGTTATGTCTGGTGGGCTATTGCCCGACAGTTGCTGTCGGGTTCTGTTATATACTCTTAAGTCGCGGATAACTTTACTCGCGCGATGTAGGATTTCAATGTATTTCGATGTTTAGTTCGTCGTCTGTGACACAGATGGCGCTGTAGTACTTTTTGTTCTATGTTGCTGCAGTATTTTTATAGTGCCGCTACACACTGAAATTAGGCGCCAACTATTATGAATGCCTTAGTAAAAGGATGCTGTTGGATATTAGACTAGCTGAAATTCAGGCAAAGCGCGTGAAATCGAGAATGTGGAGCCACTTCGTCCTATCGACCTACAACTTGCTGGGAGCGGGAGCCCAACACAAAAGATGAATAAATAGTGGGAACTCTTTCACTATTTATTCATCTTTTGTGTTGTCTCTAAGTTTGTGAACACCATTCTCACACTTAACACTAGCAAGCTTTTAACGTTCTTTAATATTTTTGATTTTTAATACGGATTTCGGGTGGTTGGTGCGCGAAAATTATACTAATCGACGATCGATATTTGAATTACCGGAAATAAAATGTGATTGGACAAGCCGCATTTACGTTTGTTACACGTACTGCTATTAGCTTAATTTTCTATTCTTGAAGCAAATCCCAAAATGTGGCAAAATTCGATTATGAATTATGAAACATTGGTAAATGAATATTTTTGGTACGAATAAGGTTGAAATGAAACAAACAGAACAATTGTATTTAAGCATTTATTTAGGTATCGTTTGAAAACGAGCCTAAGTCTTGAGAAATATAGTGTTTGCCTACTGCTTGTAATCTAGATTTCAAGATTAAAATAAGCCGCTGAAGAGATATTTTCTGCATACTAAGAAAAATGAATCGCTTTCATAGGTGGGTAGCATCTTGGCTCGGTCAAAGGTGCTCGGGTAGACGCTTACCGAGGTCAGTCTGCGGATCGGTGACCTTGCATTTCACACCGATATCACTCCGTACCTCGGAAAACAACTGTTGGTCTCGGCGGTCATTTGTATACCTACGTTTTACAGTTGGTACGGACAGTAGCGACCACCGCACCGTAGAAACGGGTTTTGTCAACGAAGAGTCGAATTGAATAATAATTGTCATTTCATGACAGATTGTGGAAAGATTTCTATCGTCGCAAGCATGGCGATGTTTGAAATGTTTGAAATGAATGACAAGGCATGTCAAGTTGTATAGAAAGAGCTTTGTCGAGTCTTGGTAGACTAGAGATCGTATTGCCATGCTAGGGGGGCAGTAGTCGAAAGTTCCGGCAATCACTCTTATCAAAAGAGGCCATGTTAAATTTTTGGTATGCGTTGTACGTTTATTGTTATTTTTTTTTGTATTATGCACGTCATGTCCCTGTGACAAATAAATGCTTTTTCTTTCTATGTCCCCATTTACCGGGTTTTAAAAGTCAGGTAGGCAGCTGCTACACATAAAATATTAGAAGGTATTTAGCAACACCCAGTTGTCCTGGGAACCATGCATAGGCTAGGAAAATACTAGGCAGAGTGAATCAACCTCATCTTCTCTTGGCTTCTTTTCTACCAAGAAAGGCATATAGAGTTAAATAAATAAATATAGGCCCCTGGTCTAGGTAACTTTTACATTGGCAAAGTAGATTTGATATTCCTTGAAGCACAAGGAAAAAAACATTTTTTTTCGATAAAAATAAATACTCAGTGTGAACGTACTTAAATCTCATTGTCCACTACAATGTAATAGTAATTTACTTTTATAAACAACAAAGTAAAAATCTTAATAGTTAAGCCGTGCCAAATTCAGGCGTGACAGATTTTCACGGTCGTATGGCCATTTCCTCTAATAGATAATTATAAATAATAAATGAACAAACACAGTTATAAATAATTTGTGTTATAGGACTGAACATTGTACCTTAGATTAATCATAACATCATGACGCATGTAATCTCCGAAGGGTTTCGCAGAGGTGTACCTAATAGTACACCCACATTTCTCCGCCTAGCCTATTGCCAGCAACCGGGTACAAATCAAGACTCCGTGGCTGCTACTGAGAAATTCCTCTGATAGAAAAACTCAATAACAATTTGCCTGACTCGGGAATCGAACCCAGGACCTAATGCTCAGCAGTCGCGATTGCGGCCACTATACTAACGAGGCAGTACTACCTAAGAAGATCATGGAAAGTGTAGCCCCCCCTGCCTTTTTCACACGCTTCTGCCCTCTGCTATTGTGGGCATCTCCTTTCGGCAGCAATCAAGTTAGTCCCTTCAACTTTATCTTGGTTTGATATACACATCGTTCTTATAGATTCTTGTTCCTTGTTCATATAGGAACTCTTTGTTGAGGGTCGTAATTAACGTGGAGTCATCTTTTGTTGAGAGCAGCCCAGTGGTGGCGGCCCCGACTTACGAACAGTAAGTCGTGGGTTCGAACCCAGGCAGGCGCATTACTTTGTGTAATTTATTTCATCACCACTGCTCTCTAAAACGGTGAAGGAAAACATCGTGAGGAAACCGGCTTGTCCTAGAACCAAAAATTTGAAGACATGTGACATCTACCAACCCGCACTGGGCCCGCTTGGTGAATTATAGCCCATTCCCTCTCATAGAGAGGAGGCCGAGTGTCCCAGCAGTGGGAACATTAAAGGCTGATTATGCTTATGGTAATGCATCTTTTGTTGGACATTTTTATTCGTCCGTCGCTATCCTTGGCATTGTTATGAGGAAATGCGGTAGGTATTTGAAAAAACTATCGCTGTTGCTCTACGAGCGTAGTTTCGACATTGGTTCGATAAGGACAAATACAGATCCGACAAGTAAAAAGTCATAATTCGAGGTTTGGATCTCGATTATTTCCTCCTCCAATATTCAACCAATTTAAAAGATATTTCATAAACTGAATAAGAGGGATATATACTGTGTTTTTATTTTTTTCATTAATTGTTGTCAAATTTGTACACTAGGCCTCTGTTGACAGCGATCCAAATATTATTATATAATATAATTTTGAGCATTTTGCAAAGGTTCTAGTGCTGATACAGATTATATATCATAAAAAAGAAAACATAGGGACAGAAAATATTTGTATTTATTTAACTGTAAAAAATCATAGCTTTAAAACATAAATCAGAAAGAAAACAGGCGAAAGCGTTTATAAGGAGGATAGGTCACCCACATTTCCTCTTAAGAGCGTCGTGGAGTTCTGTACCTAGAGACCATTTCATCCCACCATATACAGGGAGTCAACGGATCCTTCCCGAAGCCGTTTACGAAGCATTCTGTACATCCAAGTAAGTAACACTACGCAAAAATGATTGCTGGGAAACAAATGTAGAGGTGTGAAAAATCACTGTTTACAGCAACGCTCAATTTAACGCACTCAAAACTGCGCTAATGGATACATCGACTAATACGGGGGCCATGGAGGTATTTTATTATAGATTTACATGAAATTTAAAAATATAAAAAAAACCGGCCAAATGCAGTCGGACTCGCGCACGAAGGGTTCTGCACCATTATCTATTATTATCACCATCATTATCTAAAAAAAAAACACGTTTGTTGTATGGGAGCCCCTCTTAAATATTTATTTTATTCTGATTTTATTTGTTGTTATAGCGGCAACAGAAGTACATCATCTGTGATTTCAACTACCTAGCTATCACGGTTTATGAGATATAGCCTGGTGACAGACAGCCAGATAGACAGATGGACAGTGGAGTCTTAGTACGAGTAATGGGTTTGTACCTGTTTATACCCCTTGGGTAAGGAAACCGGAAAAAAAACGTACGGAACTTCGACTCTTAATATCTCCGTAACAAGAAGGTACTTAGGGATGAGCCAGATCAATAAAATGAAAACAATAATGGGAAGAATAAGTGCCTCTAAGCTTCGCCGTCATACTTTTCATACAAACGCTCGTACGTGATTATGCAGTTGTTACACATCTATCTTTGATTTTTTTGAACTAATAGGTATTTTGTGCACTATATCTAGGTTTCTATGGTAGCAAAAAATAAAAAATTATAGAAAGAAATTCAGTATAAGCCTCCAAAACTTGCAGTTTTGCACAAATTTTTACTGAACTTTGGCCGTTAATAATGTACTCATAAACTGTAGAAGTAAAGAAAATATCTCGATAAAAACCTTGCACATGTAATGGAGATTCTTAATGACAAATATTTATTTCACGCACTTGTAAGACTTATTCAAAAACACGTATTTCTTGGAACAAGTTTAAGAAACTTTTCGAACACTATTTTTCGTTCAATGTCATCGCGTTAGGCGGTATGAGGTACGCGGGAGACGAGATGTGCGGGGTCGGGGCGGGGTAAGACGGGGCAATTCGCCGCTGTGGCTCTGGATGAAACAACAAGCTTTTCGACCATGCTCGCGTTGACGATAGACGGACCGGGAAGGGCCCTCTTAAAGGTGCATTAATGGTGCATTTACACCCTCTATATGAACTGCTACCCCGTGGATGTACGACATTGCCAGTCAACATCAGTCGTTTCAGGTTCTGTCCATCATCTTACAGGTTTGGTATCTTTCTTGAATTCTCATATCATCTATCTAAAAACCTGCATAAGAAGATCATCACGTGCTGTTTACAAAAAAAAAGATCTACCACCTAAACATGGGGTAAAGTTTTTGATAATCAGAATGATAAATCGATAATTCATTCAAATATAGATACTGCCAATCAGATAGCTTATCGCAAAGAGGTCAATGACGCAACATATGACAACGCAATAGATGCCGCTGCGGAGGTACTTGAAGTTAATCCTGAACCTGATAGTGTTGAAGAATGAAAAAATTGAAGTATTTATGTAAAGCTCGTGCTAAAAGTGGTCTCTGAAGACTTAAGGGGATCAAAGACACGAGCTATGATAATAATATTGTTATGCTCGCTGAGCCGCTAGGATCTTTTTACACTTGATTGACATTGTCAGGAAGGGGTCCGCAAGGGCTGATGCCTGCCGGGGCTGCGGGACTGTTTGAAAGAGATACCGTGGCCCCGGAACACAAAGGGCGATGAAGGAACATGGATGGGTTTTAGTCAGTAAAAGTCTGACACTCCCTCCTGCTCAGCCCAGAGCGGGAGGAGTCATTTGATGATTTCCGACCCGAAAAAAAAAAAAAAAAAAAAGGGGGCATTGTTGATCATCGTCTGCCTAGATTTTTACAAACTATGTTGGGGTCGGCTTCCAGTCTAACCTGCTGCTAAATACCAGTATTTTACATGGAGCGACCGTCTATCTGACCCCCACAACCCAGTTAGTACTGGGGTAATACGATACCCCTTGGTAAGACTGGTTGTCAGAATTTCGGGCCGCACCGACTACCTGTAACGACTATCAAAGATCTACAAATGCCAGCCGGGAGCAACGGCTTAACATGGTTTCCGAGGAAACTCGGTATGTAATGGCCGGTCACCCATCCACGGATTGGATAGACAAGCGCGGCTTAACCTGAAGATCGACACGACCGGCTATTATTATTCAGTAACGAGCTTGTCATCTTTATTATTGGTGAACGTTTTTGAGATATTTTGGAAAATCAAGATGGTGCCATTACTTTTGATTATACCACGACCGCATTTCTACAACTGTATGTTAAAATAATAATAATGGTTCCTTTCACTCCGACCAAATAGGTTAGGATAGGTTAGAACTGTTACCCTACGTCGAAATTGATCGCAGTAATAAAATTAGGGCACTCCGAGAATTTATGAACCCCAGAATAAATACAGTACGTACGTGCATATGAAGTCACTATTAATGAGAATAAAGATAACCCGCATTGTTTTTGTGAACGCTGTGTTGCATTTTTATAGGAGCAAGTCATTTGTCAAAGGTATGAATTGAAACATTTAGAAACTGTCACTGTAATAAGCTTTATATTAAAAAAAAAATTAAGCATAGATAATATTTGATTTGTTATTATATGATACGAATATCGAAACACTACATTTTATTATTTTGTTACAAAAATCTATGATTTAAATTTTTTCGATGTAAGTATTCTGCGTATTCATTATTCTATGAAATGATATTATGAGAAAAAAAATATATGAAACGAAATTCTATAAAACTTTTGTATATAAAACAGTGTACAACCTATGAAAATAAAGATTGAATTGATCAGATAATGAATTTCACAATATTGAGAAATGTTTTTAACAATATAAGTATTATTGAAAACTTACATCTACTCGTGTAGGTAGTTTATCAATCTAACCTTTTCCAAGATTATCCTCATTATGACTATTTTCTCCCTACATTTCTGTCACATGTAATTTAATGTGTTTGAATCGATGAGTATTGAGATTTTGAGATTGGATTGAAATTTATGTTGAGATTATGATTATTGATCTTATGTACCAATTCCGAGTGTAACACGGGTAAAAAAAACTTCCGCACCACTACCACGGGAAGTTTTTTTACGGTTTTTTTTTACTCGTGGCACTACTGTTAGTAATACTGGCTGGTAGTAAGTACTACGGGAATACCCATTGTAACTCTAGGATGACCGCTATATTTCAAGATAGGCATCAGACAGATCATACAGTGTCAAATGTCAGATTGAATATGATTATTAGATAAGATTATAAATTATCTTCTAAATCATAAACGAGACCGAGATTTTATTTATTTTGGTCATGTGGCTCGTGGCACATCGATGCCCTTCGTATTATTTTATAGGTACATACGTAGGTAGAGGGCATTAGATAAATAAAGATAAGATACCCATTTGAAGATGCGGTACGATGGATTTAAATATTGAAAGTGAGGTATTGTTTTGAAATGTAGGCTCTATTTATATAATATGACCTTGTACTAAAACGGATGCAAGCATTTTAAGACAAAATTCGAAAAGCCGTCAAAGATATACTATTACACTATATACACTACACACACACACACACACACACACACACACACACGCACACACGCTACACTATATTGACTATTATTAAAATGAGCCCACGAAGATTGACTACTCTCTACGACATTTCGCACACAATAGGATACAAAGAGTGAATCCGATTTTTATATCAATGAAAAATTATTGTATTACGTATGTTAAAAATAGCGAAAGTTACTTAGAAGACCGAACTGTAAATTTGGCCGCTTTTGTCGACCGCCTTTCTGTAACAACTGTCAAATATCTACAATTGTCAGCCAGGACCAACGGCTTAATGTGCTGAAATTATTTAGTCACCAATGATCTCAAAACGGTGAAGGTATAGTGACCCCACCGTGTGAAAATCGGTATGTCCTTGAATACTCGTATAAGGCATCCAGAAACCCGCACTGGGCCCCAGGGCCGGATTAACCATTAGGCAGAGTAGGCAACTGCCTAGGGGCCCCACATCAGCTAGAGGCCCCGTGCACGTACAAAAGAAATTGAAAATGTTGGGGCTGAGGAGTTAAGCATTAGTCAGGTGATGCTGCTGATTATGCAGCAATTGCAGCATCAGGTTGAGATAACCATGTTGTTGCCATATATCATATCACTGCATACTTTGAAGTAACAGAACAGGACAGGATACCAAATTTAGAGTCGATCAGACCTCTGGAAGTTACTCACATCCCTTCATGAACATGAAACAAGCTAATGATCTTCAAAAAGGGGCCTGAGAATTGCATTTCCAAGGGGCCCCGACATGGTTAATCCGGCCCTGCTGGGCCCGCGTTGATACGGCCCACCTCCTCTCTCACTGAGAATTAAAGCCTGGCTAGCTCTGAGAACATTCTAGATAGATTATGTATGCTTACGGAAGGAGGACGGAGAAGTTCGTGCCCCTCTGTCCTCCTTCAGCATGTTGTGGCTTAGGCACCACATTTTCGATATGATTGAAGTTATCTTATGTTTTGCTACCACTATGCAGGGTGATCTTAGGGTTCTTACGGGGGATATTTTTTATCTATGATGGTACTGGAGGACTCGTGGCTAAATAATAACAGCAGCTCCGGTCAATCTTCAGGTTAAGCCGCGCTTGCCTAGGTTGGTCTGTGGATGAGTGACCGCCCATTATCTATCGAGTTTCTTCCATGCCTCGGAAAGCACGCTAAGCCATTGGTCCTATCGGCGGCGGCGACCTCTCGCGTCCGGCCCTGGTTCAATCCATGGTCCGGAGCGAGACGGAATGGGACGCGTCACCTCCTTCTGCGAAGCAGTCATGCTAGCGAAAGAGGTGGCGGGACGTGAGAGGGAGAGAACCTCACGTCCCAGCCGCCGCGGGAGACGCACCGGGCGTCGGGGGCCACGTGGTGGCCCCCGGCCACCGTAGACGCGGGCCTGTGGACGGTGGGCTATGGGCTACTTCGCCGTCCGTCCGTCTTATGACGACAGGCCGTGTCGACGGCGCGTTCGTGTTCCACGCGCGCCTCAAAGAGAGTCAGCAAACAGGAAGGGGTTCGTAAGGGCCGACGCCTGCCAGGGTTGCGGGACTGTTCGAAAGAGATACCGCGGCCCTGGAACACAAAGGGCAAAGGAAGGAACATGGATGGGTTTTAGTCAGTAGAAGTCTGACACTCCCTCCTGCTCAGCCCAGAGCGGGAGGGGTAATTTGATGATTTCCCATCGGTAAAAAAAAAAAAAAAAAACAATTGGTCCTAGCTGTCATTTATAGATCTTTCACAGTCGTTACTGGAAGTCAGTGGCCCGAAAGTCTAAGGGGTATCGTATTACCCAGTAATACTGGGTTGTGGAGTTCAGATAGGCGATCACTCTATGTAAGATACTGGTATTCAGCTGCATCCGGTTAGACTGGAAGATGACCCAACGTAGTTGGGAAAATGCTAGGCATCTTTTTTTTTTTTTTTTTGAGTGTCAGACTTTTACTGACTAAAACCCATCCATGTTCCTACCTTTGCCCTTTATGTTCCAGGGCCGCGGTATCTCTTTCGAACAGTCCCGCAACCCTGGCAGATGCTAGGCATCTAATTATGTTATGTTTGCGGATCTCTCTTCTTATCCGGTACGCTCTTGACAGAGCGGTCGTGATCGTTAAATACTCGTAGCAGTTTTGGAAGGGGCAGATGTGATACACTTCACGACATTTCGCCACAGCTGCCTGCTAGAGGTCATCCTTCTGCATTCGTTAACTGAACCTCCTATGGCAGACTTGATCTGGTCAGTCCAACGCGTGGGTGACCTTCCGAGCGGTGTAGTGCCTTCTACTTTCCCTTAGACGACAAGGCGGATGTTTACGGATACAACTGAACAAATCATTCACGGTATGTTCAGGTAGCACCTATTGTTCTCTTCATATGCCTAAATTGGATGCCTATCGCCTATCGGCAAATCGTTTGCAGTTGAGTGGTTCTGTTCCGTCATTTATACATACATCAACATTTGTGCAGGTGCATAAATTGAATGGTTGTATTTTTATAAATATTAGCTTGGTAGGTATTCATCTATTTGAATCGAAATAAAGCCGAACCGTAACTATTGAATCGGTAAATTAAGTTACAAACCAAAGGCATCCCCAGTATTTAGGCCAGGGGGAGGCAGAAGGGTACGGGGAAAACCGTAATTGTTAATAACTTTCCTATTTACGGATGCAGTTGAAGTTCATACTTGTCTAAACATATTAAAGAAGTTAATACTTTTGAAAAGTTATTTAAAAAGTCCAGGAACTAAAAGATAAGAGAGAGGAACTAGAAGAGAGATAAGCTCTCCACTCCGGACAGTTTAGCTTTCCTTAGTCCTTTTATTCAGAAAAACATGGTACTTAACCGACTTAGGGACGGTTTTAAGAACAAAAGGAACTAAGGATGCGAGCAAAACGGGCTTAAAAATGTTATCACCCTACCTTGGACTGGTTGGAAATTTTTCAATCCTTCATAAGGAAGTTATTTGGTCGAGTTACAAAATCAAGATTCAAGAGGAAGCAGTCCTCAAGAGCGAGCGAAGTGAGCTCGGAATTTTTTGACACCTTGCCTTTATCAGGTTAGACTTATTTCGATCCTTAATAAAGGAGTTACTTGGTTGACTTTTAGACAAAGTCAAGAGAAAGTAGTCTGAAGAGCGAGCGAGCTCGAAAATGTTAACAGTTTACCTACCATAGACAGGTTAAAATTCAAAGAAAATTAACTGTTTCAGAATCTATAATCAAAAATAGAGTCACTATCCAATCCTAGATATTCCGGTGCGTCCGGCATCCATCAGATATCTTTGATCTTCACCAGATCATCGGTCAACTTTGTTCTCATCCACTAACTACAAAAAGGAATCTTCCCTTTTCCACAAAATTCTCTCCACACCCTATAAAAATCTTTCGAAAATAAGCCAGAACGTAAGCAACACTCGCGAGTGTTGCTTACTACCCCACGCACCGATGCCTATCTACAAGTGTAACATAGAAAATTGAAATCTGAAATGTTCTCAATCTGACATGATCTTATTGACGCGTGTAGATAGCTAACTTCGTCTTAGGGTAAGTATATAAGTAGGTACTCAAAGAGATAGGCCACATGATCCAGATAAGGGTCTGAAACGTGCCAATGATACATTTATCTTCAAGAAGTCTGCTCACTGCACTGTACCATACCATGACCGTGCTGCAAAAGCGTAATATCATACTCGTTAATAAAGTTTATCATACGCAGTCAGACCCTATATTCTTCGTGTTGAAAAGTCTGAGACTATGCCCACAAGACAATTCCGTCACCGTAGAGTGCCATGCACTGATTTTCAACAATTGTCGGCGAGAATACAGGGTGTAAGGAACAGCCCTCCGCAGATTGATGGGATGAATTCAGTATCTCATACTATGATGACCAATGCAAGAAATTATTTCAGGAAAGTTATGAGATTTGATTTGTTTTATTTCCTCATGCGCAATGTATCGATCCTGTGGCAAAACGCACGTAGCGAACGGCAAGCGCGACGACGAGTTCGATGACTCTCTCGCTAGGCAGGAAGTGAAAAGTTGATTTCACGAGTAGTTCGTTAGAGTATTTCAACATCCATTGTTGGATTTTTGATTTTAGCCGTAATATTTACATAAATGGAGTGCGATGCATGTGATGTGTCCGTGCGGTGGATTTGAGTGGAGTGGAGTGATGGGTGCTGCGTACAGTGAATGTAATTTTTAATTGAAATAAGGGATACTAACTGAAAATAATAAAAAAAAAAACTTGCGAAAATTTCCGGTGGTCCACCCTGTCAGTTTGCAAAGGGCTGACCCTTACACCCTGGACATTGCTGGTGCTGCCGTCACGCTATGTGCATTGTACGCGATGGTCTTGGTCGATGACGGAACGGTCTAGTTCGCATAGTCTCATACTTTTCAATACAAATAATACTTTTTACCTGATATATTCATGCATCGTCATTATTATGGTACAGTGGGTCCTTAATTCATCACAAGGTATTGAGGAAAACCGGTATGAAATTGCAAGTTTGATAAAAGATGTGGATGAGAGCCGCACGGGTCGATCTCTAAGATTAAGTAGTGCTTGCCTAACGGCCGTTTAACTTACTTACGTATAACGGTTGATTAATAATAATATGCCTTACTCTAGTAGCTATCAATGTTCTTATAAACAAAATTAGCAACGAATTGACAGGAATATCCTATCCACGTCACTTATCTGTCTCTCGGAGGGTTGACAGTTGATGTTTCTTTAACTGTTTATCTGAGATAGCAACGTTCCGTTAACTGTTAGTAAGTTATTGAAAACGGCCGTTATAAGTTCGGTTCGTGAATGGGTGACCATATATATTACATACCGAGTTTCCTCCGAGCCACGGATTTCGCGTTAAGCCTTTGATCCCGGTTGTCATTTGCAGGTCATTGACAGTCCTCTGACAACCAGTCTTACGAAGGGATATCGTTTTACCCAGGACCTACTGGGTTGTGGAGGTTAGATAGGTAGTCACTCCATGTAAACTATTGGTATTCAGCTGGAAGCCGACCCCAACATAGTTAGAAGGGAAAAGGCTGGGCAGATGATGATCCAAAGCAAGTGCGTCTCCTTTAATGTGCTGAATTGTGACTGTCGCGGTGGTTTTAGTAAGGTGAAAATTCCACACTTTTCGATAGTAACCCCTAATACTGGCTGCCTTTTGAAGGATTCGACGTCATTAAAAGGAACTTCGCAAAACGGTGTGATGAATTGATAATGCAAATTAAAGTATGGTAACTTAAGTGTGAACCAAGTAATCATCATTTTCAAAGCGATTTTATTTTTATTTTTCCACAATGACTCCAACAAGATTAACATAAGATTTTAGTAGCTTTGAAAAGTCAAAAAAAACCTAAACAATTAAAAAAATAACCGACCAAATGAATTTCATAGAAGCAGCCACGAAGTCTGGATTTGGACCCTTGATGGCAATAGGCTCGCCCCCTTTTACATGAGATTTGACTAATCTGAGTATATCTATAGGTGCCTCTGCCAAATCCTTCGAGAATTACAGGCTACAGTTAAAATCAAAAGACCCCCTGGACCCAGCACAACATATCACGTGAAGCATTTGTGATTATACGGGTTTTCACCAGTACTTGGCTTGACTTGACAATTTTATCACGAAGTTTGAATAATACACGGCGGAATGACTAGTGAAAATCACTCAATAACTGAAAAGTACTGACTGATTTTTTGTGTTTCCAAAACAGAAATTCGTAACGCAGGCAAAAAGGCTGCCACAAATAGGATTGCGCAGGTTTCCTGCTTAGCTTAGAAGATACTTGTGTGGACAAAAATCTCCACTTACTGAGGATGGACGGCGGACACAGAAAAAGGTGGCGAGATGATCGAAGGCTTGTTCGAGGCGGCGCAAGAAAGAAGTGTTTATTTTTTTTCTCCTACGTAAAAAGAAAGCGTGTTTTTCTACATTTGCAGTGGACCTGGCACCAGCATGACATCAATGTTAGTGATGATGATTAAAATAGTATATAATCTGCATGAAAAATTGCATGGTGATCTGCCGTGATCGGTGTGAAATTGACTTGGTTCATTGTGTTTTAACAATTTATTGTTTGGCCCAGAAAATGTCCATAGAATACCTGTTCTATGTCCTAAGGGTTTGGTTTCCGCTCTTAGTCCCTAATGTGGACCATTGTACGTGAGCCATGGTGGCCGTTATTCCAACCAGCCCACCTCCCTTCAGAAGCAGATCAAACTTCCCGGTCGTCTCAGGACATCCTCAAGGGATCGCGGTGTTCCAAGAGTTTCCTCGCGTGTCTGGGTGACGCGGGTGCACTCGAGGAGTACATGCGCTACCGTTTCCTCCACCTCCATGCACGCTCTGTACAGGGGGCTATCAGTGATACCTAGGGTGTGGAAGTGTTTGTTCAGTAAGCAATGTCCAGTGATGGTCCCCGCCGCTAGTCGCAGGCTATCTCTGTCCAGGCGCATAAGGCGCTTGGTTAGCTTCGTGTCCAGGGATGGCATAGCTTCCATGGATTGTCTGCACCCTGGTGTCGAGGTCCACCATTTTCCCGCTTGCGTTTGAGTGTGATCCTTTAAACATCTCATTAGCTGCTTGAAATTAGAATACCTGTGTTACTGAGTTTTTCCATGAGGAATTTCTCAGTAGCAGCCATGGAGTTTGTATTTGTGACCGGTGGCAAAAGGCTCGCTACCTATTACATGACCGACAGAAAAGACGGTGGTCTTTTTGCAACTATTCATTATTTTATATATCGTACCTACTTAGAAGTATACAAACTGCGATCACTGACCGTCTCTCTCAAGTTATTTTATTTATTCAGTAAATATAGTTTATGATCTCATTACTTAATAATTTAATCTGAGATAAGTGCAATCAACTCTCCTTAAAGAAAACATACGAGTTTTCTTTGAATTTCTTGCTGTGGATTTATTTTCTTGGTTAGCTTATTTGCACTGCCGTTGGCGTCTAGTTTGTTTCGTGTAAATCAGCGACAGCATCCTAACTGTTGTAATCATAACTTAATATTATAAATGCGAAAGTAATTTTGTTTGTTACCTTTTCACGCCCAAACCAATCATCCTAAAATTTTGTATATAAGCTGTCAGGTGTACAGAAACGTACTGTTACCGAGGAAAACAACAATAACGTTCTTATAATAATAAATAGATGGCGCCACGTGCCTTTCGAATCATGATTATATTCTTACAAGCAGAGTATAACCCGAATTGATTGTCAAATTCTAAACTAACGCGAGCGAAGCCGCGGGCAACAGCTAGTAATACAATATAAGAATTCAATTTGATTTTACTGTCTCTGTCTATCACCATGAAGTAAAACACGATTTAATTAGAATCTAGTTACTAGATGATGACTGATTTATTTATTTCTATGTTATTAATGTACAACAACATCAGCAACAACACAACAGGCTATTTACTAAACTATTTTTACTTGCATTTGACAACTGAAAACATCTCGCACTTGAAGGACTGAGCAATATATTGCAATATATTGCATCAGAAATATTTAGAACTTGAACATTTAAAAATATTCATATTTTTCTTGCTGTTTCTAAATAATTGTCATGTTACTTTTGATAATTAGAAATTTTAACTGTAGGAAAATAAACTTATTTTTAAATATCATATTGCTAGAGGCCCGGTTTTATAATTTATAGGTAAGTATGTAAAATATTACGTATCAGCAAGACCGATGAAAACGACGATGGTGGGTTCGACTTCCACTCTAACCGGATGCAGCTGTATAACAGATTTTCCATGGAGCGATTGCCTATATGACCACAACCCAGTTAGTACTGCGTAATACGATACCCCTTGGTAAGACTGGTTGTCAGACTTTCTGGCCACTGACTACCTGTAACGACTGTCAAATATCTGCAAATGACCGCTGGGACCAATGGCTTAACGTGCTTTCCGAGGCACGGAAGAAACTCAGTATGTAGATGCCGTAGGTAGGCCACCCATCCACGGACTAACCTAGGCAAGCACGGCTTAACCTAAAGATCGACCCCAGTGGCTGTTATTGTTTAACCACGAGTCCTTAAGTATCATAGATAAAAAATATCCCCCGTAAGAACCCTAAGATCGGGTGCACAGCGGGCATAGAGGTAGCATAACATAAGATAACGTCAATCATATCGATAGTGTCGTGCCTAAGCCACAATGAAAATATTATTATAATAGCTTTGCTACTGCGTTACTGTCAGTACTATTTCAAGTTTCGAACGGTACACGTTACACACGCTCATGGAATAAAAGAGAAACGTGTCCTAATTTTAAAAAAATACAGGTAAGTTTTTCTTGTTTTGTTTTGTTTAAATTATCGATGAAAATTGAAAGAGAACATTCAACGGTTTTAAAAGCAAAAAAAATATAGTGTGACAGTATACAATTTCAAAAACGGAATAGTAGGAAATAGTTAAAATACCTAAATTGAATTTTCTTAGGGTCAAGATTATAAGATAGGGCTGTCAAAATCTGGAGTTACTCAAGGTGAGATTCTAACGATTTGTTTGAGAGGGCGCTGTTTTTTACTGCAGTGAATTCATTATCTTATACTTAGTCGGTTTCTTAATTACCGTAAGTATTTGATGTTAAACATGTCAAACTCTATTTTATTTAGCAGTTGCATTCTTGTGTCAGAATTTGATTGTTAGTCTAGTTGTAAAACCCTACTTAATACTCTTTTAATACTATAATTATGCAGCCTGTGTTTAGTATGGCTACTTTTTACTTTTTATGAAATTATTTTTTTTATCTTAGAAAATAGCTTTTGTAAAGTCAAATTAACAATTTGTGAGTTTAAAAAATTGGTCTCTAAAAATATATTATTGGCATCTTTGCCTTGTATCTGGCTGCAGAATTATTTAAGAGACAATTTTATACACAGGTTGTTTACAAGAAAAGGGCTGGGTGACTTGCAGGTGCTACTACGACACATAATTTTTTTCGTCGACCCCAAATAAATTGAGATAACGGCAGGAAAATGATGATAATACATTTTTTTTTTAAATAAAAAAGCATATGCACAAGTAAAAAAAGACTGCACAAGGCGGACAAGCCGCTGGCTGAAATTATAAGTTTTTTATTAAACGATATCGTTGATGAATGCAATAGAACCATTCGAGACATGCTATAAAAATGTAATCATAACGTGTCAAAGTTTATAAACTTATTCTTACAAAACAACTCTATTGTTCCTAATCCTTTTATAAGAAACAATGAACTTATAGTTAGATATTTTAATAATGTATTTGATATTAAGACATACTTAACTGTCTATTATTAAATATATATATTTTTTAATAATCTTACATCATTTTACATCTGCAACCTATGTTGGTAAAATGGTGACGAATTGGAACCTAGCATCTGAAGTTTCACCATTGCTGTTAATGGTGCTTTAATCCTGAGAACAAAATAGGTATTGCAGATTGCTAGAGACATTGTGTTCATAATCTAACCCTAAGCGACTTTCTGCCTAACTACCTGTCAACCTATTATCTAACATAACGGTGTAATTTGTGAAGATGAATAAACGTTTATTATTATTATATTATAATCTAACCCTAAGCGGCCGTTCACGATATTTTGTGGTAATAATTTGGGATCATGAGTCACCATCCCACTGTTCATACGGTTAGAAACAAAATGCAGTATTAGTTCTAAATCATCGCTGTGTGCATTGGGCCTAACCCTTCGGGGAAACACAGGACCTAAAATGGCCGCTGTAATAGAATCACAGTAGGATAACAATAAGGTTAAAATTCTTTAAATGGTCACAGACGCAGTTAATAATATGAATTGTCACTTAGAGGTCATTCATATTATTGTCCTATTATGATTCTGTTAAAGCGGCCATTTTAGGCCCCCAGGTGTGATATTGTTTCATGCTCATAGATATCGAATATAATGTTCAGAGTAACATTGAAAAATTTAAGGAAATGATAAGATACTTACTTGCTAGCTACTCCTTCAGTAAATATTTATTTAAGGTAATACTTAAACTTTACCACGTAGGTAATCATTGTTTAAATATTGTTTGTGGGTGTGAAAATAAATATTGTGTAACAATACCTACTTCTAAAACTCACCTGCTTTACTTTTTATTGCTTCGTTGGTCCAGTGATGGAAATAACTTTATCTGAGCAAGAAGGTCTTGGGACTGTGCACTGTGCACTGTGCGAAACTGTAGCAGGACTTTTCAAAAATTTCTCAGCAGGAGCCGGCTCTTGGATTTGTGCCCGGTTGAAGGCAATAGGGTCGCTTCTATTTCTTGGGACTTAAACATAATAGGTGAAATATACAATGCACATAACGTGTGAAAATGTGGGTGCATTATAGATACACCTACCTATGCCTAATCCTTCAAGGATTATAGCCGTGATGTTTTCTTATAATATTATGACAAGTGCTTCTAAGAATATTTCTCACGTATATGAGAATTATTCCGTGTTTTCCATTCCGCGAATACTACTCAATGGAATGTTTTTATTAGAGAGCCAGAATCAACAGAGGCGACCACGGGAAAATACGCCGAAGCAATGAAGCTCGACGAAGTCCCAGAGAAACAATTGAACAGTCTTGAATCCCGCATCGAAATTAATCAGAAAGGAATTGCGGGGGAGTAGGATAAACATAAATTCCACTTCCTTCCATACAATCATGAGAGGAGACAGAACAAAACAAGGCCAATAGGCACAAAGGGACGTTTACATCTGGGATATGCCCACGTTAGGGTTAGACCAGTGGGCCTAAAATGGAAGCTTTATCAGAATCATAATATGAATCACGTTAAAAATTTAAAATTCTTAAAATTGTCTTTATGTTTATAACCACAAAGTCCATTTTAAGAGTTTTAAATTTTTAACGTGATTCGTATTATGATTCTGATAATTCGGCGATTTTAGACCCCCCAGTGCTCTGAAACAGTAACCCTACTGTTATTGTCAGCCTATATTATCATGCCACTGTGCGACAAAGGTATATCGATACCTTTAGGCTCAAAGGGCGTATCCACCAAAACGCGACTTTACAGGAGAGCCAAAAAACAAAAAATCAAAACAGTTTTCCGACGTAACTTTTTTGTGGTTATAGCTATAAAAAAATTGCAAAAGACAAAAGTTGTTAGAATTTTGAGATAAAGAACATGGTAGAATAATATCTTAGCTAAATCTAACAAATAAAAAAATAGACTTCGTATACACCCTAAGAAATTAAATATGGCAGTCGGTTACGCCAAACAAAAAAAGCTCCTTCACAAACAGTTATGGGTGTAATAGCAATTCATACAAAATCAATTAAAAATTCATGACGTAAGTTACAATCTCTTTCTATTCTAGTATCTAACAAACGACGCAAGCTACAAATCTTTTGTCCAATATGTGGTGTAAAAGACGATTGTGTCATTTCTCATCAATAATTTCTCACTATAAGCTCCGGTAATTAAATTGATTTTTACCGATCAGGTCATTTGCTTGATTCTTTTAGTGCTACGCCTACTCATAACAACTGCACTGCAGTCCAGAACTCAGCATTAAAAAATAAAAGAATTAATATTGTATCAAACATTTTAAATCACAGCTGTAGTTATAATAGAATCTGTCTTCGTTTTAATAATCATTGTGCAATAATAATCGTTAAAGTACTATTTTATTAGTAACAATATAGAAATGTATTACACTTTTTATCATTTATGCATGTAGGAATCTAATGGCCATCTAACGTAATTTAAATGTAATAAGACGTTTCTTCTGTCGTTATTACATCTAATATTTATAATACTTGAAAATAAAAACAAAACACAGCCACTAATAAAGCAAATTAATTTAACTATTCTACCAAATTAACGATGTCATACATAATTATGATATATAAAAAAAACATAGAAACGTAAAAACTGTTAACTGTAACGGGCAAGTATAAGCATCCCGAACGAAAAGGATTTAAACATGAGACTTTATTCTTCCTCTGTATCTTCGTCTTCGTCATCGGTTTTAGGTAATGTATCGGGTACATCTTCAGTAGAACAGAGCTGACGATACTCTTGATGAAAGGTCTTGGGGATTGTTCCATTGTCACAGAGTCTGATAAGGTCTTTATATTTTTCTACTGATATCGGAAGTTTGGTATAACGCCAAACTTAAAGGCTTAATAATGTAGTTTTTGTGTCCGGATACATCGTTCACAACATTTCCATCTGTACTATTCTCAATGCTCTTATTTTTACTATTCCTTGTTTTCGTGTCCTTCCCTTTACCTTTTCCTTTTCCCTTGCTTTTGCTAATTCCTTTCTTTTGTGTCTTCTCAAATAATTGTATTTGTTCCTCTACCGCACTTTCTTTCATGGAATAGTTTATTTGAACTTTAACTGGATTCTTCTTTTTGAAAGTAGCTGTTCTTATTGCTTTGAAGGAAATATTTTTTAACGTACAAGGCGTAAATGTTTGGTAAGCCAACTGTGCTAAATCTGAATATTCCATGACATTGACATGGTAGGGTCTCGGCCTTTTCTGGGCTGCTACAAAAAAGGTCGCCCATTGTGATGGACTCCAAACAATTATTCTTTTCTCTTCTCTTTGGATTACAGCATGGACCGAATCAGAGGGCATTTAAGTAGGTCCGGGGAGTAAAAAGTTTATCTGTATGACTTCCAAATTTATATAAATTTTTAAAAAGTGATTGAAGACAGCCAACACTGTTTTATTTTTATTTTGGCCACTGCTTAGTCACAGTACAATAAAAGGTTGTTCACACCTCTTCTATCAACTTCAACAAGATATTTTATTAGGCAGCTAGCAATTTCATTGCTACCACGTTTGCCATCACACTCACCCCAGGTGAAGCAAAAAGCATTGTGTTACTCGTAAAGAGTAAAATTGTACACAGAATATTTTTGTGAATAGTAGGTATAACAACATGCTTTCGCAATGGGGAGTGTTATTTTAATAGGGCGTATAGGTCAAATTTTAAATGTTTTAGTTTATTTCGGGGACGTAACCACCAAACTTGATAAAATCTCTGGTTGTATAAGACAAGTACGAACAAAAATTCTTAAATAGCTAGTGGCGTAAACGCCAAAAGAGACAGATCACCGGATATACTTCCAAGTTTTTAATTTTGTTTATCTGTTACGACGGGTGCGCCAATGAAAAATGAAATATATTTCATTTACGGCCCAAATTTAGAGAAAATCAATGTTTAGCGACCTAAAAGTTATGGCTGTATAAGCCACTTTTTTGCGAATATCGACATTTTAAATATACCAATCGAAAGAGGGCGAAAAACTAAGCATGACTGCATTAAAATCTCATTTTGGCCAAAATGGCGGTTACGCCCTTTGAGCCTAAAGGTATCGATATTTCCATGACTTCCAGTTCTTTCGATCCAGGGCTAATACGGGCCACTGGTCTTTGGCTTTGTCCAACTCTTCTCCCCATCTTCTGCGAGGTCTGCCTCGTCACCTTCTGGATCAAAACGGTAGGAAAATTAAAACATTCTGAAGAAACCTCGAAAAGATGTCAAGATGTGGGCTAGAGCTCACTAATTGCAGCCTGAGTGCGGAATCACACATCAAAAGGCTGATTATGTTTATGTTTTTTTTTTATCACTATACTCCTGATTGATTGTTCTTTACTCTCAGGGTGTTTGGGTATCAAAACTGAGACCCATGCAACCAATTGTTATTTATTATCTCACGAATTATTGAACTCAGATTTTACAATGACATACATTGCCCGGTCACGCTTGTTTATCTTGATTTAGGTACATAGTGGAATAGTTTTTAGAGACCAGACCAGATATTTTTTTAAATGGATTGTTCTTTAAATAAACCACCGAATAATTTTCTTATTCTTATTCTTTATGGCACACACAAAATTTAATAGTAGGAACATATAAAATTACAATAGATAGCTTATGTACAACGGCGAGCTTAACCCAGAATTGGGTTTTCTTACAGCAAACCTTTTTGTGATTTTCATTTTAAAATAGGTCTGAAAATCGAAGCCAAGCACTTATTCTCCCCGTCATCGTCATTGCGATTTTTTTTTCTGGAGCTTGTCAAAATTTCAACGTTTTCACAAGCTTTATTTTAATACAAGTTTTAATGTTATAATTTTACTTTAAATACCCCCATGACCTCTTTACCATTCAATTCATCCATCAGCAAAATGTTTTGAGTGCGTTACTTTGAGTCCCACCGTAGAACGTGATTTTTCACCCAAAAAAATAGTCGTTTCCCATTTTTGCGTAGAGTTACTTAATTTGAGGTACATAATGCTTTGCTGACGGATTTGTAAAGGGTCAGCTTACACCTTGTATACTTAACATATTCAACAAATGTTTTTCTGCCATGAATACCTATCTACCGTCAAATATCAATTGTTGGATGTTGACGTATTAACATAGTCGTTTTCAAATATTTGCTTCGCGCAAATTGACACGCATTATTTCACAGTATTTTATATACACGTGTTTTGGTTTCCATGGAACTCTTGACGTACGTACCTAAATATGATTTTAGTTTAACACGTACTCATTTTCGCTGACAATAAGCGACACCTAAATAAATGCCTAACAGTTTTACAGTGTTCGATTTTGAACGGTTTTGCTAGCGAGTTCTGTGTTGAAAATCCAACATTCTTTGTGTAGGTATTCATTGCGGTTTCACATATTAATAGTGAAAACGAGCAAAACACAATCAGTTAGCAATATTCATAAATAAATTGTTTGTTGTGAGCAACTATGTTGGCTATACTTAGTAGTAGTCATTAGAAACAACGTTTCCGTGATCTTGCCTTGTCTTGCTCAGATTTTATTGTTATTTTCCTAACATTTTATCGATTCAGTCACGTTTTAATATTCTAAAAGTTATTGGCAATATTTTACTTTTAAAGTTGTTGTACAGTTACGAGCAATGAAATGCATACTAGCAGCAACTTTTAAAAATGACTTCCTTCTGCTGTACCAACATAATATTTTGGATGCCGTACTATTTACTAGACATTACTAGACCGGTCTAATATTAAAGTAGAAGCTAACGTGCTAAGTGTCATAAATTTCATTGCTCTTGGCTGTACACTCTCGCTGAGACACCCCGAGGCAGGGCAAGTGCGAGAGTGTAAAGCTAAGCGAGGAACACCGCGGCTAGAGGACGCTCCTGTATACTCTCACGCTCGCCCTTTTTTTTTTTTACCGATGGGAAATCATCAAATAACCCCTCCCGCTCTGAGCTGAGCAGGACGGAGTGTCAGACTTTTACTGACTAAAACCCATCCATGTTCCTTCCTTTGCCCTTAGTGTTCCAGGGCCGCGGTATCTCTTTCGAACAGTCCCGCAACCCTGGCAGCTCACGCTCGCCCTGCCTCGACCTTTAGAATACTAGTTAAATAGACGACTTTGTCTAGAACCTAATAAATAAAGGGTGTAAGAATACCCTTAACGAAGCCGAAAGGCACTTGTTCTCCCTGTCATTCCGATTTTTTTTTGAATTGGGTCATACCTGGGGAACCTTCAAGTTACGGAGAAATTGGAAGTCAAAGTTTAAGTTTTTTTTTAAATACTAGTTTTTAACGTAATAACTACTACTTACTTAATTACCTCGATGACCCGTTTACTACTCAAAGCATTCATCAGCACAATGTTTTGAGTGTGCTATATTGAGTTTTACCGTAAAATGCGATTTTTCAGCCCAAATAAAAGTCGTTTCCCAGCAATAATTTTTGAGTAGAGTTACTTAGTTTTATGTAAATAATACTTTATTGACGGCTTCGTGAAGGGTCTGTATACACCCTTTTATGTACACCACACAAAACACCATAATTATAATATACAGCATTAAAAGATTATACGATAAAAGGTTAATATATAAAATCACGTGTCACTATGTTCGTAAACGCTAATCTCCGAAACCACCCAGCAGAGTCTAATAAAATGTGATTTCAGCTTAAAACAAGATAGTTTTGGACGCTATAGGTGGCAATTATAAATGTTAAAACGATTTTGGTCTCAAGGTACATAGTCTACTTAATACATCCCGGTCCTTCGTTTATCTTTGTCATGAAAAGTGCCGAGTACCAGACCCCTGTGACCCCTGCTATCCTTGGGGAAATCGGATCTTAGCAATATATTAAAGAGCAGTCTCCCAGAGTAAAAGTGTGTTGATAAATAGTACGCTTATCCAGTTGTTGTTAGAGAAAATTCTTACAGCATGTGCAATGTTTTGTTATTTGCTTAGCAGTAATTGCACGACGGGATTATAATAATAAAAGATGGAACGTTACATTATTTCTCGTTTGCTTTTGTTTCAAACCACGAGTACGATTTATGCTCTTATATAGGTACAACACAAAGAATCATACATCTATACTTCTATACTAATATTATAAAGAGGTTTGTGTTTGTGAGATTGTCGGGGGTAATGTCTGGATCTACTCAAACTATTTTGAAAGTTCTTTCACTAATAGGAAGCTACATTATCCCCGAGTGCCATAGGCTATATTTACTACGTGCCCGTGGGTTAATTTTCGACCAAAACGCGAGTGAAGCCGCGGGCAACAGCTAGTGGGACTTATCGAAACAACACTGAGAAAATTCTTGATACTATCGACTATAAGTTGACTTCACAACACTTCGAGCTGGCCTAGCATATAACGGAGTTATAACAGAATCTCAGGCCAGCATATACTGGTTTTGTTACTGGAAACGTGTCAATTGTCGATACTAGAACATTTTATTCGGTAAATGTAAAAAATCGGCAATTTTGGACTTAGGTCATATCGTTCAAGTTTTATATTTTTCACGGTTGGAAATTCAACCTTATGCGCAATTATCCCACTCTTTTAATTTACGCATTAATTTAGGTATCGCTTAGTATTAGTGAAAATGGGGAAACTACTACAAGATAATGATCAGGAATTGCGTTATCCTGCACAGTTTACATTTAAACAGCAGCGTAAGCTATTCGATATTATTAATATTGTTGTAAAATAGTTTTTTTTTTACAAGAACAGGTTGCATTGTTATTTTAAGTATTTCATTTTGAATTAATGTTATTTTAAATATCAAAGTAAGGCATTGCACTATCGGGTATCAATCTCTTTGTTATTACTGTATTTAGTTTTATTGTACAGAATTGTAGCAGTCGGCAATGTAATTACTACAGGTACCATGAAGTGATAAAGCATTATTGTTTGGAAAGGGATGGAGCTATACGATGTCTAGCCCCATCTCTTTCCTTCTTCCTTTCTCAACATACTGCTATAAGACGTTGTGGTAACCCCCTGTTTAGTGGGCAGCTGCATAATTGTAATGATGTTTTGGAAATTAACTGGGTTAATAAAATTTTGCTGTTCTGATTATTTTACATTTGTGTTATAGAGGGATAGCGATTTGAAAGAAAAACTGTATCTTGAGCCCCTTTCAGATATCATTATTGTATTTATAATGCAATTATATACAATACAATACGTTAACAAGGAAACGTTCCTGCTCTTTCAAATCGAAGACCGAAACAATATTCGTTAAAGACGAGTATTTTAACAAAATATTTTTATTGAATTTTTAGGTGGTGGTATTTTATTTAGAATAGCGACCGCATTTCTTTTAGATTTTATTTTTCTATATAGTTGTTTGTTTTACATGGTTCATTAGCCTATTAATTGATTCGAATTCTCGTAGATTACTATTTAATATCACATTACGTAAACGGAAACAGAACGAGTTTCTTTTATTGTTATACAATCCAGGATCCATTTTTTTGCAGAAAAACTTAATATGGTATTTATTTTATAGGAATGTGATTTATTTAATTTATAAGTAGTTAGCCTTGTGAAGACTATTACGCACTTGAATACTGCCGTTAAGATTATTCCAATTATTTTATCCGAGTTTACATGAATCGCTGTGGTAATTGAGAATTCAATCGTTTTCTGTTGTATTGGCAATAAAACTATGTGTCTCTTATCAGTCAGGAGTCAGCTACGATAACTATGTAACTAAAAGCAGTTTTGGCCCAATACACAATAATAATGCGGGCTAATGACCGATCATCGACCTAGTGGCCTACCATGATGTCTCAGAGCAGGAGTAATTCAAGTGTAGGAAAAGGATGGTGCTAGACGACCTGTATAGCTCTCTCTTTGCCACACTGGAATTACCCCTGCTTTAAGACGTCATAGTAACCTTGGTCTTTTCCAATTCTGTAGTAGTCCGATCCTATACCAGTACCTACGCATCTTTATAAAAGAAAGACTTAGGTAATAATAATTACTTTTCTAATATTTTAAAATAATAGTAGGTATAATTATGATAGGTATAGATTATTAAGCAGTTGGCTCTATAAATTAATACCCAAGCTTCTGACACACCCAATGGCCAAACTCGAACGTAATATTATTTCGTATTCCTGGTAGTCGCTTATATCCGACTCACAGTGAAAAAATACCCTTTATAGCGAACTAGCGACCCGCCCCGGCTTCGCACGGGTACAATGTTATACATAATAACCTTCCTCTTGAATCACTCTATACAACGTGTAACAGAAAGGGTATAATCATATGGAATACTGTGGTACGGACCATCAAACTGAACAACTTTCTCTATGGGACCACCATCGAAATCGTAAAAAAATAAACAGCTGTCCCATACATTTGGGTCGAGTAGGTATTGAAATTTTGTATAGGACAGCTGATTATTTTTTTACGATTTCGGTGGTGGTCCCATAGAGAAAGTTGTTCAGTTTGATGGTCCGTACCACAGTATTCCATATGATTATACCCTTTCTGTTACATGCTGTATATTGCTGAAAACTGCATTAAAATCCGAAGCGTAGTTTAACCGATCGTATACCGACAACACACAACACACAACACAATTAAAAATAATTGCGTCTATATCAGGTGTGGCAAAGTGTTATTGGGGTTTCCCAGCTTTCTCAGTAGCAGCGACACCGACGGAGTCTGGATTTCTGCCCGGTTGATGGCAATAGGCTCGCCCCCTACTACATGGGACTTAAACATAACCGGCGAAATGTGGGAGTACTATTAGGTACACCTTTTTTTTTTTTACCGATGGGAAATCATCAAATAACCCCTCCCGCTCTGGGCTGAGCAGGAGGGAGTGTCAGACTTCTACTGACTAAAACCCATCCATGTTCCTTCCTTTGCCCTTTGTGTTCCAGGGCCGCGGTATCTCTTTCGAACAGTCCCGCAACCCTGGCAGGCGTCGGCCCTTACGGACCCCTCCCTGTTTGCTGACTCTCCTTGAGGCGCGCGTGGAACACGAACGCGCCGTCGACACGGCCTGTCGTCATAAGACGGACGGACGGCGAGCTAGCCCATAGCTCACCGTCCACAGGCCCGCGATTAGGTACACCTAATGTGAAGCAATTCTCCGGATGCGATTAGCACACGGCGGGTTCATGTGGCGCCGCCATCTTTGATGATGGTGATGATCACTTTCTAATGATTTTAAGAGGTCAACCTTTTTCTTTCTTCTTTGTACCTGTTTCTCACAGAATCGTAATTTCTATCAGCTGAATAAGAGTGGAAGGCCGTGTTCTATAACATTTCATAATAATATGCTATTGAATTTCAACCCTCAGCGTTGACTCTAATCTTAAAAATCCAACATACATACTCTTTAGTGTTCCATTATGGTACTTAAAGTTGCTAGTCGCCTAGTACTGGCAAAAACCGTAACTCACTTCCTAATTAGTTCACCTATCAGGCCACAGGTCATTTCTTTAACTCACTCAATTATTTTTTTGACGCTGAAAGTGTTAATTGGTTGAGTTATATCGTTGCGTGACGGCAACACTTCCTAGAGTTACTGTTTCCTTAGTAATGAGGGCCATGACCTTAAGTGAAACCAGATGAGTTTTATGATTTGCTGTTAAATACAAATTTGTTCCGCAAAATAACTTGAGTCAACTATGTAACTCAACGATTTTCATTGTGATAGATTGAGAATTTGTTGTAAGTAGCAGTTGCTATGAAACATTGAACTTGTAACAGTGAAACGATTTTAGGAGTACGCGGCTGATTTGTTACGGTCCTTTTTTAAGTGGTTTTTGTAGGAAAAGTCTTAGAAAAAAAAAACTTGATTCAATTACGATTAAATAGAAATTAAGTAATATATTTAAAATATTTTTTGTATCCATTTAAAACGTTTCCTACCTATTTAAAATAATAGTTTTCTTAGTCATCCAATAAGTAAACAGTTAAGTGCTTTATATTTCCTTTATTTATTTCTATACAAATTTTATACATTTTTAAATATTCCAATTAAAAAACAATATAAATAAAATAAATATGTATGTATAAAAAGTTGTAGCCCACCGGTATCGGGAACAGGGTCCAAGCTACCGGCGGTCAAGGCGGGTAGCTTATATATTATCCTTTAATTCTTGACGGTAACACAAAACTATTACTGCTTAAAGTTAAAAAAACCCAGTCTTTCTTGAGGAAAAAACTTTAAAACAGGTTTTCTTTTTAATGTACAAAATACGGAAAAATCCCTGCAAATCGCAAAAAACTGAGCAGCCTATTTAGCACTATTCAAGATTTTCCTCCCTCTATTCCCAACTAGCAAAATATGTCATAAAAAAGCCAGCATTACGTTTCTATTTCAGCTATTGGTGGTGAGATAGATCTTTAAAATGTCGAAAGAAAGATCTGTGCACGTTCTCTCAACGCGATTTGGGCGCACTTCTCTCAGCTTGAAATGCTGTAAATATCGTAAGAGTATCGCATGAATAGCCAAATAGTTGAAAGAATATAGAGTAATCGCAACTTGAATGCTACTAGTTCTATGATAGACATCTGTATGCCATTATTCCACACATTAGCCTTATACAAGTCGGTATAATCTCTTTCATTCGACTTACTTATGGTAATATAGCAGCGCGGCTGCAATCATTCGACTCTCTGGTCGTGAAAGTGCAAGCAAACGGAACGAACATAGAACGGGCATAGAACGTTTAATTTATGTTGAGATCGTTTGCAAAACTTGGAGTAACAGAAAAAAAAAGTAATAGTATTTTGCTCATGATGTTATATTTTATACCAGCCATAAATTATAGGTCGTAGGTCTTACTTTCATGTACGGATTTAAATTTTTCGTCTACATTTCTTAAATTTTAGTTAATATTTTCATGGGCCGCAAGATTTTTCAGCAGAAAATTGGTCTGAAATAATATTAATTATAAAGTTAAAATTAATTCGCCATTATTATCATCTCACTCGTCATCCTAAAGCATTCACTAAGCTTTGAGTGGAAAAATAGAATTGAGAATGCCTTTTTACGACTTAAGTAGTGCCATTTTGTGTTAGTTTAGGGGTCTTTAGTGGTGAATGTTAAACAATTATCATTTTATCTTTTTTATGTGATAGTAAAATGGTAGTTTACTTTGATGTGGACAAATTCATAAATACTCGTAGAACTGATTTAAAGCAGCTTGAGGAATATAAATTGGAGCGACTCATCATTCAAATTTTGAGTGTCTTCGGATTCTAAACCATCTTTGCTTTCAAACTCTGATTTCTCACTGTCATTATCAGTACTATCAATTGTAGGATCCGAGTTTTGATTAACGGGGATATTTCTGGTACAAGAACTAATAGACGTTTCAAAAATTTCATGTTCAGTAGAATCGTGAATATTTCCTACTGAACCCTCGTTAAAATTATTTGATGACACTTCACCCGTGGCTGAACCCGATGTAGCTGTTGTATGACGTAATACAGTGCTGTAAAAGATTTCAAAGAACTTTCATCCCACTATTACGCTGTATGATAGCCGTCCAATAGTATTTACAGCACCTTTGGCGCTGTAATAGATCAATTGAAGGCGTTTTCTCAACTTCAATATTCAAGTCGAAAGAAAATCTTGCAGACAGCTATTATATGATATTAAGTGCTATAAAAGTAACTGAAATGCTATTTTGTTGAATGAACCACTTTTACTCAGCAATTGTGCTGTAATAACTGAATGTCGAAATATGGTGCTGTAAAAGCTAGTTTGACAACAAATTAGTAATTTGGTTACTTTTATAGAACCGTCATAAGACATACAGTCGTAAGAAGGCGATCGATAGATATCTTTATACAATTATCGAGTACATGCGATATGACTTTGTCGAGAGCACGTTTAATAGTCAAGTTTAAGCAGCAAAAAAGCGTTCAATGCTAAACAATCTAGAGAGTTGCTTTAATACGGCTTTTTGATAACGATAGATCTTTCACACTAGCGTTTTTCGACTTACAGTCGTAAAAGTGAAGCTTATACGGTTTAGTTTGCTAGTTGGGTTACAACCTACGGAACACTGCTCAGTGAAGTCCCGTTCGCACTTACCAAAAGAAGATGCTGTACAAGTGACCTTGCTACCGTAATCCGGTAGCGTCACCTCAATGAAAACATCGTACTCAGACGCCGCCATACTTTTTCCTGATTAGCCTTTGAGCCAAATAGTCGCGTCCCGGCCGTGTGCAAGAGTTCATCAAATGAACTAAGTCGAACAGTGCTGTGCTAATGTGTGTTATTGTTCATTTAAGTTTTATTTTTGTTTAAGGTAAAGCTTCAAAATGTTGACGGGATGGCGATTAGTTTTGTCAAAATGTAAGTAATAAATATTATGTATGTGTGGTTTGTAATGTAGTAATGTCATGTATTTAATTTTTTTTTTAATTGAGGATTTTTAATATTAAATTATGTCAAGTTAATTATTTGTTATTGTTATTTATTTCAAATAACTGTCTATATGAGTGTAAAAATTTAATTATAATTATCATTTGTAATGAAAAGTTTAAGCCTATTTCTAATTTAATTGACCACATATTTAATTTCAATTATAATAGAATAGAACTCACTTTGAATAATTTTCCAAGTATTCTGAACTGTTTTTTTTTTTTAATCAGCCTATTCTGTCCCACTGGGCAAAATCCTTCCCTTAGGGTTTAATTGAATTTTATTTGCTCTCTACATTATTCTTATACAAACTATAACAAAGCATTATTTGTGCTGTGAAATAAACATCAAGTAGCAAGCACGTGTAATAAAACTTAAGTGAAAATAATAACTATCCAGAGTGCATTACGTTAATAGGTCACTTAGAGCAAAAAGTTCCTTTATTCTCTCATAACCAAAAACACAATACCTGAGTTCAGTTACTTTGAATGAGGCAGTAACCCAACGTCACTGAATCCTTGTACTTGTTTGTGATCGTCGTGGTTATTTCTTAAAGGCCCATGACAGCCTATGCTATTGAATTCAATTCAAGGTTAGGTTGCATCAGGGTTGCGGGACTGTTCGAAAGAGATACCGCGGCCCTGGAACACAAAGGGCAAAAGAAGGAACATGGATAGGTTTTAGTCAGTAAAAGTCTGACACTCCCTCTTGCTCAGCCCAGAGCGGGAGGAGTTATTTGATGATTTCCCAAAAGAAAAAAAAAAGAAAAGGATAGGTTGCATTGACATTACTGATCCCAAATAACTCATTATTTCTTTACAGTATTCATAATACCGCAGAGATATGTCTTGGCGATCATGGCCCTTTTGGCCGTGGCCAATGCGTATACTATGCGTGTCTGCCTGAACCTGGCCATCACTCAGATGGTGAAGAAGCCACACACAGTATCTACAGACGATGACTATGACCCCCTCATATGTAAAGAGCGGTACGGAGACCTTGGAAACACTTCTGATATCAGAAGCTTCTATTCTGCTAAATCTGATGATGTGAGTACGATATGCAAGTATTTTTGTGTAAAAGAAAAAAAAAGGTTTATTTTTTTGGATTTTTGTGAAATATAACACTAACAACAATCAACTTATTCAGTCACAAGGAAATGCGTTCATTCAAAACGTTTTTTAATTTTTATATTGCTTTATAATGTGTACTCTGGTGGTTGGCCTATAGGTTTTTAAAACTATTAGAAACTCTTTTCCAAATACAATTTAAAAAAAATAAAGTAAAAACCTCGAATGAGTCTGACATAATATTTCTTTGAGCTACGGTTTGTTCCAAACTAAACTATAAATGAAAACGCGGAATTTACATTTTAGTGTTTCAGAAAACCTTCGATAAACGCTTCTGAAACTAGTGTTGAATTCCCTAATAAACGGGCCACTCAATCTCACATTTATGTTTGTGTATGCAGGACAGATACCAGCACATCAAGCTACTACAATTTGTCAAATTTCTTTAGTAGATTTTGAACTTTATCGCAAAAACTGTAGGTTTAAGGTTGATTGGGGCGTCCATACGTATAAAGCTTAGATGAAAGTTCCGACTCAACACGTGCAAAATTGCAGTTCTGCGATTTATCCACTCCAAAACTAGTAGGGGCACCCCGTTACGATCCACATGATAAGACAGTATAGACTAGTAAACACATCTACCTATGAAAAGTAGGAATTCAGTAGTTCTCATAATATTATCATACACAGGTAAATTGTCAAAGTTTATTATACTGGTTAAAACCGGTCTTGGACAACTCTCAGCCCGTTGCTACATTGCCTAACTTCTTTACCAATTTTTATTGAGGAAAAGTCAACTGTTAGTGTTTTAATTTCATGTTTATTTTTATGTCTAGCAAATAAGAAATCGCGTTTTTAATAAACGTGCGGAATACTTGAGCGATAATTCTTGAAGCCAACTTTTGCCTTATGCAATTATTATTTATTAATTATTAATTACCTATTGAAATTAGCTTTTTCCCGCGGTTTCGCTTGCGTTAATTTAGAATTTGACAATCAATTCGGGCTGTACTCTGATTGTATTATTATAATTCAATCATGATTCAAAAGACACGTGGCGTAACGTTATTGTTGTTTTCCTCGGGAACAGTACTTTTTTTCGGGATGAAAGGTCGGTTTTCTGTAAACCTGACCACTTATTTAAAAAAATTCAGGATGATTCAGTTCAGTTTCAGGATAGTTTGTACGGTTCAGTGGTTTAGGCGTGAAAAGGTAACAAACTCACTTTCGCATTTATAATATTACTAGTTAAGAATTTAGGATGAAAAAGTAGGTATACTGGGTGCATCATACGAAACTTTATACTTTGTTCCAAAACACAAATAACTGTTGCTGTTAGGTTCAAGTAGAACTGGGTTGGTTAAATTACTCTTCAAAATGTACTGAACAGCTGATTTTTATTTCGCGATTTCGGGGTTGGTCCTATAGTAAAAGTTGCTCATAAAGATGAGTACAATGACCCCTTAAGAGATTTTGTGTATGAACAGATATACCTTAAATACTGGATTGACACAGCTACTTTTGATCCCTCAAAAATGCGGTATTCCCGTGAGATGATCAAATAACTCTCAAATGTGGTTTTCCCGAATTTTTAAATATTAACTAAAATCGTCTTTTTGGCGACCAAAAGTACTAGGCTAGTACATTAAATTCAAAGTTTTGTTTATTCAAACAAGGTAGTGTAGGTAGGTAGGTTTGGTAGGTAGGTAAGTAGGTAGGAAGTTAGGTAAGGTAAGTAGTAAAAAGTATAAGTAGGTAGGAAAAGTGCATTGAAAAGGTGCATTACAACGCATGCCGAGCACAGCTAGTAACACTATAATTTCAAGTACGCGGCAAATTGTCATAGTGCTGATCAAACTCTTTCCAATTAAAAGCCTTATTGTTGTGAAAACTATAATGAAAAACTTGTTGAATACGTAATTCAGATTGAAAAACTTAAGTAAACAGAGCACTTTTTCATTATTCAAAATGGTTTGGTTACAATTATTTGTTTATTTTTTGTTCAATTAACTTTTTTCGTCCAGTTCACGAAAGTAAATTAGTTTTTGCGATTTGTCGCAGACAAAGAGGAAACGTCAATGTAATCTGCAGATTTTATCACCCTCTAAGCCTTTATCAAGTAGGTTATGGTCGGTTTTAGCATAGTGCAGATTTTTATTACAGACAGCCACATGTCGCGTCGCGTCTTTGGTTAAACTTTGTCCTTGCGACGGCCTAGCGTAGTATGAACTGTTAACGTAATAAAAATCCCAAATTTTGAGTTTATAGGACTAGACTCGTAGATAAATAATTACAGTCGCACGGATTAGTCTTAAAGGTTAAGCAGGTCTTGTCGAGGTCGGCCCGTGAATGGGTGAGCATACATTACATACCGAGTTCCCTCCGTGCTTCGGAAAACACGTTAAGCCGTTGGTCCCGGATATTGTTTGTAGGTCTTTGACAGTCGTTACGTGTAGCCATAAGCCTGAAAGACTGTCCCCCAGTCTTAAAAAGAGGTATCGGATTACCCATTTCCAGGGTTGTAGAGGTTAGATAAGCAGTCGCTCTATGTAAAATATTGGTATTCAGTCGCCACCGGTTCGACTGGAAGCCGACCACAATATAGTTGGGAAAAGACTAGGCAGGTAATGATTTGGTCTAGACAAAGTGGTAAGATCCTATCAGCGAAAACGATGATAGAAAAAAAAAATGGATTGACTTATATATATTATGATGCTATATAGAAAAACAAGAATCAATCCTGTTAAGGGACGTTGTAGATTATATGCTATGAAAGCAATAGCCACTTGTCTTGCATACTGCGGCAGGAACCAACCTCCATTGTGGCCGCGTGGGGGATCACTCTCTCTCATAGAGAAGAAATCAAGAGTCATCTCCACGAGCGAGAGAATCGCGGCGATATTATCGTATAGAAATACGTGGCATGACGATAATATCGCTGCGATTCTGTCACTCGAGGAGACGGCCCCTTAGTCCCAGCAGTTAGGCTAAGTTATAGGCTGGTTAATAATTCATTTATTTCAATAATTGAATTATTAACCAGCCTATAACTTTATTGTTTCTTTGGTGTCTGAAGACATAGTCCAAACATTATATTAAAAAAAAACATGAAACACATTACATTCAAATAATTAACAGAAAACAAAATTAGACATACACACGAGAATTTTATTAATTCAATGTTCAGCAATATAATTAAATTAAAATAATACTTTTTAAAATAATCAATAACAAAAAACAAGCACAGTAAGAATCATAGGTACACTCAATCAATGTGAGATGATACGAGAAAAGACGCTAACTTGAAGCTGCTTCCACCTCTCTATGAGGGAGAGGTCCCACCGCTCGGACAACACTATCAGGAGATTATACAGTGTGTAAACTGACCCTCAACGAAGCAGGTAACCATGCATTATGTAGGTACCAGACTATCAAACTAGGTAACTTGTACGCAAAAATTATTGCTGAGAAACGACGTTTTTTATGTTGGAATATCACGTTTTACGGTAGAGCTTAACGTAACACACTCAAAACATTGTGTTGATGGATGGATTGAATAGTACGAGGGTCGTGGAAGTGTTTAAAGGAAAGTTCTTACATAAACAAAATGTACATTAAAAAAAAAAAAACTTGTAGAAAAGTTGGAAGTTTGATCCCCAATATCTCAGTAACTAGAAGGTTCCCAGGTATGGTCTAGAACAAAAAAATGATCGCAATGACGGGGAGAATAAGTGCCTTTCAGTTTCGTTAAGGGTCTTCATACACCCTTTATATGATGAACCTATCGACGATCAAAAGATTTATTCTGCGGCACATAATATTCTCCAACATTTAAAGTTCCATTCTGAGATGTATATGTCAGGTATATATATATGACAATGATATTATCTAAATACTAGGTAAACTGTCTGCTGATATCTGTATCCTTAGAAGGTAGAAGTGTTAGATAAATGATATTAATATTATCATCATGAGATTATTGTCTCATGCGTACTTATGTTGTTTATGATTCGCGTTCTTTAAAAGATTTTGAATTCAGCGTAATATTTACGTTTATTATATTGTATATATTAGTTTAGTCAAAATAAGTAAATTTAAGTTTTAAAATGTTCATTTGTGCACATAGGTTTATCCTCATTCGCAAATCTCACAATCAAACTTAGGTTTGCTGTAAGAAAACCCAATTCTGGGTTCTCGCCGTTGTACGAGTACATAAGTTATATATTGTAATTTTGTGAGTCCTACTTTTTTATATTTTGTGTGCAATAAAGAATAAGAATATTTCGCAGTTTTCGTATTGCGATTATGTATAGGTACCGTCGTCTTTACTTCTAAGTGGGTAGACGTATAGTCAACTGGCTTTTGCCAGCGGCTTCGCTCGCGTTAATTTAGAATTTGACAATCAATTCGGATTATACTCTGCTTGTAATAATATAATTCAATTATGATTCAAAAGACACATGGCGCCATCTATTATCAAAACAACGTTACTGTTATTTTCCTCGGGGACAGTACTTTTTTCGGGCTGAAAGGTCTGTCCTGTCTGTTTCTGTACACCTGAAAACGTATATCCAAAATTTCATGATGATCGGTTCAGTGATTTAGGCGTGAAAAGGTAACACACAAACAAACATACTTTCACATTTAATATTAGTAAGGATTTCGACTTTTGTCTAAAACTTACAGATAACGTGACTTCACAAAGGTTGAAAATATTCCAGTGACACATGGTCTCAAAGCAAATGTATGTACAAAAAACATAAAATGGTATCTTTCATGAATTTCGTATAGTCTATTAAAGCATTACGACGTTCAAGTAACATTCAACCCGAGGGTGGTACACACGGCTACACTTATTACTATTATTATATACATTTCCAGTTTAAGCTGACCTCGCATTGTACGGAAATTCTATACAATGCGAGATCAGCATAAACTGGAAATGTATAGCGTGATGTGTAGCCGTGTGTACATCCTTACTTCTTTTCCATAATTCACTAGATAGTATAAAACAAAGTCGCTTGATGCAGTTTCTTTTAATAGATAGAGTGATTCAAGAGGTAGGTTTATATGTATAACATTGCACCCGTGCGAAGCCGGGGTGGGTCGCTAGTATATTATAAATGCAAAAGTCAAAGGCCCATGGGTGGCATAAAAACTCTGACACCAGGAAAGGCACTAACCACACGATAAAGAAAACGGAGAATGCGAAATTAAGTTTGTTTGTTACGTTTTCACGCCTAAACCACTGAACCGATCATCCTGCAATTTAACAAATACACACAAACGGGCATAGGGTACCTTTCATCCCGAAATAAGGGCTACAACCAGTACTGTTCCCGAGGAAAACAACAATAACGTTCTTATGATAACAGATGGCGCCACGTGTCTTTCGAATCATGATTAAATTATATTATTACAAGCAGAGTACAAACGCAATTGTTTGTAAAATCCTAAATTAACGCGAACAAAAGCTAGTAAATTATAAGGCCAGCCACTATGTGAGGGTCTAATAATTCCAGGGTTGCGGGACTGTTCGAAAAAGATACCGCGGCCCTGGAACACAAAGGGCAAAGGAAGGAACATGGATGGGTTTTAGTCAGTCAAAGTCTGACACTCCCTCCTGCTCAGCCCAGAGCGGGAGGGGGGTTATTTGATGATTTCCCAACCGAAAAAAAAAGTGTCTAATAATTAATTCGTTTTATTGAATAGGCAAAACATTTGAGGCGGTAATAGTTTAGATCTCAGCAGTGATTTTTCGTGAGATTAAAACCCACGTTTGTCCATATTATCGACGATTAATCCGGTTCACAGAAACCAATGAGCTAAAATCATAGCAACAAAAAACAAGAGCAAACATTCTTATAGTATTGAGAAAAATAAACAATCGCAAAATAAATCATCTGGGATTCCAAACATACTTGTAAGAGGAAGAATATGGGTATACAGTTCATTATGTATGCCACGTGAACCATTTATTTGATTTCAACCGCATACCTATTGATTTTTATTGGTTCGACAAGGAAATGAATTGCTAAAGAGTTTCCGAAGAGCGTTTGTCAAAATAAAACTGATAATGTATTCATATCGTGTATTTCTTTGAGGTCAATTATGAGTTCATTGATCGTTGGTAATAACCACAGTTGCACATTCGATTAGGAACTATTAAAAAGTATCAATTAAATTGAAATTTTATTGCAACTTGTACTCAACTCACTGCCTCTTTGGACTAGTGGTCGTACAGTGACTGCTGAATTTGGAGCCCTGGGTTCGATTCCCATGTCGTGCAAACTGTTTTTGAGTTTTTCTGCTTGGAACCCCTTAGTGACCCTGAGTCAGAAAGTTGGTGGTGTTACACTCTACGCCCCAGAAAGCACATAAAGCTGTTTGTCCTGCACCTGATCTCTTCCCAGTTGTGTCGAGTCAGTGTCCCATCGGGTAATGAGAGTAGTTAAACGAACTGAATAGACCCATAGTTCACCTGTCTGTGCTCACATTGATGAGCTATATTAATGTCTACTGCATTCTTGTCTAGTTGCTGCCGTGTAAGGAAATAGGTCGGGAGGAAAATTCATTATAATATCTCTTACGAGTACTTGGCTATGGGCCGCCGTGATCGAAATGATCGGGAAACCCAATTTAGATCAGTATTTTTGGGCTTTGTCTTCACTCATAGTTGAAAGTACTAGAGGAAGAACATAATATATATCTAAATAAATAGCACGATGGACCAAATGCGCATGCCACACCTACAATAACAAATGATAGTCTCTCTCAATGATAGCAAGCTAATGATCAAGTGGACAATTATATAAATATCGACTGATAATTATGAAACACCTGTTATTTATTAATCTTTTAAAACTATTATGAAAACAATCCTACAATGTACTTATATTTCAACAGGACATGCTGTTTGAATGGAGTGAAGCAACCCAGGGTTTGATCCTGGGATCTTTCTACTATGGCTATGTTTTGACCCATATCCCTGGGGGAATGTTGGCTGAAAGATTTGGTGGTAAATGGGTGCTTGGTTTTGGACTTCTATCTACTGCTGTCTGTACCTTTATCACGCCTATTACTGTCAAAATGGGAGGAGCCCCTGCGTTGTTCATTTTGAGAGTTATTGAAGGATTTGGTGAGGTGAGTGGAATTTAATACTATTTGGTCTTTGATCTAATGATTTATGACTTTATGAGATAAGCTTAGATACGTACAATTTTAGACAAAACACGGTTTATAGAAACTGGTGTTTAAATCTACATTGAAAGTTTGTGATACCTTCGTCGGAATAGTCTTTACAAATATCGCAAGTCATCTGCATGGTCCAAACTTTCCATGTTTCTTTAAAAGTTATTTTATAATGAGAGTCTGCAAAGGATTTAATGTTTGAGGATTCTGCCTCTAGTCTAGATAATATTTTCATAACATTTTGGCTGTCATTAAAAATAAACCTCTTACGACGTAACTTGAAGTGGTTCACCCACTTCAAGTCAATCGATTGGCATACAAGGATGTGGTCGAGACGGAATATTGACATCGCAATAAGAATAATAAGAACAAGGAAATCCCCTAGACAAGTACCTGTAAACTAATAACATCAATGGTTAACGACCTTTTAATGGAATGTACACCAAAGCATCAGATATTATGACTCAATATACCTAGGTACCTATTCATCAAACAAAATCCTGACGACAAGACACTTGAACAGACAGACGGATTTAGCTTAGGGCTGATTTTTCTTTCAATACTTGGATAACTTATCTGCAAGCTGCAAGATTTATTAATTAGATTAGAATTATCTGACTTTTAAATACTAAGGCCTTAGTAGGTATTATGATCCCGTAACATACATCGCCGACGAACGAGGTTTTTAATTTAGGAGTACACAAATTCGTCTGTCAATGATGGCTACAATCATGCTTATCCAAGCATGATTGGATGGTGTCATCTATCCAGATGAAACCATCCAAATGTATTGGCAAACATTTCAAACTACTTTTACATACCGTACCAAGAAATAAGGAGCTAAATTTAGACCAAACTTCACTATATCGAACTACATTTCCCTCAGGGACCTACAATGCCAGCTCTAATGGCCATGCTGTCGAAATGGGCCCCCAAAGCCGAACGAGCTCGTATCGGAGCCATTGTCTTCGGAGGAGCACAGATAGGAAACATTGCTGGATCCTACTTCTCTGGTCTCATCATGCATACCGGAAGCTGGGAGAACGTCTTCTACATGTTTGGAGGACTTGGCCTGCTGTGGTTCGCGTTATGGGTAAGTTTAATATTCTCTGATACTTATGGCGTGTACTGTATGGTGTCGGACGTAAAGAATAGCACCATCCCATATCTGACGAGACCTGAGAATGGGCAGCAGCGTTCTCAGTGCTTTGTAACAACCGTACTGCGATCGCCAACCCGTCTGCCAAGCGTGGCGATTATGGCAAAACCTCCCCTTGGGGGAGTCCTATGTCCAGCAGTGGATGTCTTTCGACGTCTTTATGCCGTTTCTGCTACTGTTGTCCACCGTCATTCCACTGCTGGGGAAAGGCCTCTTTCCTTAACTTCGAGCTGCTAATACTTACACAAGGTCAAATAAGATTGACTAGCGAAACTTTACAATAAATATGACTTAATATGAATTAGCAAGGGGGCAAACAGGAAGTAATTTGAAATTATATATCCCATTTTAGTGGGTATAAACTGGTTTATGTAACATTATCTTTCATTGCGTATTTTCCTTAGATGTGTATTATCAAGACTTACAGGTTGAATATGAATTTATCTTAGCGACGTCTTACTTTTGTCGATAAGTCAAGTATTTTATCTTAATCTAGTCATCGCGGTGATGCATTTAAGCTACTGTAACTTCATTTAAAAAATATCATAAAAATATGCCCTATATGATTTAAGGAGTCATCATAGCGTCAGCATCTTCAATCAAATGCAAAGGTTGAGACCTCAGATTCTGGTTTTCCATATAGTAATATGAAATGTACCCAATATTTTCTGTAGATACACATCAGTTTTGCTTACATAAGTGTACTACTAATATTAACTATGTAATGAATAAAGTTAATGTTTGCATACAATATTATGACTATTTGCGAACTGTATTATTATATTATTGCTCTGTACAAATATAAGGTTTATTTATTGTTCATGATAACAATCAGAATCAGAATTTATTTGCAACCCCATTTAGGCCCAAATCGTGTACCTAACTACACACATCAAAAGTGTCTAGGGATCAACATATATTTTTGCAATAACTTTTCTCCTGATTGATATTAATTAAAATTTTCTTTAAGGATTCATCAAATAAAGTGTTTTCGTTTGTCACAGTAACGATAAACCAAGTCACCTTTGCATTAATAAAGAAATTTGCCATTTTCCTAATAAAGGGATTTTTGACATTTGAACCACTAACACAAAAGTTCGAAAAAAAGACTGAAATAACAGTTTTCTTTAAAATTTTATTGGGTAACTTAAACAATTAATAATCCGTGTTTCTACCGCGAACACTAACAACACAAGAACATCGGTTTGGCATACTCAAAATGAGTTCATCCAAATCACGCTGTGGAATGGCCGCCCATGTTCGTTGCAACAACAAAAAAAGGTCTTCTTGCGACTGGATACCCTCCATATTCGGCAGAGCTCTTCTCTGTAGCATATCCCATGCATGCTCAATCGGATTCAAGTCTGGCGACTGAGCAGGCCAGGGCAGGACATTGATGTTAGCTGCGGCGAGAGTCTGTCTTACAACTCTTGCGGTGTGCGGTCGTGCATTATCATGCATTAACTGAAATAAGGGACCGATTTGCACTTGTAGAGGAACGATGACGTCTGATACAATCGTCTCAGCATAAATTTGAGCGTTGAGGTTGCCTCTGATCCAAATCAACTCAGTTCTTCCGCCGATCCAAATACCCGCCCATACCATGATGGTTCCACCACTATAAGGATGGACTTCCTGGCAGGATTTTAATCGCTGTTGGCGTCCAGGGGTTCTCCAGTGTCGTATACGTCTTGTATCCGGTCTCATACCAAAACGAGACTCATCAGAAAAGCACACGAAACGCCATTGTTCTTCTGCCCAATTTCTGTGTTCAAGAGCCCATTGATATCGTATCCTACGATTGTGCATTGCTATAGGTGGTACCCGTAGCGGTCTTCGGGAATGAAGGTTCACTTCATGCAAGCGGTTTCTGACTGTTTGGTCGCTAATTAAGTTCCCTGAAGAGTGATGAAGCCTCACGGCTAACATCATGGCGGTTATTGTTGGAGCTCTTCGAGTTAAGATTTGAATGTATCGGTCTTGTCTCCGTGTGGTGCAGCGATACCGTCCTCCATGGCGCTCAGCCACGGTACCAGTGCTTCGGTAACGTGTCCAAAGTCGACTGATAACACTCTGACTTGTATTCAGAGCTAAAGCCACAGTACGTTGCCGGGAACCAGCTTCTATCATTCCCACGGCTCTGAGCATTTCTTCCCTGCTTAAATGACGTCGCCGCTCCATAATAACGTTGGTTTTAATCAGTAGTAGGGAAACAGTAGCACTAATAATGTCTTCAATGCGTTGTATGTTTTTATAGGGAAAATATTGACAGCTGATTTTCATCTTTTACTCGAATTTGATTCACAGTTCCTGATTCAAATTATGAAATGCACCAAAAAGGATCCATATAAATTTATAAAATCATAAATTTATTACAAAGCCACATCTCAATCTCAAGAAATCCACATAAAAATGCTTGATCCCTAGACACTTTTGATGTGTGTATGTACAATAATATTATTTTGAAGTACGCAAAATACTCGCTTCAGATTTTGTAGAGTGGATGACACCAGGCCGTTATACAATACAATAGGGGTACAATTTATCGTAGACAACTGAACGGAACGGAATAAGGAGCGTAATTGCCGTTGAGATACTTTAAATTGATTAAAAGATTCACTGCTCGTAAAGACTTTTGTCATTCGTAGCCTGGGCAGTCAGTCCAGCTTTGTTCTTGCTCATTGGCTCATACCGCGGCAAGGCCCCGCGTTATGTGATCGACCAGTAACGTTAATATTATGAGCTGGAAGGAGCTCTCTGTGAACCCAACTGGTCTGGCACGTAAATACGGTCGATGATCGCTTTGATTAGGACGTGGTTTCTGAACGGTGTGTTCTCATCGTTTGTGTCAAAAGGCAGAAAAATGTCCTGAAATAATGGAACTTGTTATTCAGAATCGCTATCATATATCGCTTTCTTCTACATATTACTTCTGACTCGTTGAATGTATTAGCTGTAAGTTTTCTTAAAATTAATACAATAAAATAATCAAAATATATTTTGTATTTAAATTGAACACTAAACAAAACATATCGTCGAAAACTGCCACATATCGAAAAACAAACCGCGTAAAATAAACCTTTCCATCGTAATTGGTTCACTATCGTATTGCATGACCAATATGTGTCGTAGTGCACTGTTGCTCTGATCTTTTTTATCGGTATAGTTTCCAATTTGTTTCGAATCTAGTGGCGTTTTATTTTAACGGTTTCGGGCACTATTATTTTCCAGTTAAACTGTTTCATGTTTTCACTGCCAAGTTTACAGCCAAAGTGTAAACTTTTAAAGTTACAAAAATAGAATATGATTTTATCCAATGTTGAGTTTGGTAACTGGGCTTAGCTAACTAGGATTAGCTTTTATAGTGTTGTTCCCTGAACATAACTTTGAAATCGAAATCGAAATTCAAAATGAAATTCGACTTGAGGGTATTTTCAAAACAAGTTTTCTTTCGATGAAAGTTCATCACTTGAGTTCCAGCGTGTCGTTGAGACCTAAATAAGTAGAGCAGCGACTGATGTCCATTCAAATAAACTTAATATTTGAAGCGCAAGGTTATTAATGAGGAGCTCGTGGCAAAATAATAACAGCCACTTAGGTCGATCTTTAGGTTAAGCCGCGCTTGCCTAGGTTGGTCCGCGGATGGGTGACCACCCATTACATACCGAGTTTCCTCCTTACCTCTGAAAACACGTCAAGTTGTTGGTCCTGGCTATCATTTGTAGAATTTTGAAAGTCGTTACAGGTAGTCAGTGGCCCGAAAGTGTGACAAGCAGTCTTACCAAGGGGTTTCGTATTACCCAGTACTAACTGGATTGTGGAAGTCAGATAGGCAGTCGCTCTATGTAAAATACTAGTTTTCAGCTGCATCCGGTTAGATTGGAAGCCGAAAAGGCTGAGCTGATAGTGAAGGTCTATATTAATACTAATGTTATATTTTCTCTTCTAGTCGATTCTATGCTTCAGTACTCCGAACACACATCCCTACATCTCAGACAAAGAGAAGAAGTTCTTGAACCAAAACGTGGACGCTTTAATCCACACCTACTCAAAGAAGTTGGATCCCATCCCGTGGAAGGCGCTGCTCAGATCTGTGCCACTGTGGTCCCTGATTATCGCCGGTGTAAGTAATTTAATGTTATGATGATTTTCTCTTCATTATTCCTATTGAATCGCCCGATTTTGTGCCGGCTTTTACACACAGCGACACCTGAGTTCGTTCCCTCACATCATTCGCCTGTAATGTAACAATCCAAGATTCGATTTTGTACAGAATCAAGTGAATCTGAACAACTGTTACATTTCAGGCGAATGCCTGGTGAGTGATCGCCTTAAATAACATAATTAAATGCCTGAATGCAGGGTTTAAAGGACAGCCCTCCGCACACTGACAGGTTGCATTTAACTCTTTATTTTATAACATATAATATACAAGAAATTTTCTCATGAATTTTTGTTTTTATGGTTTTTAGGTTTCCGTTGGTACGGAACCCTTTGTGCTCGAATCCGAGTCGCAATTTGCTGGTTTTTTTTTATTTCAATTACTATTCCTTTATTTCAATGTAAAATTACTTTCTCTGTAGGCAGCACTCCATTTATTTAGATAATACTGCTAAAATAAAAATAAAACCAATAATGGATGTTGAAATATCCTAACGAACGACGCGTGAAATCACTTCCTGCCTAGATACCAACAGAGTTCATCTAACTCGTCGTTGCGCTTGCCGTTCGCTACGTGCGTTTTGCCACGGTCACGATACATTGCGTATGAGGAAATAAACCAAAACAAAATTTGTTCGATTACCATAACGTTCCTAAAATAATTTCTTGTACCGGTCATCTTAGTATGAAATACTGAATTAACCCTATCTTCCTTTGCGGAGGGATATGCCTTACACCTTCAATTAAACTGTCTGCGGTGCTGAACCGAGTTTTTACCCAAAAAAGCACTGCAGGTATTGAGTTAAGTATTGCCTAGAGTCAGTGAGAACGGCCATGGCTGTCAGTATTTTTTCTGAAATAATAAATTAGAATGTAACAGGGGTAACTATATTCGGTTTTTAATAAAAATACACTCATAGTAATTTTAGGTATCTCTAAGACATGTTTGTTTTTTTTTTTTACCTACCTAATTTTGCCTGGAATATTATTTAAAGTGGTCGTGTACTTTTTAATATGGCAAGCAGCTCAATTTCAATGCTCATCTATTATTATGACTGCTGTGTGGAGTAAACACTGTGGTTTAAACCACAAGCTATTTATAAATCACGTTTAAGTGAAACAAAAACGCCATTCATTTCAACTAACACTAATACTAATTCAACTGTACAGTAGTGTGTGTGTAGCTATATTTATTGTTATTTTATGTGTATATCTATCTGTTCATAGAACTGAAATAAAAACCAATCTATGTTCAATAAATTGCATGAACCATCATAAAAACCGGTAAACTACTTAGCCACTGTCAACTTTTTATTTATTTTTTATCTATTTGTCTATTTTCTTTAATGTGACTGTACAGATTTTATTTTCACTATTATAGATAACTTAAATAAAAGAGTTTCACGATTAAATATTGATTAACCATGAACGAGATACTTACAATGCTAGGAAATGTTAAGAATTTAGTGAATTAGTCAATACATTGTCGGAGGAATGTTGTAAGGGTCAATGAGTGTGCAGTTTGATTTTCAGCTTTCGACGCTGAGCAGAACGTTGCAAATCCAATCCCTTATGGCATTTCAAATTTTCACCGGTTGACATTTGATTTTTATCAACAGATTGGACACGATTGGGGCTATTTCACAATGATCACGGACCTTCCTAAGTACATGACAGATGTCCTGAAGTTCAACATCAAGTCTACTGGCCTTCTGTCTGCCTTGCCGTATGTGGCTATGTGGGTCGCTTCGTTCTTCTTCGGTCTTGTGTGCGATTTCTGCGTGAAGAGAGGAATACACAGTATTACATTCGCCAGGAAGTTTTACACTACTATTGGTAAGAAGTAATGAAAAGGAGTTAGGAGAAAATCATTTAAACTTTTGTATGGAACCCATGTAGAAATCACAATGCAGTTCAGCACAAATTTGCGGCAAGCCTCTAGGCCATACACGGCCTCGGGGCATTGTTGCTGGGAAGTACCTGTGTCGCTTAAACAGGAAGCCGGATGCTCGGTGTCATCACTGCGTCCACTGTCTGGAGGACACGGCGTGGCATACGCTGGAAGAGTGTGAGGTCAAGACCACTCTCCCAACCCGCAACAAATGTACCGGGCGTTGGCCGAGGACGCCCGCAGACGCGGGCTGGCACTAGCCGAGGATCGTGGAAAATGCACTAGTTCCCATGATCCCCGGTACAAGTGTGGGAAGGGAACACCGGGGAGGTTTTGAGTCAGTTAGAGACAGCCCCAATTTCGGAGAACATCCATGAGGATTTTCCTCCCTGGAACAAAAAAAAAAGGTTATTCACACTTAACGGAGAACTTACTAGAAAGAAAAACGCCATGAATCGAACTCACAGGACCCCTCGCTCAACAGTTACACTTGCAACAACTGAGAGGCCTTCTGATCTCGTTAATGAAAATACAGGAACTTCAATTAATAATTATGACATTGAAGTTACAGTGTTTTCAGTTATTTGAACAGACTAGAACAGCTTGTTCATTACTTTCTTTTGTCCACAGCGGCCACTGGTCCTGGTATCTGCATCATCATGGCATCCTACTCTGGCTGCGACACGACCCTCGCCGTCTTCTGGTTCATCTTCGCCATGACCCTCATGGGGGCCTACTACAGCGGTATGAAGATCAACCCGCTGGATATCACTCCGAACTACGCGGGAACTACCACAGCCATGGTCAACGGAATTGCTGCAGTTTCGGGAATTATCTCACCGTATCTCATAGGGCTTTTGACGCCTGACGTAAGTTCAAACTTTTTACTATCTACCTACTATATGCTATGTACAGTCGCCAGCACATCAAATTACCACAAACTGTCAAATTTCTCCAAATGATTTTAAACCACAAAATGTTACTGGTTAAAATTAAAATCGAATGAGAAAATTTTACAGTTTGTGGGAACTTGATACGCTAGCGACTACTTATTACTACGTACTTACTATCCATCATCTAGCAACTATCTTCACTGTCAACTGACTATCTACCTATAATCTACGTAATATCTACCGACCATCCATTATTCACTATTATTTACCTACTAAGTAGGTATCTAGAATTCACATCTACCTATCACATCTACCTAGGTGTAAAGTTTGGAAGCGTTCAAATGATTGAGTGAAAAGGTCGCGTTTATCAAATATTTCTTAAGAAATTTTATTCAGTATGTATACCCTTGTCTACCTCCTAAGGGTTCTTGATTTCCATGTTTTATCGGGTTTCATCGCTCTTTGTGAAATAAATCTATGTGATGTAAATAAGTTACAACAAAAAAAATGGATACAAATATTTCTACTGAACATTATTGTCATCGATAATGTCTGGTGTTCTTTGTCTTGATAACTATTTTGACGATATGAAAACAGAATAAACAACATGTCGAATACATATTTTATATCTTTGAGAATACACGGGTATCAAAACGGCACGGGTATCGGTGAATGGGTCACCGATAAACTCTTCAACATAAAATTTGACAGGCGTCAATTTTTGACACCAATACATCGCCATGTAGAAAAAAAAAACGGAAAACGGCTGTGTCAGTCATTAATCAGAAAAATACGTCACGGGTATTTTTTAAAGATATGTTTATCATGACAAGTCCACTTTAAAGTACATGTAATCCCAAGATAGGCAAATTGAATCTCCATTTCAGAAAGATGTTGAAAATACAAAGTATTTTTTTCTCTATCGATTTGTAGTTAGGGTCCAATTCTCGGTACATCTTATTATTGTTGAGTTTGAACGACGCGAAGCAGCCTACTGCTATCATATGCGTAGTTGAATAATACTCGCGTCCAACAGCTTGTTTGGATAGAAACTTAATTGCAACTGAAATTCTGAATTGTCCTACTGATATTGAAAAAGATAAGAAAAGGCGAGGATACAGAAAAAACAGTTGTTCATTTATGAACCTCAGCTAAAAAAAAACCAATAATAATATTTCTGTTTTCTCTTTATTACAGTCAACACTAAAACAATGGCGAGTAGCGTTCTGGGTCTGCTTAGGAGTTCTCGTCTTCACAAACGTAATATACATACTCTTCGCGAGGGGAGAACAGCTATGGTGGGACGATGTCAAAGCCCATGGGTACCCTGAAGGCTGGGCCCATGGCGACCTACCTGTCAGACCCGTGGACTCGGAAGGAGAGAAAAAAGAGAAAAGTGAAAAAGCAAAAAAATAAACCCGACTGTTAATATATAAACCTCTGTAAATATTTATTTAGGCTATTTTTGTTATTTATGAATAAGATTATTTAATTTGATTTATTTTGTGGTTTTATTTTATTCTGGTTAAGCTTGAGGCTTCAAATAATTGCATTTTATTTTTCAATCAGGACGTGGGCCTCTCACTAGCTACGCCTTAACACCTCGTCCCCAAACTATAAAAAAACCGGTCACACATACGCACACAGAGTTCCGCAGCACCAAACAATATAATAAAATATTTTGAAGGCTCATTCATATGTTGTATGGTTGTACATTCAACAGCAAAACTAAATTATTTTTTATAGTATGTTTACGAAAAAACAAAGTTACTGCTGCAGTTTGATGAAAAAGTCCCAAATCTCAAAAACTAAAAATCAAATCTTATTCAAACCAATTTTGGTAGAAAGTTTTATTTATGTTCTACAATCCTACATTTTTTCAGAATTTTCCTTCTCTTACTTAGAAATTAGAGGGACATTTTACCACTTTGGAAGTGTTTATCATTCAATCTATTAACTTTGAGAAAAAATGGTTTTAGGAACCTGTGTCATTTTTAAAGACCTATTTATATACACCCCGCACGTAATATTTTTTTCATCAAACCTGTACGTGTACAGGTTTGATGAAAAAAAATTTTTTTAGTTTCAGTTCCATGTAAGTCCCTAGTCCTAGTCTCTAATAATCTTTTTTTTTTTGTATAAAAATCGTATAGGGATCCACAGAATACATCTACCTATTAAGTTTCAACTGTATAGATCTAAGTTTCGGGATAAAGTGGCTGTAACATACACGGACAGGCAGACAGATAGACCGGGTTCCGTTTTTTGCTATTCGGCTAACGAACCCTAAAAAGCTATTCCAGTCTGTGACGGAACCAGAGGCTTAAAGTCTTAATAATAAAATTATTGTTATCTTCATCATTCATTCAAATAGAAACTAACTGTAAACATTTAAAAACTATTAAATAAACAAAGCATAAAAGGGCATCAAAAACTCCTCCTCAAAAGCTCCTCCTCAAAAGCTGTCAGCTAGTTATGTGTCCAAGACACCACGTTGTTCGTGGTATAGCAGCGCTTAGCCTCTGGCCAAGGTAAAAGCCAGCCCGCGGGTCACGCGAAGCGTCAACTAGGCGTTTCGAAATTTCCTTAAAAAGGCTGTGAGCCCACGGCCACAGAGTTATTATTGAATAATGTAGATCGATAAAATAATTAATTCTATTTTATAATGTTTTTGCTACTCCATTAAACTGAAAAAAATAGATTTTTCTTTCTTTCATAATCTGAGTTCACATTTATGACATTTCTTAGGATAAAACCATGACTGTAATCGTGCGCATAATACATTGGGTTAAGTGCAAGAGAATATCATTACGGGCCCACGTGAAATAATTTACATAGACAATTTTGCCACAAGCACGACTCCAGTCCATAGATAAAAGTCGTTAAATTTAGAATCACTACACTATTATAAAACAAAATCCTCCGCCGCGTTGTCTGTTCACGATAAACTAAAAAACTACTGGACGTATTTTCATGCGGTTTTCACCTATTTCACCGTTTAAGTATACAATTTGTCAAGGTTTTGTGTAAATTGGTTTAATACGATGATAATTATTGGAAGTGTCAAGTCGCCTCGGAGCTTTCATCGAAAACGCTAATACCTTTGAGATAAAACAAAAGATTGCAAGGTTGGATATGCCTCTTCTAGAGATGTACACAATGGTTACGTACAATGCGGTAATTGGAAAGCTATTTAGACGAATACAGTATAAGGAATACATTATACAGGTTGGCGCAGTGGCTGAGCGATTTGCTGCTGCGCTGCGTGTCGCGGATTCGATCCCCGGACGTGACAATTATTTGTATGGTCAACAGGTAGTTGTTCCGGGTCTGGCTGTTTGTGTATGTGAGTTTAAATGTTTGTAAACACATCCAAGATACTGGAGAAATTCCTAGTGTGGAGCAAAGTATTAATAAAAAAATCTTATTAACTTAAATACGTTAATTGCCTTACGCACCTTACCATTTTATAATCTTTTACACCATACAAATTTAATGAATAATTATCTTAGGAATAATTATCGCAAAACATTAACGCACACGAAATAAATTCAAGCGCGCTTCTCACACCGATGACAGAACTCGCTCGACAATAAAATTTTATTGTATGTTGCGCTGTCACGTGTAACTTCTAAACAAAATATGTTCCTTTTTACACGTAATTAGGCAGAAGATATCAATGTTGTATTCATACAAAATATTTTAGTTTGCTTTTATGTTTATAATTTCTACACAATAAAATACATTATAATACACAAGTAGTGTAGACCTTGTACACATTACATTTAAATCTAATCCATATATTCGACGCATCATGCTGATGCGACCCTACGACAGACAAAACCTGTAGGCATAATATGCTCTTACTAACCGTGCGAAGCCGAGGCGGGTCCCTAGTCATAGATAATTGCAATCACCGATGTAGTCCTGAAAATAGTTAATTATTAACAATTAATTAAATGATTATTTAATTTATTTATTTTATTTTATTATGGCACTCCAACGACTTATTCACTAATACATTTTAAGGGGTAATGAACATTGAGGCTGCGGGCCGCCCACTACTTGAACGTGCCCCAAAAGGTGGTAGCCGTAAGGCTGGTCCGTGGTTACCGCACGATCTTCCGCGAGGTGGCGAGCCTTCTTGCCGGATTGCCGCCATTTAATAACAATTAATGAACTATTGGCAAGACTGCCATTGACTGCGTTGATTCGTTAGTGTTAGGTATTGGCCGCATTTTAATATAGGATTTAAACATAACTCGCCAGTTATGTCGCCACATATAAGTGTACTATGGCTACACCTCTGCCTAAGTCTTCAGGTAAAACAGTTACACTTTATATTTGGGTAACTATTTGGCCTACAACGACAAAAAGTATCCAAATAAATTTAGATTGCAATGAAATTTGAAATTAGCCATGTATGAAATTGAAGTTGATGGTTGCAAAACTTGATAATGTCATATCCAATGTGGACGCAGATAAGGTCACACCAAATGCAAAATGCTGGATGAAAATTCACCCGCGCCGATTGTGTTTCTTTGAACATCGAAAGAGATAGACGGAATTGAGAAAAAGCGCACGCATTATTTCATAATCAGCAATCAAACATTAAAAATACTCCTGTAGCTAAGTAGGCATCCTCTCATCTTTAAGGTAGGTCTCGCCTACCAAAGTTATATCTAAAAGTGGTCATCCTTAATACATCTATCAAGATAAAACCATGATATTGACATTCGACACGTGCCCCTTTGTATATCTCTCACAGATCGTAATAATATGATACAGTAAGATACGCATACATATCACAAACACAGACAAACTTTCCTTGAAAGGTTTTTCCATCATAACAAAGATAAATACAAACATATCTTTAAAATAAATGATATTATTGTATATATTTTACCTTTTATCACGGAACAAGGCACAATAGACCCAGGGTTGCGGGACTGTTCGAAAGAGATACCGCGGCCCTGGAACACAAAGGGCAAAGGAAGGAACATGGATGGGTTTTAGTCAGTAAAAGTCTGACACTCCCTCCTGCTCAGCTCAGAGCGGGAGGGGTTATTTGATGATTTCGCATAGGTAAAAAAAAAAAAGGCACAATCGACGTGTAGTAGTAACGTTACCAATCGATGCACAGTGGTGTAACTTGTAACATGACGTGAAACAAAACGAGCTCTTCAATAGATAGACAACGCTACAGAATTGTTTAGTGTTGCAAAAAGTGATATGCGCAACAAATGAAGCTTAATTGTTGAATCCAATTGTGTTATAATCCCTCAAGTCTGTTACTGTTCAGAGGAAAGGTTAAGGGCGCACCGCCCATACAAATGTATTCTCCTGTTTTCACACTGGAACATAAAACTGGAGGAAAGGCTTTTTTACTATATTATCTTAACCATCCCATTTTTTTTTTTTTACCTTTGGGAAATCGTCAAATAACTCCTCCCGCTCTGGGCGGAGCCGGAGTGTGTTTCAGACTTTTACAGACTAAAACTCATCCATGTTCCTTCATCGCCCTTTGTGTTCCGGGGCCACGGTATCTCTTTCGAACAGTCCCGCAGCCCCGGTAGGATCTAGGCTAAAAGAATCAAATTCAATCAACAGTTAAGATCTTGCTTCTTGGTACCTTTTTGTCCTCCACCAGCGATGCCACACGGGTGGCCTTAGCGTGCAGTCGCGAAGTTTATACGTCTTTTGCCCTGACTGGAGGCTCTGCTCTCAAGACACCAAGAGGATTGCCCGGTTAAGCAGACGACAACCTCCTAGGTTGACTTGCGAGATGCCATTCACAAAAACAATTACTAGTATATCAATCAATCAAATAAACAAATTCTTTATTGACGTAATAGGTTACAGAAACTTATTTGAAGCCTCTGACTCCTGAACTAGGCGTATCCTGTATGTCAGGAGTCAGCGCCCACTCCCATTTAATTTGGCTTAAAAACTAATGTCAACATAGGAATAGACAAAACATATTTGCTACAAAAAAAAATAAGAAAAAGTAACAACAAAGTAAAATAAAATACAATGAAAGAAATAAAAAGTGCGAAAAAATATGAAAAAAAATCATCAAAAATAAAATTAATATATTGTTCATGTAATTAAAATAAATAAATACCCGAAATATTGAAAACTTTTGGGATTCACAGATATCATCATCATTATCATTTCAGCCGAAACACGTCCACTGCTGGACATAGGCCTACCCCAAGTGTCACCACATTGACCGGTCCCGTGCGTCTCGCATCTAGCGTATCCCCGCAACCTTCACAGATATAATTGATGGCAACAGGCTCGCCCCCTACTACATGATGCTAAAATATAATGAAGTTATTCACTTTTGGAGAGTAACTCTAAAATATAAATTGATTTTTCAGTCACCGCTCATTTGTTAATTAAAAGATCACGACAATGTTAACTCAAGCAAAAACATCCTTTTTTTTTAGGTTCGTAGCAAATAAAAGAATTCTCAGTATCAATTAAACTATAGTTAATAAGTATCAGTGATTTCAATTTGACTAGATAAGGGAATAATTCGACACAGGATATTACCACACCTTCTCTGCCGGCCGTCGTGCATTACTAACTGTACCAGATCCAGGACTTGAATGAGACAAACGACAGAGCTACCCAGGTCGCTACGTACTGGTCAAAATCTGAGTTATAGATTCGAGAAGAAGTAGTGATTTTGTTGAATAAAATTTTGATACTGTGGCTAGAACATTGATATCTAACAAAGAAAATGCTGCTTGCATAACAAAAAACCGACTTCTAAAAAAACACTAAAACAGTCTAAAATAATTTTACTTTCGGAAGTCGGTGTCTTTGTTTATATCTTTTTTGCCACCGACTTCCAAAGTCGGTTTTGTTTTCACAGAAAGTTTTTGCATTTTACCCTTTTTAATTGTAGTTCACACAAATTCTTGTCATGAATTAGTTTTTACATTGTAACTAGAAGTTAGTTAAAGTACTTGTCAAGACGAATCTTACGAGCCCAAACTCGATGAGGTTTTGTCGTTTTATAACGGTGTTCCTATGGCCACCGTCCAGCTCCATCATCAGACACTGGATACCATTTAGGACCAAAGTACTCGTCAAGATGAATTTTAAGAAACCAAACTCGATGGTTATGTCGTTTTAATGGAGTTCCTATGGCCACCTTCCAGCTCCATCATCAGACCCTGGTTACCATTTAGGACTAAAGTACTTGTCAAGACAAATCAAACGAGTCCAAACTCGACGGCGTTGCGTCGTTTAATTACAGAGTTCGTATGGCCACCTTCCAGCTCCATCATCAGATCAGCTCCATGTCATCATAATATTGAATTGTGTTGCGATATACACATGCTTGCATAATTTCAGCTCAATCAGAAATCGGGAAGTGTGTTAAATTTAACTAGCAAGTACCACGCGACGTTGCGTGATGTACATCAGAGCGCCAGCACGCGACGTCGCGTGATGTGACAATTAACGTGAGAAAACAACAAATTCCTAAACCGATTTTGATGAAATTTCTATGGGACCAATCGGGAAGCATATCGTTTCAGATGAAAAAAGAATTTTTTAAATCGGTTTACAAATGACGGAGTTCTGAGGTAACAAATATAAAAAAAATACAACCGAATTGAGAACCTCCTCATTTTTGAAGAAAGTCGGTTAATAATAGAATCCCATAGTACTATTATCTGTCTATATCAACCGCTTTGTCCTTGTCATACCTAGACTCATATTTTATGCACTGAAGAACTTAAAAAAAATAATAAGGAAGGATAGATATGTCTACCCAAATGTCCTTTCCCTATTAAATTAGGTAAATTAACAAACAATTCTAGCAAAAACAGACGTCAACGGACAGCCTAGCACAAATGAGCGGCATAAACGTAACGTATTTGAATAATTTTTGAATAGGAATTACAACTAGCTCAATGAAATATTAATAACTAAGTAATTAATAAATTAATATCAAACCCCATAGAAATTAAAAACTTAATAATTATTAAAACTATGTAATCTATACTTATACTTCTATACTAATATTTTATAGAGGTAACATTTGTTTGTAAGTTTGTATGTAGGGGGTAATCCCTAGATCCTACCGAACCGATGTTGAAAATTCTTTTACTAATAGGAAGCTACACTATCCCCGAGTGCTATTTATAACGTGCCCGTGGAATAATTCCCGACCAAAACGTGAGCGAAGCCGCGGGCAACAGCTAGTATTACATAAGTGCGAGACAAGTATTTTCGATTTTAAAGTCGGTCGTTTCTCATTACTTAGGTTTCGTCATCGAGTTAGTACAGACATTTTTTCTTTGGATTCTTTGCTGGAGTCAAAATTATCTCCAGAGCTACTTTACAAATAATTTATCTTCAAGACGTCTTGAGTGCGTCTCTTATCATCAGTTATCACAGATCTGTCAGATACTGTTCATGCAAGGTTAACTTTGTCAATTCTGTCATCCGAGTCATTGTTTCACCGTGATGTAGTAGAATTTGAAGTGTAGCTTTATATATATTTTATTATCGACGTTTTTTTGGATGTGTATGAGAGTGACAAAATGACTCTTACGGGATGGCGGCGTGTTTTGAACAAAGGTTGGTGTTTTGTTTTATTATTTGTTTTGGTTAGATTTCGTCGGAAATTATTGTTAATGTCATTGACAAACGTATCATCATAATCATCATCTTATACTGCTCTCTGCTCTTGTCCTATTATATTTGAGATCTGCGCCGATCTCAAATAGTATAGGACAAGAGCGACACGAAGACACGTTTTCTTCCTCCATTCGGAATTCAGACGTCACGGCATCATTTACTCCTTTCTCTTTCATAATTATCATTCCTTACACAGTCCATCATCTTTTCCTTGGCTTTTGGTCGTAGATAGACTTATAAATGTCGTAATTAGGGTTAGGTCGTAAGTAAGCTGTATAAAGATCAACGACTGGCGTTATTTATGCGTTTCAGTTCATTTTACACGTCTTTCTTTATTTGCATCCTTTGCGACGTTTCATACAATTTTGTTTGTTGACATTCACGAGCAAAAAGAATGCATTGAAATTACTAGGCATCAGTTCACTTACAAAAATGTTGATCGATATTATAATAATTATATTGATTTTAGTCTTGACTGACATAATCTTTGATGAATTGAATTCTTAACACTGAATTAATTTTAACAAGGGGTAAGGCGTAAGCAGTGATAGCCTAGTGGTGTGACCGTCAGACTGTCAAGTTCAAACCCAAGACATGCACCTTTGATTTTTCACTTTTGTATAATTATCACTTGCTTCGGTGAAGGAAAACATCGTGAGGAAACCAGCATGACTGACAGATATTTGTCAAGGGCATGTTAAGCCAAGTCAGAGGCCCATGGGTGGCATAAAAACTCCGACACCGGGTTAGGCACTAACGAAGAGCCAATGAATACTGTACAGTATTCCTCGGGGTACGGACTCGCAGGTCAGATAGTCAGTTGCTCTATGAAAAATTACAGTATTCAGTTGCATTCGTATAGATTTGAAGCTGATACAAACAAAGTTTTTTTAGTACCTTTTCTTGTTATTCTTTTCTTGCAATAGTCATACATGCCCTACGATCTACAATTGTCATAATCCAAATCTCGGCGAGGGGGGCCAGGAGTCCACAGCACAGGGTATCCTAGTTTGGATTCCTGACTCCCACAAACTTTTGTACCTACAATGTCTGAAACACTTATAAATTGTAATTGTACTTTGTGGGAGAAAATAAATCTTTATTAATATTGTAGTTTCGAAAAGGTTAGGCAGATTGTATTAGGAATAGGAATTCACCTAAAAGGAGAAATAATATCTGTAGGCATATCAGGACGCCAACAGACTTACGTAGAGTATTGTTTATCAGTTGATATTAAGCATTCTTTAAGGTATGAAAAATTCAATATTACAATGTGATTGATGTCTTAGGACGTAACGATATTCTGTTAATTAAAATTAGAAATATGCAGCGGTTTAGGCGTCACTCGGTATTGATTCATGAAAACCCAAGAGTGAATTGGAGTGACTTTAAAAAATAAATCCTGTTACATTATAACCTCCTTTCTTGCTTTTCGACTGCAACGATCTGAAGGCCGCTATCAGAATTGAAATTTGAACCCACAGAGCATCAAATATATACGGGTTTGAACCACCAGACGAACATTCACGCGGCCTGTCAGAAGAACGAAAAAAGAAACAAAATATCAGTACAACTCTCATCATGAACATGGATGGGTTTTAGTCATTATAAGTCTGACACTCCCTGCCGCTCCGCCCAGAGTGGGACTCATTTGATAATTTATAAAATGTGTGGAGGTATTGTTCCTCGCACAAATCCCCTAAAGAAATTAGAACGATGAACTTTCATACCAAACACCTTTCAGAAAGTTTGATTATGGCCTATGGTTTAATAACACAATAATTTACTCAGGTAGTTTAATGGAAATAGGAATGGAGGCAGCAGTTCTGAATCAAATGATCATGAGCCATTCGATTCGAGGATAGTCACAAATACAGGGTGATTTAACGTCAATTCCAAGGCGTGTGTGGTGCGCATACCACCGCGTTTACTCCAATTAGTATTGGAAGAAAGTTTTTGGCCGCAGGACAAATTCCACAAGAACGCAAAAAAAATCGTTCAAGTGAAGTGTTACTAACATAGTTTGAAGTTACTTATACTAACACAAAAGTTACTAGTATAGTCCAGTCAATATGGACATTTTTAAATGCATGTGAACCGAGAAGGGTAAATTTTGGATCTCTCTCCCTTAGATCAGGTTTTTAATGTCAAAAACATTACGAAACAACACCTCAAAAAGAGATTTTAAAAATTGTGTAAAAAATCTATGCACCTCCGGCAGGAGGGGAAGTGGGGAGCCACTTTACAACTCCAAAGCAACAAAAAATTATTCCATCAACATTTTCGTATATCAACAGAGAACCGAGTTAATGTAAAAAACAACTGAATTTAACCCTTTTTTCAAGATGGCGGAAAATGCACAAGAAATATTGGTTGACAATTTGAAGTTACATAAGCTTTTCTAGACCCCCCCCTACGTAATATCCAAAATCTAGCCTTCTCGGTTCACATGCATTTCTAACCCGTTTTTTCCGACGTAATGACTGGAATAGTATGTTTATGTAGATTAAAGTTTTTATACATATATGGGTGTTTGCTACCTGAAAATAATTGTTGTTATTGTGAACTCTTAAATGTTGTTGAAGAAGATTTAGTGAAAAGGATTTTTCTTACATAACTAAATTAGGTTAATAGGTATCTACTCTTATTCTTTACTAGCTGTTGCCCGCGACCTTTGTTTGCATGAAATTATTATAAAAAAATATTACTTCGCTTTAAATCAGATTTTGTTACCAAATTTCAAGGATTTTAATTTTTTGCACGGAACCATTTTAAATAACGCAATTTCCTCATAAAAAATGTTTTGCACGTTTTACTTGACGGAAACTTTTAAGGAAATTCTTAATAGGTACCTAATGGAACAGTTGTTTACATCAATCCTAATGGGAAGTACCTTCCACCTCTTTAACAGTCAGTCAGTGTTATCCTGGTTATTTCCATTATTTTTCAACGTCATTGTGAAACCTGTAAATTAAAGACACAATTCAACCGCAAACTTTAGCGGAAAATTTGCTGTGATGGACCACAGTTAACTATGACTAGTTTTTAAGTAACTAGAATCTCTGTAAACGATAAAAAGCGGCAATGACGTCATCTACAAAAACACTTTCGTAGATTTACAAAGTAACTAATCGTATTGCCACTGCGGTTTGCGGATGCTCGCATTCGGAGGTGTATCCTAAAAACCTGTGGATGATAAAACAATAGGTGTAGGCAAATAAATAGGTGCCAACAAATTGTTACGAATAAAGTTTCTAGCTATTTACAAAAATAATTACTAGTGTATCAATTAATAGGTAGAATATGAATGGTTGGATATGTATGCAGACACGTGCATTAATTGTGTTCTTCCACTAACACTTTTACAAAGAAACAAATGAATTTAGCTATACTCCAACATCTAGGACCAACACAAACAGGGCCCGCGTAGATGGATTACAGGCCAGTCCTTCTCATAGATAGCAGGATTGTGTCCTAGCAATGGGAACATTTGAGGCTGATTTTGCAGCAGCAGTACTCCTACTAGATAATACTCGTACTATTGATTGACTTAGGCACGCCCAGAATAGATCCTTCGACGTTAAAAACTAAGCACAAAGACTTCCTTTACCTATACATGAATAAGGTTGGATTTTTCGCCGTTCCCTCGGGATTTGGAGTATTATTATCTATTCAGATAGAATTCCATAATGTGAATCTAGTAGTTACATACTTTGTAACGTAGTGTAGGTGTCTAGATAATTAATAAAAGTGTTGGCAAAGTGCTGGTGCAAATAATACGACAAATCGACATCGGTGTCTGCTGTCGTCTGTTATCTAAATAAGTCAATTTCTTTTTTCCTTCCAGTGATGATCATCCCCCAGCGGTATGTCCTGGGTATCATGGGACTGTTCGCTTTGGGCAACTCGTTCACCATGAGAGTCTGTCTCAGCATGACGATCACACAGATGGTTCTCCATGCACAGCCCGCTGAACACATCATTGGAGAAACTTGTCCTGACCCGGCCAATGAAGTTGGGTCTAATAACACATCCAATAGTAACGTTTCTGTTGTATTCGAGGTAAGAGAAACGGCCTTCATAGAATTAGAATTAGAAAGTATTTATTTGTCAGAATGTAGTTTTACATAGTATGATGTTAAAAAAATAAAATTAAGTTCTATACTCTCTACCACAATATGTGGTGTACAAATATTAAACAATTAAATAGTAAAATGTATTCTTATAACTAAGTACAATAACTGTCAAGATTTGTGATACAATAAGCCATAGCATTTGCACTGACTGGATAGGCCCTTTCAAATCTGTATGTTTCTTCCCTTAAAACACCATCTTAGAACTAAATCTGCATGGTTCTCTAATGGCCTGACCAGGATAATTTCATGTTTTTTAATGACACTGAGACGTCTGAGTTTTCCGGTGTTACTCATCAGAGTGGTTGGAATAGGAAACACCGACCTTGTTTAGTTCTATAACATCATTTATTGTGGATTCAAAGAAATTACGATCTGAAATGAGTGGGAGGAATTATATTTTACTAGGATAGGCCCGCGGCTTTTCTCGCGTGGAGTTCAGTGATAGTCCCATGGGAACTTATTTCCGGATTAAAAAAAAGGATGTGTCAATCCAGGTTATAAACTATCTATGTGTCACATTTCATCCAAATCCGTTCGTAGTATTTGCGTGAAATAATCTATGCATACGTTCATCCTCAACTTTCGTATTTCTAATACGTAGTAATATATGAGGGTTTGTGAACTAGATACGAACTCAACGGAGTTCTTATCTAGTGCACCAACCGACGAGGTCATAAATAACATTCTAGTTCGGATGGCACTTGGGTATCGGATTTGTATCGAATATAGTGCACAAACTCTCTTCATAGTTTCCTGTAGTTGGCGTACCTTTTTCTTGTTTTTAAATGCTTTTTATATATTTTTCCAATTCATATTTAAAAATGTAATTAATTTGTTTATAGATGAACAAAGGCAATTATAATTATGATTCACACCGATTGTTTCAATAGGTCGGACCGCCTACGCGCCTGTGAGATTTTCATCATACTTGTCGAAAGGCTACGTTTTTGTGTGATGCTATAGTTGGCGCATATAGTATGATTGTGTACATTGGTGGCGGGATGACGATCCCAAATATGTTTTTTTGGTGAACAGTACTTATTGGCAAAGTATTTTAATGTTATTAAATACAATACCACCGGTGTGTGACGACAGAGACGACCAACATCTTATCGTACTTATTATGCAGCAAAGACTCACAAAAATATCATAAATCCCAAGCAACAAACTGTTTAATTGAATATCATAATATTAATCACAATATACAATTAAATTTGACGACCTGAATGGCGCAGCGGTAGTGAGGCTGCCTTACGTCGTTAGGGTCCCGGGTTCGAATCCCGGTAGGAGCAAACGTTTGTGTGATGAGCATGGACATTTGTTTCCGAGTCATGGATATTTATATGTATAAGTATGTATTTACAAACAAAAAGTATCTATGTAGTAGTATCAACTATCCGGTGTCCACAACACAAGCCTCGTTGCTTAGTGTGGCACCTAGATGGCGCTGTGTGTAATGTCCAGCGATATTTATTATTATTATTAATCAACATATTTTGCTTTACTATCGTCACTGTTTCAACCACTTGCAATGATAACTTTGGCAAATAACAAACAGTGTAGTAGTAGCTTCCTTTATAATCACGAAAAGATTTAAAAGGATTGAGTATTGTGTAAAATTATTTCATCAGGGCCGAGAGCGGTATGACTGGGACGAAGCAACGCAAGGATTTCTCCTCAGTGCCTTTTACTACGGTTATGTTATAACCCATTTACCTGGAGGTCGGTTGGCGGAGAAGTTTGGAGGTAAATACACCGTTGGCTTCGGGCTTCTGCTGACCTCTGTGGCGACGGTGCTTACTCCGTGGGCTGTGACGATTGGTGGAGCGTTGGGGCTGTTCATCATTAGAGTTATAGAAGGTTTCGGAGAGGTAAACTCGTTTTGGTACAATGTCACGATTTTTTGGTTTGAAATTTAGTTAAATGGTTAATAAATATTTCAATTTTCTTGGTCTTACGCCCAGAGTTCATAAAAATCCCAAAATGTATTTATAGTTTTTCAATTAAATCTTATTTTTTTGCAGGGTCCTGTGACACCAGCGTTTGTCTTGCTACTTGCGAGATGGGTACCTCCATCAGAAAGATCAAGATTCGGGGCAATGATATTCGGAGGAGCTCAAGTTGGGAATATTCTTGGGCCCTACATTTCAGGACTCTTGTTAGCAGATGGCGGAGACTGGGCAAATGTATTTTATTGTTTTGGAGGACTCGGAATTATATGGTTCTTTTTCTGGGTAAAGTTTATTGAACATATTTCATATTTATGACCAAATTTATGGACGTTGTAAAATGTGAGATGAATGTGTGTGTGTGAGTGGAATGTTCGGTGAACATCTGCACTTCACTTGATTCTACACGTAGAGTTGGCTTTAGGAATACATAATAATATGAGAGTCGTTGATCTTTTTACTATGTTGATAAATTTATGAATTCCATTCATTGAAATTATAAAGTCTAAATTATTTGTCAAGGTCATTCTAAATGCGACTTGCGGCCCGTTTTTCATGCAAATAATATTTATACTGTTTCACGATATGCTTAGCAATAATCCGCAGAAATGGAAAAGGCTCATGGAATGGAATGATGAAATGGCATGCTACCGTTGACATCGTTCATTTGGCTGGACATTTTAACAGATCATTCAGCATGACCGTGAATGACTATACATACTTTATTACACTTACATTAAAGAAAAAGGACTGCAAATGAGTTTAATTGGGGGGATGTAGGTATAATATTGAAATTATCGTATCTATATTACTATTGTTTTTTTTTCAGGTGCTCCTATGCTACAGCACACCGAACTTGCACCCATTCATAACAGACGAAGAGAAGGAATTCTTAAACAAGAACATAATAGCATCTGGTTTACATAAGAAGCTGGATCCAGTGCCATTCAAGGCTCTCTTAAGATCGGGTCCTTTGTGGGTCCTTGTGTTAGCTGCCGTAAGTATCTCATTTTAGGCCAAAGCCGTACAGAAACCTACGCTTTTTGTGGCAAGTACCGTAGCCCAAACTTAGGCTGCTTATGGTTGCAATAGTGAAAACATTGGTTCGCTAGGAGCATGTCACTTGCAGTCCGCCTAGCACGGCTTTCTGTCTGTGTTCTCAAAATGATATCGATGTATAACGGCTGTAACAATACTCTTAACCAAGCCGAAAGGCATTTGTTCTCCCAGCCATTGCGACCATTTTTTTGTTCGGTACCTGTGAACCTTAGTTATAAGGTTCTCAGGGACCGAACAAAAAAATGGTCAGATATTGAGGGTCAAAGTTCCAACTTTTTCACAAGTTGTAACTTTACTTTTAATTGTGAATTGTTTTGCCGGTGGCAAAACAATTCACTTCGTTTTTGTAGTACTTGCACATGCCTTTGTTGAATCAATAGTTTTCATTATAATATTATTAATTCACAGGTTGGCCACGATTGGGGATACTTCACAATGATTACAGATCTTCCTAAGTATTTCTCTGATGTCTTGAAGTTTAATATCAAAGAGACGGGACTCATGTCAGCATTGCCATACATTGCCATGTACGTGTGTTCCTTCATTTTCGCCAGTTTATGTGATTTATGCATTAAGAAGAAATGGCACAGTATTGGTACGGGGAGGAAAATTTATACCACTGTCTGTAAGTATGGTTGCAGCAATAGCTTCAATTGTTTTAGCGTCAGTACATTTTGCAACTATCTTTGATAAACAATAGAGACTGTTTTTACATTTTAATCTTCCGAGTTATTCCAATGGCAAGGCTGACTCACGACTTTTTATATTTTTTATTCCCTTGAGGTCGTTTAAAATTATGGACAGATTAACTGCTACTGAATGACTGTAAGGCAAAATTGTCGTAATTGCATAAGGTCTTGTTCACACGGTGACAAACAGTATGATATTTTACTATGATCACATAATTATCAATAACACAACACTCATGAGATTAAAAACAATGCAGTATGAAACTTCTACGTGATCAAAAAATAACCGCCCTTGTGTAAAGGAGTTTGCTATTTTTTCTGTTGTGTCAAGGTCTCGTATTGTCTGTTTCTTCGCATCTTTAGGTCTGTAAAATCTGCCTGTCAAAAATAAATAGTTTGGAATAATTTTAACCTCCTTTCAACAATGTTTACATGTGTCAATTACTCATAACAACGACGCGAACAATTAACTAAACATCAACACCGATTCAAGCATCAATAAGTTCGTTTTTTCTATCACAGCTTCGTCCTTACCGGCCATCTTTATAATTCTGGCGTCATACTCCGGCTGTAACCGAGTTGCGGCCGTCGGCCTCTTCATAGCCTCGATGGCGTTCATGGGAGGCTTCTACAGCAGTGTCAAGATCAATGCTATGGATATCGCACCCAACTACGCTGGAACTTGTTCCGCGTTCGTCAATGGAATTGCTGCCATATCTGGCATTGTTACTCCGTATTTGATTGGATTGTTGACTCCGGATGTAAGTATGAACTCAAACTCAAAGCATTTATTTCAATTAGACTATAACAGGCACTTTTGAATGTCAGAAAAACAAAAGCGAAGCTACAGTCACAGACCCAGAATCTTAAACTTAAATATAATAATTGTACCTTTAACAGACCAACAGTAAGATATTAAAGATTACTTGGATTAAAACAGATCAAAATTATCAATGATATAGTTTCTCGTTAAAATAATGAAATAAATTACAAAAATCACAGCCAGTCACATAATGGCACGGTCAGAAACAGAAGTAGCTTAACATTCCGGAATTTTGATTATTTGATGTACACGACTCCAGCTATTATTTATAATGTTTTAGAAGATTATTCTTTATAATATTTCTTACTCTTCAATACCTTGTTAGTAACGAGTAATACGAAAAATAGATTTTTTCATGAAGAGTTAGGGAAGGGCGTTACGCTCGACCGAACTTGTGAGTGTCGGAATAAATTAACTGAGGCGAAGAATTGACAAATTTTTTGGGCATTATTTTTTTCAGGAGATTCTTGTCTTCCTCAATAAGATTTCGTGGTTAACGTTATCAAATTGGATCTGTGAATCGTTTTTATGTAAAAACATAAATATTAAGTTAAAGCCCTTTAGTAAGTAAGGGAAGGCCGTTACCCAGCAGTGGAACATGGATAAGGCTAGCAAAAACAAAACAGAGTTTTAAACAGAGTACACAATTAATAATCCCAAATGATTAAAATAAATGTATAACTTTTAGCTCAAAATGAATAAATAATACCTGTCTTATTCCAGAATCGTAAAAATTATTTTGTATGTTATTACATTGAATTATCCTTTTTTTTTCAGCAAACCGTCGGACAGTGGCGTATAGCATTTTGGACAGTATTCGTAGTATTAGTAGGAACCAATATGGTATATCTTGTTTGGGGTTCCGGTGAACCGCAATGGTGGGATGACGTGGATAAGTATGGCTATCCCCCTGACTGGAAACATGGACCTTTGAAGAAACGAGAAGTAGATGGAGAAAAGAAAGTCGTTCATCCTAAACATGACCATTCGCCTGTCTCAAATGATTGATTGTTAATAAAATATTTTGTATTTTTTGTTATTTATTATTATCAAATACTAGCAACCAGTCCCGGCTAAGCACGGGCATACTTAGCTAATAAAGAAAATGAGAATGGCCGTAAGAAAAAAAAATGTTTCATAAAAACCTGCTGACTACGAAAAAAAAAAACGGTCCAGTTGTACTTAAGTGATGCTCCGTCGTACATGTGGCCCCTGATTTTTATTAACATAGATTTGGTTTACCTAAACATAATATAATTTTAAAAGCATGTTTACAAATTAAAATCTGCCAAGAAAACGTCAGTATTAAATCAAATAATTCAGTATTCCAAACTAATAATAAGGGCGTAGTGTGTGATGCCCTAGTCACATGAGCCGATGACCTTAAGGTTGCTAGGTCAGACTGGATACGGATCACTGTAGTGTTGTAAGGCAGCTTGGGTCCAGTAGTAGACTGCAGTATTTGGAATACCTATATTAATATCTAATAAAATCAGTCCAAATTTGGTACGTAGAGGTACACATACAACTAAACAATAACAACAATAACTTAAAAATAACAATAAGCAGATAAAACCATATACGTTTCCAAAATCATTACATACAAATTATACTACTTCTTAAAAAAAAAAATGTCCCTCCCTATGAACTCCTCCTGTATCGTGGGTGCGTTTAGAAACATTTAACACTCACATATACAACAAGCCCGGAACAACTCCTTTAGCCATAGAAATATTTTTTTCAGTGCGGGTATCGAACCCGCGGCACGAAACGCAGCAGCCAAACGCTCAGCCACCGCGCCAACCATGTCGTAGTTACTTCGGAAATGGTAACAAAAATTACGAGAGCAAGTTTTATTGTTTTGTGAATAAGTTTAGGTGCCTGAACAGTATTTTCCTTCACCGGTTCACATGTATGTGTGCTAAATATTATTTTCATTAGACGGCAACTATTCCACACGACGACGCTCCGGGTAACTGGACAAAGCGCCATCTAGTTGTGTAACGGTAAACTTCTTAGCTTGGTTTCCGAGTTGTTTCCACTAATTTCAGATTTTAAAGAGGTAGATACTGTGTCTAATCGATTAAAGTATTACCTACGATCAACCGCCTCTTTACCCATTTAGAGGCGCTGTCAACGTCCTATACCATGGATCACCAGACCACAGATATTATAATACTTCACGAGACGTACATACTTACGAGTATAAGCATATAAAAAATCATTACATCCATAGGTAAGCATTATTAACTATAGGTGTGTCGAAATTAAACACAAGTCTTGCGATCCAAGCAACTGTTGATAATTCAGTCCACACATTACAGCAGCTAAAAATGGATTCGTCGATCAATGTCAGATTCTAGAATTAATGCCAGATGATTTTAAAACGCCAGATTATATGAATGCCAGATTCAACATATGCCAGATTCTATAAACGCCACATTTTGTTATCAAAAAAGTATGGTTTTCATTTAACGGCCGATTTTCATTCCAGCAAGATTAAATTTTATAAGGCAGTGTTTTACACATCTGTCATCGATCACTTTACCAGTTTTCTCCTGAGATTAGAACATTCCAAAAATCCAATTTCAAAACTATCAGTTTTCAAGTGTACCTACCGAGTTGAAGCTTATTCCAAGGTCACATGGGGCAAGGTTTATGCCATTGACCAGAAAATGGCGGCGAATCCCGAAGGATTAAATTCTCATTTGACACAACTGCAAGGGTATTAGAATCTGTACCTATTTATTTATAAGTTAGTTGAATTACATTAAATAGTTTTAAACAATCCTTTTATTAATAAAATAAGGATGATTTTCACTACGTATTTTCACAGATGTTCTTTCTACTTACTGAAGGAAGCCACGCAAATCTAGCATCTTTTCCACACGCACAATATTCGCACTTTTTTTTTTAGGAGATGGCATCTCGCAGTTCAGCCTCTGAGGCTGGCTACTGCTTAACCGGTCTATCCCTGTGGATGCCTAGAATTTAAGGCCTCCAGCCAGGGGCAAAATGAACTTATAAACTAATCGACCACTCGCTAAGTGCACCCCCTGTGGGGTACGAGCCTCGGCTTAGGGCGTCGCTGGGGAGGACAGCAAGGCGATAGGCTGGATCTGATTTAGGGGCTGTTTTATTGCTACTGGCTCAGCATCGCGGGCTGGCTCTTGCAAGGGTCGGGGGTGGTTTGAAACGGGACGTCGCGACGGACCACGGCGGCGGGGTCGGATGACGGCGGTCTGTGTTTGTATTTCCTGAGTGTGCTGGTTTCCCTACTGCTTTCCTGGAGGAGGGTGGTGGGGTCATCGGGCGACCAAACAGGTGTATACAGCGTGTAACAGAAAGGGTATAATCATATGGAATACTGTGGTACGGACCATCAAACTGAACAACTTTCTCTATGGGACCACCATCGAAATCGTAAAAAAATAATCAGCTGTCCCATACATTTGGGTTGAGTAGGTATTGAAATTTTGTATAGGACAGCTGATTATTTTTTTACGATTTCGATGGTGGTCCCATAGAGAAAGTTGTTCAATTTGATGGTCCGTACCACAGTATTCCATATGATTATACCCTTTCTGTTACACGCTGTATAAGCCTGTCTCCAGAACTGACTGATCTAGATTTGAATACTTCCTGCAACATACGAGTAATGGCGAGTAATGGCTTGATTACCGTGTCCAGTACAGTGCGAAGATAGCGCAAAAACAGTGCACTCAACCGAGTGCATCTTTCAATTACTAGACCGATTTCTAAAGCTTGGCATTGATTTGCCATTGTATTCGGCACATTTAATCAAGGCAAGCGATTAAGCGCCTACACAAAAACGAGAGTAAAACTCCTACGTTTGAATTAACTCTTATTCTATTTTTGTTAAACATTAAACCAAATAGCAAAAACCACTTTCATTTCAAAAGTTGCATGACAATCTTCTACGCACATCCATCTTTTCCCTTCGGGTTATAGCAGTATCCCAATCCCTCCGGGAAATATGATCCGACCGCAAATTTACATTAGTTTCTTCAAATATAATATTTCAGGTTGTCCCTGCTTGGGTAAATATCGGGATTGGAGTGGTAGGCATGATCGTAAAAAAATTGTCAGCCGAAAAAGGTAAAATGCAAATAATTCAAAAAAACTGTTGTTGTTTAACAAAATCGTCCAACGCAAAACTGTTTGTGTTTAATGTTCCTCATGGCCTTTTGGAAGTTGTAGAGGTATATTGAATTCCTACCGACTAATGCTCGTTTTAGCAACCCTAGCAGGCAATTAAGAAAAAAAGAAGTATTTTATTTCCAAATGCATTCCTAAAATTATTACATACAAAAAATAACGGTCAATCTTTTTGAGGCAAGATTATATGTGCTATAGACTAAGATTTAAGTTACTCACTCACGAGTCTTTAATGCTTAACTAAGAACTCACTGTTGGATTCTTGACTCAGCGCCAAATACGATTAGTTGCCGGTTGGTGTTAGTTAAAACGAGCATAAAACTTCTGAAAGTGGAAGTAGTTTAAGCTGTGAGGAAAGTTTTGAGCATGAATGTGGACTCTATGTTTATGAGAATAGGGGAAGACCAAAGAAACGATGGATGGACAATTTGAAAGATGATATGGCTGGAACGGGGGTGACTACTGCAATGACGACTACTAAGTAAATATAAGTCTGACGACGTAAGAATATTATTTTTTCAAAGGCGCTAAAGGTTTTGAAGTTTCCAGTGCAACACACTGAATCAAAACATTGATGTATATGCATGGACAGTGAACTGCAGATCAATTGTAAAAATAGTACATTTTGATACAAGTGGGGAAAATTTATTATTGCAGTCGAGGCGGAATACGTTGATGAACGTACGTTGAGTAACAGGTATGAAGTTACAGCATTATAATCATTCAAATCATTTTATTGCAATAAACTTAAGAAAATTTAAATTTCGCGGGCTACCCTTGCGCTTCTACCTTAAGAAGTAACAGTGCCGATCCCCTCTAATTGTATTACGAGTACTAACATTTTATTTTTACAACTAAAATTAACTGAAATATGATTTTAACAACTTAATTTTTTAACTTAAATGTTTAAATGTTTGTGCGTGTGTGTGTGTGTGCGTGTAGGGGTCTGTTTGCGTGTGTGTGTGTGAGTGAGTGTATGTGTGTGAGCATGTGGCTGCGTAAGCGTGCGTAAGTAAGTGGATTTGATTAGTGTGGGTCTGTTTTGGGTGAGTGGTACAATATACAGACTTGTCATAACTTAATTAAATTAAATATTTTTCTGTTTCGTCGTAGGTTTTATTTTGAAGGAACGTGCGGGCAGTCTTTTTACAATTATGATAAGACAATCTATATATTGGATATTTTTTGGTTATTGTATTGTAAAGGGACGGACCTAAATAATAAAAGAACCTTTTAGTAAACTGCAATCGGGTTTTTGGAGGAGTACATATTTTATCTTTTCGGCGTTTGGTAATTTCAATATAGGAGGCTTTGCGGTGTTGCAACAGAATTGATTGTAAAATAAAGTGTTGCCGCACGTTGAGGACATTGCAATTTTTGTATAACTGATAAGTTGGATACGTTAGTGGACGGAAGGTAGCCACTTTCAGTATGGCACGTTGTGCAACTTCCAGTGGTTTAAAAATAGTATTTGCAGCAGCACCCCAACAGGGATTACAATAAGTAATAATAGATAAGCATAAGGCAAAATAAACATTACGTATAATTATAGGATTAGCACTATTTCTTAAGGTTTTAAAAATATATATAAGTTTGCGAACTCTGTCAGTAAGGACATTAATATGAGATTTAAATTTAAGATTCTTATCTATGATTATACCTAGGTATTTGATTTCATCCGTAGAAGATATATGAACAGTGGCATGACACTTTATTTTGCAAATTGCATGTGTGAGCTATAAGTAATATTGGTAGGTTTGGTTGGGTAGTAGAACTGACCGAGTAGGTAATGAATTTGGTTTTGTAGGTATTAAGTGTAAGCGTATGGAGATGAAGCCAGTTCAGCGTTACATTAAAGCCGTGTTGAGCTTTGTCCTCAAGTTCAGACCATGTGTTAGCGACGAAAGTTATAGCAGTGTGATCCGCAAATGATGTTATCTCGGAATTTGGGATATTTAAATTGCATAAATCGTTTATAGAAACTAGAAATAAAGTGGGACCCAATATGCTTCCTTGTGGGACGCCATAGTTGATGGAGAGCTCTATGCTGATGTGCCGATCAATCTTGACCAACATATCAGCAAAGAACGCCCCATCTACTATGGGAATACACACCAGAGCCGAAGGCGAGGTTGTTATGGAGCCGAGAACTGCAGTAATAAATGCCCACGTTAATCAAACGACGTTTTTCAATACATTTTTGAAAAAATATAATAATAGAACGAAAAGTATTTTGTCATTAATTATTTGGAAACTATGATTCAATTTCAGGCAAATAAAAGAATCTATCGATCTATCTATCTATCCATTTTTTCCGCGCTTTGCTTTCGGCAGATTGAAGGGGAAGCTAAGGTTTGTAGCCGGTAAACAGCCAAAACATAAATATTCAAAAAATGTTTACGCCTAGACTCATATCTCTTAGCCGAGATTAAAAAAAAACAGTCATCGGCGACTACAGGAACTGAACCAGTTTGGATTTAGTATAAGTATAGTTATCTGTGGAATTTTTTATTTCCGCATAAGTTAAGATAAATGAAAAAATCCACGAGTGTGAAATACATTGCATGTTGAACCTAATCGTAGTGTAAGAGTCAGTTTTCGAGGAAGTGTATGGAAAAATACATTTTATCAGCGAATTTATGTAGTAGCTGAGGGGTGATTTTCGTAATGATTTTTTATTATTCATGTTCGGTTGAACATACATCCAAGTAAAAACACGTAGTCAAATCTTAGGCTACATTCAGGAAAAAATGGGATATTAATATACACAATGGCTCCTTCGCCCTTGTCGTACAAGGAAGTATAAAGTCGAAAGTCTCGTAAAATTATGCAAGTCACCTGTTAGTGCGTTTTTTATTAAATATGCAAGAGAGTCACGTTTACTAGTAATTCATAATTATAAGGTAATGGATGCAGCAAAGATCATTGAACAGAAAGGATGTTGCTGTCAGCTCATTTTTGGACAAGAATGTGTTATTTTTAATCCAATTTGGTGCGGTATCCGTAATACATTTTTTATTAGCCTGTACTGTCCCACTCCTGGGCAAAGGTCCCCGTCCCTTGCACTTTTCTCGAGGTAGCGCCACTTCTAGCCAATTAACGAGAAAGTCATCTACGGCGTCCCGCCATCTTCTCCTTGGTCTGCCGCGACCCCGTCTAGCTGTCTCAGGGTTCCAGTTTTGTGATATGCGGGACCACAGCTTTGCCGGTATCCGGCAGACATAGCCTGCCCAGCCCAGTCCTATTTTAGTTTGGCAGCTTTATGAGCTTCGTCAGCAATTTGAATTCTGAACCGCAGTGTGGTGTTTCATACCTGATCGGTGAGTTTAACGTTAAGTTGCTCCGCTCCATTGCCCGTTGGCAAACCTTGAGTTTGGACTTCTGGGTGTTAGTCGAGTGTGTGCACCATATGTCAGTATGAGGAGAGTACACATGTCCATTAGTTACGTTCTAAGGGGATGGGTAAATCGCCCTTGAATAGCTCTTTCATTGACCAGTGCTCTTCCAGGCATTTTCCTTGCGTCTTGCAAGTTCTTTGTCTTGCCTCGCCTGGAAGGAGACTACTTGGCCCAGGTAGATGTATTCTTGGACATAGTGTATTTTCGCCGCATCTATGTGCACGTTGATCGGTAAGCTGCTGGTCATGAGCTTAGTCTTCGACATGTTCATCTTCAGTCCAACCTCAAGGCTTGCATTGCTTAGCTCTTGAAGTAATTTAAAACAATTTAAAACCATTAAAAGCTGGCCTCGTATTCTATTGAAACTCCGTACCTCAAGGTCCTCAAGGTCAAAGTTTTACCACTGACGGCGTTCGTGGTGTGGTCGATCATGCCCGTGTTGATCACTTAAGTACCTATTATTGTAAAACCACCTCATCTGCCTCACCTTTCCTACGTTGGGGTCGGCTTCCAGTCAAACGGATGCAGCTGTATACTAGTACTATATATGGAGCGACTGCCTGTCTGACCTCCACAACCCAGTTAGTGCCGGGTAATAACATACCCTTGGTAAGACTGTTGTCAGACTTTTGGGCTACTGACCACCTGTAACGATGATCAAAGATCTACAAATGACAGCCGGGACCAAATAGCTTAACGTGCTTTCAGAGGTATGGAGGAAACTAATTGGTATGTAATGGGTGTTTAACCTAGGCAAGCGCGGCTTAACCTGAAGATCGACACGAGTGACTGTTATTATTAAGCCACGAGCTCCATATCTGTATAATTATTTCATTAAATGAATTAAATAAATCAAAGCGCACCCCAACACAACCAGTCACCTTTCTATCTATACGACATCTGCATGCAATCGTCATGATCTGTGTGAGCGGGCGTTGAGGCTGCATTGCGTACGCGCCGATCCTCGCGTTAGTCGAGTAGCAAGCGCACAGTCGCGTACCTGTCTGTTACTTTACTTGCTTTACGTTCGCGTGTAAAGTAAACACAACGATTGAATGGGAAACGGAATATTGAAAAGGAAATTGGAAAACTGGATTTTTTGGCTGAATTCTGTGAGTGTTTTTTTATTGAGTATTTATTAGAGAGAGTGGAAACAGGTATCAATATTTTAACGGTAATTATAGATGTACTTATTTATGGTAGGTAATTAGTTGGCTTCGAGTTTTTTTATTTTTTTTTATTACCGGTACAATTTTTTAAAGCAACTCAGAATGTTACTTACCTCGGAAGTTGTTTTAAAAAAATCGGTGAATTAACAATCATATTAACTTTTTTGTACTCTATCATAATGCCATGTGATGTTTATTTTGCCGATGAGCACTCTTGTTTAGATAAATAAATATTCGGTTTATACTTTCACATATTTTTCTTGCAACTATATTTTTTGTTAGAATAATAAAAATATAAATCTTATAAATAAGAATGTGTGATAATAACATATTAATATTTATTTAATAACATTTCTAAACGCATACTTCCGCTGACTTCGTTAGTATAATTTATATTTTAATTATTTCAGACTGTTGATTGAGTACATCATTAACGATTGTTATCAAATGTGAATAGCTGCTTTTGTAACGTTATTATTTATTGTTTTACATTGAATGCGATTTATATATTTTTCAAATATTTTTATTCACATGAGGTGTGATTGACACATGGTGATTCAAAAGGTGTTATAATAATGAATGAATAGAATTGTGTTTCAACCTTGTTGAAACGGGGGTTTTACAGAGTCGACATTTTATTAGTATAGATACCTATACATTTTCGACTAAGGTTATTTCATCAGAAGATGTATTAAGTTATTTTCTTCATATCCTGTCCGTAATTGAACAGCCTTACACTTGAGATAAATTGACAGAGGAGAATGGAAGAATAAAACGTTTTGCAACGACATCAATTAACATGGGACAAGGGCAGGAATATGAAGACACTTGAGATGTATTGTTGTCAAAATATGGGAGTGTTATGCGCTTCCGCCGACCCTTTCAGGGAAATACGCGTGGTGATCATGAGTTTACCCCTTTAGGTAGATGAGCCTTTAAAAAATCATTCGTCAGTGCACACCTTATTTATAAAAGACTAGCTGTTGCCCGCGGCTTCGCTCGCGTTTGGCCAGAAATTGTCCCACAAGCACGATGTAAATATACCCTATGGCACTCGGGGATAATGTAGCTTCCTTTTAGTGAAAGAATTTTCAAAATCGTTTCAGTAGATCCAGAGATTACCCCTTACATACAAACTTACAAACATACAAACAAATTCTACCTCTTTATAATATTATTAATATTAGTATTAGTATAGACTAGCTGTTGCCCGCGGCTTCGCTCCCGTTTGTGTCGATTATTATCCCACGGAAACGTTGTAAATATAGCCTTTGGCACTCGGGGATAATGTAGCATCCTATTAGTGAAATAATTTTCAAAATCGGTTCAGTAGTCCCAGAGATTACCCCCTACATACAAACTTACAAACAAATTTTACCTCTTTATAATATTAGTATAGATATAGAAGAGTTCTTCTAGACCGAGTGGCTTTATGACGTCAGACAGTGAATGAGTTTGTGATTCTTAACATAAACATAACATGCTGTAGCCTGTTATCCGTGATGGGTTCGGCGTGAGATGTAGAGGTGCACCCATTAAGTACACCCACATTTCACCGGTTATGTTTAAGTCCCATGTAATAGGGGGCGACGCCATTGCCATCAACCGGGCAAAGATTCAAACTTCGCGGCTGCTACTGAGAAATTTCTAATGGAAATTCATAATAACACTTTGTTGGACTTGGGGATCGAGCCCAAAACATCACGCTCAGCAGCTGCGCTTGCGACCAATACACCAGCGAGGCAGTTTGAGATACTTATTAAATAGATTTTCTACTACCTCGCTTACTTTACATATTTTCAGAGACTTGTGTAAGAAGTACCTAGGCAAATATTACAGTTACATTTCACATAACCTAAATTGCTGACCCACCCACAAATTTCGATTAAGGTTAATGAACCATTATCAGACAATTACTTAAAACGTACGCATACACTAGGGAGTAACATAAGCAATAGTTAAATGGGTCATATGATCAAATGTTAAAAAATATGCCAATCTAGTTTATGACCGCGATTTTACTCGACTTCTAGTCTCATTATTTCAATTCTATTATGGGCTGAATTTTCCACCGCCAGATATCCATAAAATCAAGTTGATGATGGGCAGTTCTGGTTTTGAAAATACTGTCAGAAATGTCAAAATTATACATTAATCGAATAAAGCCTTGGAAAAAATGTTCTATGCCGTTTAGTTAAAGACGTGATTGAGTTAAATACAAATATGTTCATTCAGAAAGTAAATACTTTTTGAAGACCCGCTCTGGGCGGAGCGGAAGGGTGTGACAGACTTGTACTGACTAAAACCCATCCATGTTCCTTCTTTTGCCCTTTGTGTTCCAGGGCCGCAGTATCTTTTTCGAACAGTCCCGTAACCCTGGCAGAAGAATTTTAAATGTCAATGTTGTATAGTAATTATGACCTGACAGAAGTATCAGTCATAATTTAACGCGGTTTATATGGCGCTAATCGAGTTTAGTTTTACTAGTGCAATTAACCCTTAGTAAGAATACGTTATATTTTGTATTTTGCAGCAATTTCAACACGGTCATGCATGACACGATAAGTATAAAAAAAAGAAACACAAAGTTGATGATGAATATTGTTTTATGACGCTGCTGTTTATACCTCGGAAGGCTTTATGACTTGAAAGATAGTAAGACAAGTGTTATATAAATAAATACAAGAATGTAAAGATAAAGACAATTATTACTTCTATTTGTTCAATTATTAATGGATGTAGGCAAGATTAACTAGAATACTTACGGGGCCTATTTAATTTAGAAGTAGATTGTCATTATGACGTTTAAAAATATTCATGGTTTTCGGTTTTTTGATAGTTCTAACCATGAGGATTACATTTTATTTTCGGTGCTCGTCTTTAATATAGGACTTAAGAGCGGCCAACCCGTCATACATTTCATACAAACGCTCGTACGTGGTTATGCAGTTGTTACATATTTATCTTTGTTTTTTTTTTAACTAATACGTATTTTGTGCACTATATCTCGGTTTCTATGGCAGCAATAAATAAAAAATTGTAGAAACGAATTCAGTATAAGCCTCCAAAAATTGCTGTTTTGCACAACTTTTACCTGAACTTAGGCCGTTCAGAATGTACTCATAAACTCTAAAAGTAAAGAAAACATCACGATAGAGACCTTGCACATGTAATGGCGATTCTTAATGACAAATATTTATTTCACACACTTGTAAGACTTGTTCAAAAACACGTATTTCCTGGAAGAAGTTTAAGAAATTTTCGAACACTATTTTTCGTTCATTGTCATCGCGTTAGGCGATATGAGGTGCGCGGGAGACGAGATGTGCAGGGTCGGGGCGGGGTAAGACGGGGGAGTTGAAGGAAAATCGCCGCTGTGGCTCTGGATGAAACAACAAGCTTTTCGACCATGCTCGCGTTGACGATAGACGCGCCGGGAAGGGCCCTCTTAAATTTAACTAACCAACAGCGGGTGTATTATAGGATACAACGGCCTAACTCAACTATTATAAGGTTTTTTTTTTTTAATTCAAATAATTCTTAATATCAGGTAGAAATAAAAAGGATCAATCAAGCTTCATATCCACGCGGGCCTGTGGACGGTGAGCTATGGGCTAGCTCGCCGTCCGTCCGTCTTATGACGACAGGCCGTGTCGACGGCGCGTTCGTGTTCCACGCGCGCCTCAAAGAGAGTCAGCAAACAGGAAGGGGTCCGTAAGGGTCGACGCCTGCCAGGGTTGCGGGACTGTTCGAAAGATATACCGCGGCCCTGGAACACAAAGGGCAAAGGAAGGAACATGGATGGGTTTTAGTCAGTAGAAGTCTGACACTCCCTCCTGCTCAGCCCAGAGCGGGAGGGGTTATTTGATGATTTCCCCTCGGGAAAAAAAAAAAAAAAAAAAAAAAATCTTCATATCCTATAGTTCCCATACATTTTTTATACTCGATGAAATCTTCATGCAGCCACGAATACATAATTTATATTCTTATCTTCTTAATTACTATAACTGCTTACTCAAAACATCTTTGCATTATTCACTAGAAGGCACTCTCTAAATCGTTATAATTTTGTTCGTCGCATTTCGAAAATTCAGATGTATATCTACATGACATTGTGAGTAGGGCATGCGGAATTGGGTTTCGGTCCCATATTAATACCCGGGAAAAACCGGTTTTGTAATTGTAACTTATCAATGCATATCTTAGTAGTCATTATATTTCTGTAATTAAATTGAAGTTGCACTTTTTGGTTTTGGTGTAAAAATAGTAATTATGCTTCTTGGCGTGGCGTTGTCACGTTGTATGGCAGCTCTAAACCTTTGGCCAAGGTAAAAGCCAGTCCTTGGGTCACGGGAAGTATCAATTAAGCGTTTTGAAATGTTCTTGAAAAGGCTGTGAGCACTCGGACCCCACGGTCCTTAAGTTTTAACCCCAAGCGGCTCGAAAATAAAGTTACCAAGAAGGTTGATATATTTACGACGCTTGAGGTTCTCTGTGGCCGCAGCGGTAGCCCCAGCACAGCAAAATGAGGTAGGAAGATGGGATGGCGTAGGAGTATCGACACATGTTGCGTCCCACACTAAAGGCCTACCCATCTTCCATGGAAACAAAGACATCACATCCGGTCTGTTGCCATCGTCGCGTGCCAAACCAATGGGTTCCAAAATATCTGAAACGCCGACGGTGACAAGAGCTCGTCGGATGATGTCATATAATGTTGCTATACAATCTTCGCTTAAGCCTGCCGGGATATCTTCTAGCGTTTAACTGGATCCGCTTGATGGTTCTTTTAGCTCATTTCTCAACTAACATGACATGTACATACTTCGTGTACATTATTAAAGTTCTTACAGATAGTTACCAGGTAACCTCTCTACCTTATCATAATAGCATTATCAGACTATAATGTTCCCACTGGTGGGATACAGGCCTTGTCTTCTATGAGAAATCACCACCTCATCCCTCCTCCCCCCCCCTCCTCCCTCTTCCTTCATCTCTACTTTATGACAATCACGATCTGCAAAGCCAAGAATTCATTAGGCTAGTAACGTGCACCAAATTATTCAAGTAGGTGACTTGCATGCCTGTAACTAAAAAAATAACTTCTAATTGATGAGTGTCACAATTAAATAGCATGCAAGTATTCTTGTAAACATTTGTGTATTTCTGGTTTTATAATAATTATATTATACCATACTAGCTCTAGTTTTGGTCGGAAATTGTCTCACGGGCACGTTTTAAATATAGTCTATAGCACTCGGGGATAATGTAGCTTCATTAGTGAAAGAATTTTTAAAATCGGTTCAACAGATCCAGAGATTACCCCCTACAACCTCACAAACTCACAAACTTTACCTCTTCATAATATTAGTAAAGATAATTTATTGGCATATATATAAAGCAGAAGGGTCTGAGGTCAATGCTTTTGAAAAGGTGAAGAAAGGGTTAACCCCCAAGTTAAGACGGAGACTTTAGTGTCGTGAGGTCTAATTCGACCCGAGTCGTTAATCCAGTTGTAGGCCGAGGTTAGAGGGTTACGGGCTTAACCCGCCTTTCACTGCCTTTGACTTCTATAAGCTAGGATTCACGGCAGTCTTTAATGAAAACTTTAAACAAAGATTGGGTGGAGATTCTTGAGAACTTGCATGCAAACATAGAAGGCTTGAAGTAAATATGCTACAGGATTGTAAGTCTAGTGATCGCTGCACTCGTTACTGCGAAGCATGTGATCTTGTGTTTGATTTCCAGATAGGGCAAAGTTTCATTGGGTTTTACCATCCTTCTTTATTTTTAAAAACAAAAAACGTTTCTTCCACACTAGGAATTACTCCTGTAACTTGGGTGCGTTTACAAACTTTTAAACTCACATACACAAACAGCCAGACCCAGAACAACTATCTGTAGGCCATACAAATATTTATTCCGTGCGGGGATCGAAACCGCGACGCAGCTGTCAATCGCTCAGCCACTGCGCCAACCGTGCCGTGCATTGGATCATTGGCAGCCCAGAATCAAGATTTGGCCCCACAATGTGCTCACCCCCTACTCGGTGGGAAAATAATGTAAATGGTGAAATCTGGGTTACTACAGATACACCTCTGCCTAACTCTTCGAGTATTAATTACAGCCTTGATGTTATGTTGAATCGATAAAAATATTACAAATCAGATATAACCCGCAAAACCGTAACACTAAATAACACAATACTTACGAACCAATGCAGAATAAATAATATAAAATAACATTTAACGCCTCATTTAGAAACTCATTAAGTTTCTCGTCACTGTTTACATAAACTGCAGACAGGAAGTGACTACAGTCATGGCAAACAAACCTTATTATTATTATAGGAAAACTCAGTGAGGAAAATCATTGTTCCATGATAAAAATTCCAGTTTCTTTGATGGTCGAGGGCAGGTCCATACATCCGGAATTGGTCGGACAGGTCCGACTTTTAACCCTCAGTGTGGATTTAGTCCGCATTTGTAGTTTCTCCGGTCTTGGGGATTCATAGTCTTTGGGAAAATAAACCATTGATCTCAAAACGGTGAAGGAAATCATCCACGAAACCGGAAACTTTTTTTTGTTTTTTTAACTTTGCTTTGCTTGGTAGGATTTTCTCCTGTATCGTGGGTGCGTTTACAAACATTTAAACTCACGTACACAAACAGCCAGACCTGGATCACTACCTGTAGATCATAAAAATATTTGTTCCGTGCGGGGATCGAAACCGCGACACGCAGCGCAGCAGCCAATTGCTCAGCCACTGAGCCAACCGTGTCGTCAACTGGAAACTGGCATGTCCTAGAACCAATAATTCAAAAGCATCTACCAACCCGCACTGGGCCAGCTTGGTGGATTAGGCACATTTTTATAACTTATTTTTATAGTTACTTATTAACCTGTAAGGGCTGTGTTTCCAAGCAGTGGAAATATTTTATGCTGATTATAATTTAATGCACGCTGGATATTTACTTTTATAAAATTGAAAAATTAAATGCATACGGAATAAGAATAATTTATTTTAAAATAGAGTATTACAAAAAAGTGTACATTTAGGCGCAGTAGTATTACTTTTCATACAATGGTTAATTTAGTATAAAAACATAGCTAAAATCTAATCAACAGTTGCAAGTAATGATAGTTCAATTTAATTTAAGTTAGTAGCGACCTGTCCCGATCTAGGTTTATTTAAATATGTGTTTCAGACCATAAATAAATTTGAATAAAGAAAGATTGAAAGCAAACAGGCGATCTTAATGCAAATATCAAGGTTTTTGTCAGGACTTTCTAGATTACGAAACGGTAACACTATTAGCTGATCGTGATCGTGTTTTTCACCTTGATCATGAAAATTTTGCTTACATTTGATGTGTTAAATGTTGAAGTAGCATTCGCATTGATTGTTTAAATATTTTTGGTTTGTTAATCGAGTGTGCGTCTGAAAGGTTTATCCTTCTTAAGTAACAACTTGTAGTTCAAGTTTTAATAAGAATTTGAAGATATCTATACGTATTCTATACAAATAAAATACAAATAAATATAATTGTTCTGTCTGTTTACCAAAATAACAGCTTTTTACTAAATGCTGCTTAAGGAAGTCGATACGGTACTTGAAACAAAACCTCATTTTTTTCAATTTTTGTTTGTCTCTCTGTTTGTTCCGGCTAATCTCCGAAACGGCTGAACTGATTTTGACGGGAAAGATAGCTTATGTTATAAGGTCTAACATAGGCTATTTTCGTTTTTGAAAAAAATTTGGGGATCCGTGCAAAAATATTAAAACCCTTGAAATTGGTAACAAAGATCGATTAAAAAAGGAAAGTATTTTTTTTATAATTTCACGCGAACTAACGTCGCGGGCAACAGCTAGTTTAAAATGGAATTATATAGAAATAAATGATGAGAGGTCTTTGCCTTGCAGAGACACTAGAAGGATACTATAGTACCCTACTTGTTTACTAGAAATAAAACTATTTAAATGTATCAAAGTTTGAAAGGATTAACAATTTATATAACCTTAAAAACTAAGTGTAAGCAGAGCCGGATAATTAACTTGCTTTGGTTATGTAGTGTCAATACATCAATTATTTTGCAGACAGCACTCATCCCAGGTGAAAAATGATAAATTGGTCGTCAAGTACTCTTCAATCCAATTTGATCAAGGGCGGATGATACGAGCTAGATTTAATTAATAAAAAATATATTTAAAAAAAAAGCATTTTGATGCCGTATTTTTGCACATCAGCATACCCGATCTACTTAACGTATCTATCAATAAGCTCTGGCTGGAGGCCTTAAATTCAAGGCATCCACAGGCTGAAATGCGAGATGCCATTAACAAAAAAAAAAAAAGCTGTTTCAATTTTGTCTTTGCTGTAACTTTCCCAAAATACTTTTATTTTCCTTTTTTTTCCTTTGTTTCTATTTAAACACAGATCACAAAGTAGCCAATCCAAATTAAATTCAGATCGAATCAAAACTGTATCAAAGCAAATGCCAATCGAACGAGTAATATTGGCAATATTGGTTAACATTGCCAACATTTACACTGTTCTATTTTGCAGTATGAATGAGTGCTTAATACCCACTATAAGAGTCGATTACTCAGTAATCACAGGCACTACAGATAGAGGCTATCTTTACAAGGCCTGGTGGTCGTATGTACTTGTACCTATGTAGGTAACCGTAAAGAGTAAAGCCCAGTGCGGGTAATTAAATGGCGGTGTTAAGCAACATTTAAATGTCGAACAACATGGCCGGTATCTTGCTTCACTATTGGACGGTTTAACATTCATTTTTGGGATGTTGGTAAAGAACTAAGTGTACGGTTGAAATATTTCGTATAAATTTTTTATATTATTAAATGAGTACATTTTATACATTTTATTTTGCTGTGTTTTGGTCGACAATACACAGCACATTAAAATTATTGAAAGCATTTTCTTTTCAAAGTTGTTAGTTTACATTTTACAATGTAGAAAGTAATGTAGTAGTACAAGTTCCTAACCTAACCCGGTCTTGGGTTAGGATTTCGGGTCAGGTTCGAAATAATCGCTTATTTAGCCTGTATAAGTTACTAAACGTGGATTCGAATAATACTGAATTATTGACTACACTTTTTTCAGTATTTACCTACTTTCATGAATAAAAAGAGAGCAAGTAAAGGTTATTTTGTACATAATTTTTATTTGACACAATTAAATAAATATAAAAATTTCTCTCTTAAAATTTATTTGAAAACAATGCATAATTTTAGTATTATAAACAGGCTTGGTAACTTTTGTCTGAAATTATATTAAGACGTTTAATAATTGCGAACATGGTATATTTTACACAGTTCTGTTAAAAGATTAGATTTTTCTAAATGAATTGAATATTGTATTCATGCAAGCAGTTGTGGCTTCAATACAGTCTCCTTAAAGATATGAATGAATGTCATCCATGATAAATAGACAATTTAAACAATCATTGAATAGTTTTACGTGACACGAATAACTAACAATACCCACAGTAAAAATAAGGAAAATTTTAAATTTTATTATCCTTCTTTTTTACTAGCGACCCGCCCCGGCTTCGCACGGGTGCAATGCTAAATGCATATAAACCTTCCTCTTGAATCACTCTATCTATTAAAAAAAAACCAAATCAAAATCCGTTGCGTTGTTTTAAAGATATAAGCATACATAGAGACAGACTGACAGTGGGAATCGACTTTGTTATATAATATGCAGTGATAAACTACTTGAAAGTTGCTTCTAGTAACGAATTTTTTTTTTGATAAACTTTGAAATGTAATTCAATTTTGTGACGCTCAGTAAATATATTATTAACGATGTTGCACATTATTTGTTCTGGTCACACCTCGAAAATTTTAATGGGTTATTGTTTGTAAAGTCCTGAAAAATTAAAACTAAAACTATTACATCATAATCATTATTATCATCCACAGCCCCACTTCACCCACTGCTGGGTATGGGCCTCTCTTTGCTTGAGGCTTCATCCAGGATATTCCCGCAATGGCAACAACGTCGTCTGCCCATCTCGCCGCCGGACGACCAACGCTTCTCTTTCCATTCCTTGGACGCCACTCGGTCACAGTTTTACTCCACCTGCCATCACCGGGCCTTGCTAGGTGTAAAAACGAATACATAAATAGGTAGTTGACATTAAAATTACACACGGCGACCAATCAAGCTATAAAAAACCAGTTTATGCGGATCTCTCTTTCTACGGTAAACCTATACAAAGCGAGGCCATGTTAAACAGGAAATTATAGTTTAATGTGTCGCCGTGTGTACAACGTACGAAAAGAGCGAGCCAATCGTCATATAGTACTTTCTCAAGTTATTATGCCTTGTGACTGTGACTGTAGCTTAGCTTTTTTTTTTTGTTTGACTTTCAAAAGTGCCTGTAATGGTCTAATTGAAATAAATGCTTTGAGTTTTTGAGAATATACGGGGCTACTACCGATTCTAAGATCGTATAGATTCACAAACTAATCCCGACAGCGATTCTTCGCGAAAAATGAAATGAGAAGATATCAAAATAAAATGAAATGATGGTTTAACGTAGAAAACAGTTTATTGTCTAGGTAATTCAGTAAGCAGAACCTAGGCTAAGCACAAGAAGACACATATAACTTCGTAAATCGATCTTTTATGACACTTTTAATAGTAAATATTTAAATCTGCATAGTTAGTGTCGCCATTTCCTACCTGCATGGTACTTGAGAAGAAACGTCGAAACAAGCTCTAGACTCCTGGCCCTGTAGTCTCCACTTAGATAGCGATCGCAAAACAACCGAATTCGGTCGCAAAGTCCTAACGATGCCGATTTAAGGTGGAAGCCGACACCGGCGGCGGGTCGCGTCCGGCTCACGTTTATCTTAAATCCGCATCGTTATGACTTTGCGACCGAATTCGGTTGTTTTGCGATCGCTATCTATATCGAGACTGCAGGGCCTGAGTTTGCTTTAGAGTAGTAAAAGAGTCATGTTGTGGTAATATGGTTACACTTACTCGCAAAAATTTCTTCAAGAAACTTTATTACCACCTACTCAAAATTAATCAATAAACACCTAAGACTTACAATATTACAACTCTCAGTCAGTCTCAGTTTTCCCGATTTTAACCGAACTGTACCATTCTCTACCTTCTTAGTTTTTAAATTGTCACGGTCACTAACATTATCATTCATTAACTAGAAACGGGATATTAACCATGTTTACTGTTGGTTTTGAGTTCCCGATATTTCGGCGCTGTTGCAGGCACCATGATCACGGATAAACTGAAGTTATTGCGGGTGGGTGCTTATGAGCAGACAAATGGTGCCATGGTGGTCATGGTGCTTGCAACAGCGCCGAAATTTCGGGATAAGTTCCCGATATTTCGGCGCTGTTGAAACCAACAGTAAATATGGTAAATATCCCGTTTTTAGTGTTAATGATAACATTCTCTGCCTGTACCGCAAGTCAAATAGTTTTATGTTATTTGAGCAAGCAATTAAAATTGCAATAGGAATGATTAAGAACCAGTTTATTACCATAAAAGACCATAATCGATTAATTCGGTGATGAATTTTAAATTGCTACCAGCATTGGGTCAAGTTTAACCACTTCTTGCGCGGTGTGACGTTACAAGATGTATTGTATCGTCTCCTTTTATTTATTTTTTGCAAGAATTCTGTTTATTGTTGCGTATACGGCCGTTGATAAAGTATCTACATACATACGTAAAGTCGTAAAAATCTTATCTTACTTCATACTATAATTTTATAAAAGCGAAAGTTTGTGAGGATGGATGGATGTATGGATGCATGGATGTTTGTTACACTTTCACACGAAAATTACTAAACGAATTTGAATGTTTGATATTTTTTATCCCGGTGGTATGATCCCGTGGGACAGTTACTGAACTTCACGCGGGCGAAGTCACTGGCAACAGCTAGTCCAAGTTAATACCTGCTGGTTGCTTCTTTACTCCGCGTTTAAAAAATAGAGGGTGTTTTAAGATCTAAGATCGTGTCTATTCTGTAACTATTTCATGAAAAAGTCATTCAATGGGGTTAAATGAACTTAGAGGATTGTATTGATGATTTTAATGATGAAAATTCAAAAAATAAACTTGAATCTGGGGCCCTAAATGGAAGCTTTATCAGAATGGTCTTTATGGTTATGAACACAAAGTCCATTTTAAGATTTTAAATTTTTAACGCGATTCGTATTACGATTCTGATAAAGTGGCCATTTTAGACCCCCTGATCTGAAAATTGCAAAAACCGTAAGAAAATTTGAATTTCGCGAACTACCCTGGCGCTTCCAACTTAACATGATTGGTGTGCGTGTGTGTGTGAATGGGCAATTTTTACAATAAATACACATATCAATGATTGTAGTAAAATAAATATTTTACTTATCCTAAGCAACTAAGATTTCGAATGAATTCCATTGACTAAAATAATCTTTGATTCCAATTTGCATTTATGAACGTTCCGAATATTTTTCTTTCTATTATTTTTGTATTCATAATATTTAATATCAAAAGTTTGCGCAAACAATAAGGAGAAAATGTCAAAGAATCTTGTTTTTGCAATTGTTTTGAAATACAGAACGAAAATGTGTTTTATTGTATGTGTTTTATAAATGTGTTTATTAACGTGTAACGTCAATTTGTTTTATTGTATTTTATATGACATGTTGTTGTCTTATATGATATGTTGTATGATTATTGTTAATTTATTTCTTGTGTGCACGTCATGTCCCTGCGACAAATAAACATTTTTTCTTTCTCTCTTTCTAAATAGGAGCACTTGAATGGTAAAAGAAGGTCTATAGACTTTATCCAACCTGCTGCTTTAGTATACAAAAAGGATTTGTACGAGTATTCATAGAAATTGTATTTTGGTATCAAATACCTGTCAAAGATATAATTTATTTTAGTGTCTGAATAAAGTTGTTATAATTTCAGCAAGTTTAAAAAAAAAGCTGTTTTATAAAATACTAGCGACCTGCCCCGACTTCGCACGGGTGGGGCAATGTTATACATATAAACCTTCCTCATGAATCACACTATCTGTGAAAAAAAACCGCATCAAAATCCGTTGCGTAGTTTTAAAGATCTAAGCATACATAGGGACAGACAGCGGGAAGCGACTTTGTTTTATACTATGTAGTGATTATTACGAGTATCATCTTTCATGATAAAGATACAAGTCTTGACTCTACCTAATCTAGGCATGTACTTACAATCTATCTCATCAGTATTCTTCAGATTAATAATTTATGAAATTAAATCAGGTAAGACATTTATTTTATCTTCAATTATTTTTATGTTTTCTTTTTATATATTTTTGTTTTATTATTAATTTATTATTTTTTCTGTCTTGTGCGTGACAAATAAATACTTTTCATTCTTAATAAAGGTACTTATCTAAATATTCCATGTAAGTTTAACAATATTTTGATTCAAGATCATCTTTATCTAGATTCCTGTCAATTGATATGTGTCGAATAAATTAATCTTATCTATTTGTCATCTGATTAAGACATAGTTCCTGTTAAAACTGTGTGATGCCTAAACACGTGTAGGTAATCTACACGTGAATATTCCAAGATTATCTTACATGGAAACTGGTTAAATCCTCTTATGCGTGTTGTTAGTATGATAAGATTTCAAACTCTATTGATCTAAATCTTCGAAATCAGAGATCTTTGATAGGATAGACTCAAGAGGTAGGTTCGGAGGTAGAATATAGGCTGCCACACAGTTCCACACCAGTGGCGTGCCTAGGGGCCAAAAATACGGCAGTCCATAAGGCAAACAGACTGTTTTGACAGACAAACCCTGACATGATGAAGAGTAGAAGGTTATAGGTGCAAACCAAGCTTTCCAGCTTGTATGAGAGTGCCGCCACTACTCCACACAGCCTGCTGGTATTCCGTCGTTGAAGTTTTACTTTACTGGCTTGTATATTTTTACTTGGATTCGGGGGATCCTGCCGTTTTGCCAAAATAATTTTGACAAAATTTCAGTATCCAAACCAATTTTAGCAACCTTTTTCATACTAAGGTAATACATGAAATGATATTAGTACTCACATTTTCATTTGGTCAAATTTTTACTCAGCAGAATATTACCAAGGATAATGTCATTTAGGCATTTGGTCTTTAATCAAATGATTTGTTACACCAATCTTTAGACAATAAACATTTAGTCAAATTATGCTTTGTTTTTATGTTGTTTGTGTTTGATTTTGTATGACAAAAAATATAAACACAAAAATAAGTCAATAATATATGTTGTGCGACAAAAGTTAGTAACAGAAACGATTTGCTGCAAAACCGACTCCACGTAGTCTTTTCTGCCCTACCCCTAGAGTGTAATGTAAGCCTGCGTAGGCGCGGAGGAGCGCGGCGGCCCGCGAGCTGAGAAGCAGGTAGTTTCAATCGGGGGCTCCAATCTATGCGGGGCTCCGGCGGTTCCACTCGGGACCGCCGAAGCCCCGCAGCACCGGAGCCGTGACAGATACCATGCCTGCTGAATGTTGCATGCCTACTGCATGCTTGTTTGCATGCTGGATGTTGCATACCTACTGTATGCTTGCTTGCATGCTGCATGCTTGCTGCATGCATGGTGTATTCTAACTACCCACATAACAAAACACATTGTAATTTAATTTTTATATTCTGTGCAACTGACATAAAGATGCAAATCTTTTGTCATTGACTAAGCAATTGATGAATAGAAATGGTAAATTGAAAACTGATGAACTAACTAAATATTTGGCTTATTTTATTTTGCGAAAAATATGTTATACCAACTGAAATATTTGGCTACATTATAATAATGGTAAAAGCACTAGTTGGTAAGCAAGTTATTGTTTAAACTTTCACTTGACAAACTTCTAAGTTTGCGTTACAATACTTTGTGAAGATTTTATTTACTAATTAATAATTTGGCAAATGAAATTGTGGCGAAAATTAGTTGGGAAGTGATAATTTGTAATTTTTTTTTTTTGATGACACAATGCTGACCCTGGCTTCGGAGATGATTCGGGATCTTCCAAGTGGACAAAGTGAAAAATGTCGCTTCTTCATGGGGATTTAAAATTACCGCAAAAAAAAAAAACTATTTTTCCTACGGTTTGTGGCAGGTAAGATCAAAATGGTTTTTCCTGTTCGTTAAAAAAACATAATAAATCAAGTTATGAACACATTCATAAAATACGAATCAAACCGGATCTTTCAAAATATAATTAAAAACGCAAAATAATTCAACTAGTTCGCATACCGATAAAAGGTCATATCAAAATTGAGTGATTATTTACTAGTTTAATTATTTTATCAATCACGATTTGATTGGTGTCAATCAAGAGCTTTGGTCTTGATCTGTCTGACTTTGACTTTTGTAGAATGGTAACATAACATTTATTTATGTATTTATTTAACACTTCAAGCACATAGTACAGAGGCGGACTTAATGCCATAGGTATTAAGCCAAACGCCAACAACAAACATATTAACATTACGCCTGTAATCTCTGTAAAGTTAGGCAGAGGTGTACCAAATAGTACACCCACATTTCGCCAGATATGTTGAAGTCCCATGTGGTACGGGGCCAGCTATCTCTATCTTTATGTAATATTTAAAAGCAGAATGAACGAAATTGAGCAGTAGCCTTTTAGGGCACGCCACAATAGTGGCGATAAGTCCCCTCTTTGAGGAGTGGCTTGAGAGGCGCCACGGCGTCCTCACCTTCCGCCTGACGCAGGTCCTCACCGGACACGGTTGTTTCGGGAGGTACCTGCACCGGATCGGGCGGGAGGAAACGCCCGGGTGTTGCCACTGTGAGGATCGACCGGAGGACACGGTGGAGCACACGGTGGAGGTCTGCCCCGCGTGGGCGGAGCACCGCCGTGTCCGCGTAGCGGCGATCGGCGGCGGCGACCTCTCGCGTCCGGCCTTGGTTCATTCCATGGTCCGGAGCGAGACGGAATGGGACGCCGTCGCCTCCTTCTGCGAAGCAGTCATACTAGCGAAGGAGGCGGCGGAACGTGAGACGGAGAGAACCTCACGTCCCAGCCGCCGCGGGAGACGCACCGGGCGTCGGGGGCCACGTGGTGGCCCCCGGCCACCGTAGGTGCGGGCTTATGGACGGCGAGCTATGGGCTAGCTCGCCGTCCGTCCGTCTTTTGATGACAGGCCGTGTCCACGGCGCGTTCGTGTTCCACGCGCGCCTCAAAGAGATATCAGCAACAGGAAGGGGTCCGTAAGGGCCGATGCCTGCCGGGGCTGCGGGACTGTTCGAAAGAGATACCGTGGCCCCGGAACACAAAGAGCGATGAAGGAACATGGATGGGTTTTAGTCAGTAAAAGTCTGACACTCCCTCCTGCTCAGCCCAGAGCGGGAGAAGTCATTTGATGATTTCGCATACGAAAAAAAAAAAAAAATAGCAGTAGCCTTTTTGTCCTGTCTGCGAATAATCACTAATAATCATCCACCATCTTTGTCAAATTCAATGGGTCATTAGTAAGGTCTATATTTGGTAGTGGACCTTTTTGATGGTGATTTATTTTATTATGTACTTAACCTTTTTTTTTCGGTGGTGCATTGTTGGACATTAACCTCATTATGAAATAATTGTCTTTGCAGATTGAATAAGCGTACCTAATTTCATCAGGTCGGGCAAATCTTTATTTATTTTATTTATTTATGTACACACAAAATACTTAATAGGACATTACATTAAGATAGAAGAGCACAAAGGTACTGCTTATTTCATAAGAAATTTCTTCCAGCAAACCTGCGAGAGGAAAGTTTTATTAGAAATGTAGACACAGTGTGTAGATAGCAGAACAGGAAAATTTCAATTAAAACTTAAAATAAAAATATACCTATTTAAATATAAACATACACACAAATATATACACATAATATATAAAATAAATATATACCAATAATATGAATAATATCCAGAATATTACAGTATAGAGGAGAGATAGTGTTCTTTGACTTGCTTTTTGAAGACAAATATAGTTTTAGAATCCCTAATGTGAGGCGGAAGAGAGTTCCACAAACGTACTGCGTGGTCCACAAATCTTTATTGGGTTTATCCATCAGGAATTTCTCAGTAGCAGCCCCGGAGTCTGGATTTGTGCCCAGTTGTTGGCAATAGACTGGCCCCCTATTACATGGGACTTAAACATAACTGGCCAAAAGTGGGTGTCCTATTAGGTACACCGCTGCCAAACCCTTCAGGGATTATAGGCGTCATGTTATGTTATGTTGCTACAGTTAGGAATAAGCGTAATATTGTGTCTGAGGGCTTGTCTTAATCCTGCCGGGGCTGCGGGACTGTTCGAAAGAGATACCGTGGCCCCAAAACGAAGGAACACAAAGGGCGATGAAGGAACATGGATGGGTTTTAGTCAGTAAAAGTCTGACATTTCCTCCTGCTCCGCCCAGAGCGTGAGGAGTCATTTCATGATTTCCCAATCCGAAAAAAAAGGGCTTGTCCTAATGTATGTGATCGTCGCATTAATTTTTATTAAGCGAACCTAAACGCCGTTTCGCACCATGTAATGGGAGCAAATGATCTCGTATTCGTAAGACCTTCGCTTATTTTATGACACAGTCTAATGATAGATTCATTTTTTTTTTTTTTCTGTAATTAATATAATATTGTGTACAGTTCTACGTTCAATAGTCTTCGTCCTGCTACAACCTAAGAAAGAGCTGTCATAATAAGTGCCAATCAAGTCAAATGTGTAAAACTCATTGGAATTCGTGAGAGAATCATGTGCATAAATATACACAGTCTATTATATGCAAACGTCGCGTGCACGGAAAGATACTAGAAGCTAACGCAGTAATTACTAGTAAGTACATTCGTAACATCAGTACTACTTTGGCAAAAAATAACATTCCGTCATGATGTCATGGTCGTATGCAAGCTGGAAGGTTTTTAGGTCGGTCAATACTCTTGACCTTCAATGTACGGTTGTCATAGATATGAACTGTTTCAAAAGTACCTAATTATTGAAAGTGTAAGCAAACTCTTGTAAGGTTAAATTCATACGCAAGTACGCAACCAATAATAATTACGAAATAAAGGGACTCAGAAACACATTTTGCTGTATTATACAGCGTGTAACAGAAAGGGTATAATCATATGGAATACTGTGGTACGGACCATCAAACTGTACAACTTTCTCTATGGGACCTTTCTTTGATGGTCAAAAGCGTAAAAAAATAATCAGCTGTCCCATACATTTGGGTCGAGTAGGTATTGAAATTTTGTATAGGATAGCTGATTATTTTTTTACGATTTCGATGGTGGTGGTAGAGAAAGTTGTTCAGTTTGATGGTCCGTACCACAGTATTCCATATGATTATACCCTTTCTGTTACACGCTGTAAATTATAATGTTTTCATCGATGCATCTCACCACGTTTTAAAAAAATATTATTTGAATAGTGAAAAACATCGACTATCATTGGGGTTACGTATAAAAATAACCTTTTTTTTTTCGGATCGGATACAGGGAAATCATCAAATAACTCCTGCTCTTGGCGGAGCAGGAGCGGTGTCAGACTTTTACTGACTAAAACTCATCCATGTTCCTTCATCGCCCTTTGTGTTCCGGGGCCACGGTATCTCTTTCGAACAGTCCCGCAGCCCCGGTCCGCAACCTCAATATTAAACAAATGAAAAACATCTTTATTGTGATTTAAATTTAGAAATTATTAAAAAAGACACAATTTATAAGGGTCACTATGAATTGACTTCCATAGGTCCGTTTTGAACAAAGCACAGGCAGATGTAAATAAGTATCTCAGTATTATAAACGTTCTTGTTGTTTTAATTAGATCTAGCCTATCCCTTGCTGACCTCTACCGGTACCCAGTACTTGTTGTTCATTTTTAGGTTATCTATATTGTAAACACTGTTATAAGGTGTCACGGCTAATACAAGCTGTCACTTAGGGGATATCTTTCGCCGTCCCGCGATCATGCTCGGCGCTTGTAACAGAGCCGAAATATCAGGAGCTCAGAATAATTGAAAATCACGGAAGAAATCCCGTAAGTGACAGTGTAACTATATTGTAAAGTTCGTACCAATTTGAGAAGAACAAAACCAAAATCAGACAAATTATTAGTGAATAAAATTGTAATTACAAGTCGCAGAGATCTAATTTCCATACACGTCAATAAGTATTCCAACATCTGTGCAAAGTGCAAATTCATAAATATTTACTCTAAAAATATTCAAGGCCTTATACAACCATGTTAAGTATCGCAACTTTGTAAAGAAATTGTGACACTTATATAAGTGTCTACTTATTATCCACGTATAGATTATAAGTGCTCTAAGTTACACTTTAAGCAATTCATTGAATGTGTGTGGTTGCTAGTTTTGGGTCCTTAGTTCAAATTCTAGGTTGAAATTGAAATGTAGTTTGAGAACTACTTTGTTTCATCATCTTCATACCCTAGCTTGTTCCATATTATTTAGGGTCGTTTTTTTCTTCCATTCTTCCCTGTCAACCGTCACGCAATCAAACCTTTTTCCTTCATATCATTCTTCACACAATCCATCCATTTTTTCCTTGGTCTTCCTCACCGTCTCCATCCATTCAATGAATTCAATCCACGATTGGAGCTACCGGTAGTGCCCGCTGTAGACTGGACATGGGTACTACATCGACTATACATCGCTCGGATCAACTGCACATACTTCCCAGGCATACCTTTCGCTTTCACGGCCTACCACAAAACCTCAACCGGTCCCCGGTACCCGGTCGTATCCCATTTGGAGCACTTTTTGCAAGTTTTTGGGCCCACTTCTGTATTTCTTGCACAGCTGGCGGATGGCAAAAATGGCAACCCTCATTCCTCGACCAGGCATAAAGCCGAATTGATTTCGTGTTTCGCTCCCTTCTCTCAGTCGTCTTTCAATAACTTTCTCCCAAACTTTGCCGTGCCATTAGCTATATTCTTCTGTAGTTATTGCACTCCAACACACCACCTTTGTTTTTAAAGATGGGCACCAGTGAACTGTTGCACCATTCGTCAGGTACGGCTTCTTTCAGCGACAACTTATTGAAGAATAAAGCTAATCACGTTCATCCGTCTACCCGTATTAACCTCCAAACGTCAACTTGTATACCGTCAGGTCTTAACGCTTTCATTCTTCATTCCATTTACTGCTATTCTCACTGAATCTTACTATCCATTCTCACTAACCCCTCATTCACTGCTTCATTGTCCAGCACACCGTTCCAGTCATTCTCTTCATTCCTCAGTCTTTCAAAGTACCCCTTCTAGAGAATTATTTTATTTAAATAATATAAAATAGTAGGCAAATTCTATTTTGTAGTGTGCGTTGCTGAAGAGTTTGTGGCATTTCTGTTCCCAGAAAAAAAACGTTTAATAACAATATAAAAGAACAAACCTTACATACAATAATCCTGTGATTTGAATAGAATATAATATAATTTTGCAAATATGACTAATATTCATTGTGGCATGCAAACATGTACGTTATTTATGAAATACATTTTTTTACATTGTTTGTGTCTACTAGTATAATTTTAATCACGTATTAAATGTGTTTGTACCGGCTTATGCCCTACTCGTCACTGTTCCGACGGGTCACCAAATTCCCATACAAGAAGTCCCGATTCGTTATCATAAGAAACAAATGAATTTTTATTTAATTTTGATGTTCCCGATTCGTCATCAGTATAAATTTGCGTGCCAAAAAGTACCGTTAGTACGAAAAATATAGTATGACTTTTTAATCAATTTATATACAACACCCTTAGTACGTTATGCGGTTGCTTGAGATTGATTCACACTGACCTCCGTTGTAGAAGGAAAGAGATTTACGGGGATGGTTGGGGACCCATCCTCCAAACATCCCCGAAAACTCTTCCCTAATTCTTCACTAATTAATTAATTATTCACTAATTTTGTCATTCAATAAATTATATTTAAATAATACCTTGTGATGTTGAAATTACCATTTTGTATAAGTGAATCGATGGCATAAAACGGTCATCGGCTTTAGAGTGCATTGCATCTGCATGCTTGAGATGTAAATGACCTCTTCCAAAAGTGCTTTAATATGATGGTAATTATCGTATTGAAAAAAAAATGTCTCAATACGAATGAGATTTTTGACATTGGTCGTTTTGATGCGATTGCAAATTTACCATTTTAGTTCCGGGAATTGAAATTTACCTTCTACAGAACAAGTTCAAGAGTGCACATGTGTCCATGCACTATAAATATTTTATTTAATATTATATGAAACTGTTGAACCCTGGGGTCTCTGGGTTAGGTCCTGAGTTCGATATCCGGGTCTGGCAAAGTATTATTGAAATAATTGTCGTTGCAGATTGAATAAACGTACCTAATTTTGCCCAACTTCATCAGGTCGGGCAAATCGCTATTGGGTTGTTCCATCAGTAATTTCTCAGTAGCAGCCACGGAGTCTGGATTTGTGCCCCTTTGATGGCAATAGGCTCACCTCCTATTACACGGGACTTAAACATAACAGGCAAAATGTGGGTGTACTATTAGGTACACCTATGCCTAACCCTTCGAAGATAACAGGCGTGGTCCTATGTTTGGAAAATTCATAAATGGTTTATGTGTTTTTAATGCATTTTCATTCATAACTTGTTAAAAAATGTTATAGTTGATGAATTCATGCAAATATCTTATTTATGCCTTAGGTTACTACCACCGTAGGCGCGGGCCTGTGGACGGAGAGCTATGGGCTAGCTCGCCATCCGTCCGTCTTATGACGACAGGCCGTGTCGACGGCGCGTTCGTGTTCCACGCGCGCCTCAAGGAGAGTCAGCAAACAGGGAGGGGTCCGTAAGGACCGACGCCTGCCAGGGTTGCGGGACTGTTCGAAAGAGATACCGCGGCCCTGGAACACAAAGGGCAAAGGAAGGAACATGGATGGGTTTTAGTCAGTAAAAGCCTGACACTCCCTCCTGCTCAGCCCAGAGCGGGAGGGGTTATTTGATGATTTCCCATCGGTAAAAAAAAAAAAAAGGTTACTAAACATCGATAAAATGACTAACCACAGATTAAACCCGCGAAAAGTTAATCACAGGCAAGACTTAGCAAATCTAAGATTTTGTCGGGCCTTTCATAATACTGCGTTCACACGATTCGGCTTCATAATGTCAGTTTCCCATGGTTTAAGTAATTATTACTTGTTAGTCTATACAGCATGAAGATTTTAATTCATTGTTACTTTGAATTATGCAAAAGAGTGTGTTTTAATAACTAAGAAAATCTATGTTTTATTGAATGATTACCTATGTTCGTGACGGTGGAATACTTACCTATACTTAATCATAATATATGTAAAAAGATCATCATTTAAAATTCATAGTATGTGCATAGCAGTATGGTTTCATCTACTAATATTATAAAGAGATAAACTTTGTTTGTAAGTTCGTATGTAGGGGGTAATCTCCATAACAAATGATCCAGGTCCAATAGGCAGAAAGCTACACTATTCGTGGGTGCTATAGGCTGTAAATTATATTTATATCATGCAAATTAACCGAGATATAACAATTATTGCAAACAAAGTCGCGGGTTAAGTGCTATTAAAGTTCACTAAACACCCAGGGGCCTTAGTCTGCTATTGCAATAGTGTCAGAATGGTCTATAATTGATTTAATAAGGCCCCTGGCCCACGGCGCGCGGCGTATTGAAGCGCGTTCGAAACTCGTTTGACGTGCGTACAAAGGGTAATTCGTCTGCGCGGGGCCTTATTAAATCAATGATAGACCATTCTGACACTATTGCAATAGCAGACTAAGGCCCCTGGTGTAAGGCATTGTCACCTTGCCATCTTCCCAAGTAGGAACCCTAGCTATTTCTTGTCAAATCGGTCACACAATACATCCATCGTTTCTTTATGGTCTTCGCTTTCTCATAAAACTAATCAGGCTTCAGCGCTTCAGGTTTGCAAGGTTTTTTTGATAATGTGACAGTTGGGCAGACGACACTGTTGCCATCGTGAGAATATTCAGGATGAGGCTGGTACAAGAACGTGGGTGTGGCACAAGCAAAGACAGGACTATAACCGCAGTGGGTGAAGTCAGGGTGTGGATGATGATGAAAATGAATGTGTCAGTTTGATCGTTTGAACCTAAGTGAGTATTAATTACTTGGAATTGCTGTCAAAAGAGGTTAAGCAAAGGGGATTGTCCCGTTTAAAAAAAATGTGCTAAATGCAAAACCATTTCGAGGAATATTTCTCGTTAAAATGAAAAAAAATGCTCTATATTCATTTATAGTTTTAAAGAAATGTAGTTAACCTATATTAGACCTTCAATGACATCTCAAGAAGGAATATCGTGAAATACACTTAAGTCTGCGTTTAGATATGGATATGGAAACCGCGCGGTTTCCGCGTGTCTAAACGAGCCCTTAGCTTCATGTGATTAGAGGTCACTCACGCATTAAACCGTTAAGTCTTTTTCTGACGTCGTCAGCCAACTTTAAAATTAAATATAAATTAAACTAGCCATTGAATTTCAAAATAATTTAAATTAATTTTTTAAACAATTATATTTTAACTAAAAAAATATATAAGTTAAATTTTAAGGACAATGCCCATTGCAATGCCATGTACCTATCTAGTAAGTGTAAATTTATTACTCATCTCAGATTTGAGTTTAGACGCAATCGCTTTCGTTTTCCGTGATGTATATTGAATATTGATTGCCCTTAGAGGTTCCTTCAGTGGGAATACCGATCAATATCCTCGTATTGTCTAAAGATTATCCAACATTTAGCAACAATGAATGCTTCATTACTGAGGCAATATGCCCTTCGCTAGGGCAATCATGAATGCTAACAGATTGCTAAAAGGTATACAAAGAGTTGCACGTTAGTTATATCTTTGACTTTGAGCTGGCCTAGTGCTGCACGGAGTTTGAATAGAACAAAAGGCCAGCTTATAGTGGTTTTGTTATCACCGCCAGGCAAAGTGCTATTGGGTTTTTCCGTCACGAATTTTTCAGCCACGGAGTTTGGATTGGTGCCCGATTGATGGAAAATGGCTCGCCCCTTTTTTCATGGGACTTAACATAACTGGCAAAAAGTGGGTGTATTATTAGTTACACCTCTGCCTAACATGCGTTGTGATATAATAGATAATATAATTTATTTATTATATTAATTTCACTACATTGTTTATAACAAAGTCGCTTCCCGCTGGCTGTCTGTTTATGCAGGTATGCTTAGATCTTTAAACCACGCAACGGATTTTGATGCGGTTTTTTATAATAGATAGATGATTCAAGAGGAAGGTTTATATGTATGTGACGTTGCACACGTGCGAAGTCGGGCGGGTAGCTAGTATACGATAAAATGATTTTGAATTTTATCGCATTTAAAAGATGCTCTTAAATGTCATTGCAATGTTACAAGAACACTTCAAACAAGGTAAATGAGAATTTAAAGATAACCAGAAGTCCGTTTCTTTGACATTAGTCAGGTTTCTAAGGTCTTTAAACAGGTTATTTCACTAACGGTAGGTACATTTGAGAACAACATTATCTTGGTTTGTTTTTTGAGAAAAATTTTACCTGTTACCGCAGTCAACTGGACCCTTCAAAATGACTATCAGAATCAGAATCAGAATTATTTATTTGTAAAACATAGGTATAAACATTAAGGTTCTTATAAATATTTAGAGCTCTTGCTATGTTACTGACATACAAATTTGAATAGAAAAAACAAGTGAAATTACAAATAAAATGTCAACTCAAATATAATTACAAATATAAAATACCAACTGAAATAAAAGATTACAAATAAAAATGTCAATTAAAATAAAATACAAAATCACTAATACGAAATGTCAATAAAAATACATATTACAAATAATAAAATGCCAATACAATTAAAAATCATAATAAGAAAACCATAATAAAATGTAAATTAAGAATAGTAAAATCACAAAGCAGAAAAATTTATACAAAAAAATTATCATTTAAATATTCATGTACACTGTAGTAACATTTGTCTAGTAGTATCCCCTGAAGAAACTTTTTAAATCTATATAAAGGCAAACATATTTTAATTCTAGCTGGTAGTTTATTATAAATTTTGGGAGCAACACCAATTATGCTCTTCGTCAATAGTGCAGTTTTGCACTTGATCAGACACAACAGATTTTCATGTTTTTTTTTGACTATTTTTGTTTCAATTTTGTTTTTTTATCAAAGTCTGCTATTTTTAGGACGGGCTTTATCTTTATACTAGCATAAGCCCGTGACTTCGCCCGTGAAGTTCGGTAACTGTCCCACAGGATCATACTATCAAGAATCCGTTCAAGAAGAGCTCGTGGCAAAATAATAACAGCCGCTCGGGTCGATCTTTAAGTTAAGCCGCGCTTGCCTAGGTTGGTCTGTGGATGGGTGACCGCCCACTACATACCGAGTTTCCTCCGTGCCTCGGAAAGCACGTTAAGCCGTTGGTTCCGGCGGCCATTTGTAGATCTTTGACAGTCGTGACAGGTAGTCAGTGGCCCAAAAAGTTTGACATAACCAGTGTTACCAAGGACTATAATTTATCTCAAATGTTTTATTTCAATCAAGTTATTTACATTATTTACAAACTACAAATCTATAATAGTAATAAAAATATGTACAAGTATCAAAAGGGTTACAGGGCGTCAAAAAATTCGTCCACATCGCTGTCAACAGGAAAAGTGCCCAGAAGGCTGGCAGCATTGCCACGTTGTATGGCAATGCTGCCAGCCGCCCCAGCGCAGCTCACTGTGCTAGGAAGATGGGATGGCGCAAGGGTGTCGACGCAAGTTGCATCCCACACCAAAGGCCTACCCAACTTCCAAGGCATTATGGTCATACCATCTGGTCTCTTCCCATCGACGCGTGCCAAGCCAGTTGGTTCTAAGACAGCTGGCACCCCGGCGGTGGCAAGAGCACGACGGATGAGATCATTAATGCTAGCGTGCCGCGCAAGCCGACCTGCACTCTTACTACAAGAAAGCCCATGGTGTCCGAGGCAGTCGACTGCTTCACCACATTGACAGCGATGTGGAGCCCCGCAAGGAGCGCCCAATCGCAAACAAGTAGCGAGCCGGAAGGTTGTGTCACCTAACATAGTGCCTATATTAGGTGACGGTAGTGCCTGAAGCCAGAGGCCCGACTCCCACTCACCCACAGCCAGCAGGCGGGCACGCTCAGCAGTATTGGTAGACGTATTAAGAAGTTTATTCCGTACCAACCTGCAGAGCGGCTCATCCCACTGTCTCTGGGAAAACGGGTTCTCGGGCCGATCCGTATCCGGGCAAGCCACTTTCCAGGCGTCCTCTGCGTCGGACAAGCACGGCACTTCAGAGTCAACCAGGGAGAGAGTTAAAAAGGACTATCGTATTACCCAGTACTAAATGGGTTGTGGAGGTCAGATAGGCAGTCGCTCCCTGTAAAATACTGGTATTCAGCTGCATTCGGTTAGACTGAAAGCAGACCCCAACATATTTTTGAAAAGGGTAGGCAGACGCAGATGATGTATGACCAAATACAAATAAAAACAAATAATTTATTTTCTTTCACAAGTTACGTACTCTACATCTAGTGGTTGAAGTGGCCTTTGGCAAAAGTTGCCTGCGTTAGGTCACTTTGCTCTTCCGAAGCATAAAGTTACGTGGTTAATATTAAACCATGGCACGTTACCATAAATAACTTTAAAAAAAACTTAGATCTTTGAAAAGTCGTAGAAATTGTAGAAAAACACTCGCTAGTTTATTTCTAGTAAAAAAACCTGCTAAACTTTTAATTAGATGGTAGGTCTCCTTGATCGAATAATCATAATCATTGTTTGGAATTCAAGCCTACATTTCTCGTAATTATTGTTATTGTAAGTGCTGGACCATGAATGCTATGATTGAGCAACGTTAACATTCGACCTTGTGGTCTACGACGAAATTGACCTTGCACTGATAAACTCTCTAACTTACTATACTATTACGTTTAGGTTCAAAATAATGTTGTAACAGGTGACTGACTGTAGCCCACGTGGTGAATTATGACTAGTGATTTTGACATTCGGAAAGACTTGACAATAACTCATTTCCAAACAGTTCCAGACACTATACTTTTCATTCTCTCTAGTTTAAGATCTAATAGTGTTATTTTTTTATTTACCTTAAAAATGTCCTCAACAAAAACTCTGTACAAATTAATGACGAGTCTGAAAAAATTCCAGACGAGATGGCAATGAGAAAAATAGGAAGTCTAAAGGTGGCTCACTCCCCTCGCACTGGAAAGTCGCTTAAATCCCAGCCCGAAAGAGCGAAGAGTTTCGTACCAAACGGCTTGTCTTCCTTACTAGTCAACGCAGTGTTAAGCATATCCTTATCAGATTGACCATTCATTTGTAGAGGTTTAAAAATTTAGCATAGAATATAGCATCGAGGTAAACTATACAGTAACATTGGGAATGTTGATGTGCATCATAAAAAAATCAATTTTAACAAGCATAACAGTCACGTGATGCAAGATTACTTCGTTTTTACTCATTTTCAAGTTAAATTAGTGCAATTTTTTTGTACTAAGTATTTCATTATTTATCCGTAAGTCACTATCACTTCATTAGTAACTAACACATCGGCAACTAGAAACAAGGCTGTCTCGCTTAGTATACAGGTTGTGTTAGATGACGTTAAAAATAAATTAAGGTGCATTTAGGCCGCGACCTTCGATGCAGTCGCAACGCGGCAATTTTGATGCATAAATTAACAACATACTGTAGCTGTGTGCGGCTACAAATGTCAGATAAGCTGTCAGTTAGAGAAAAAAAAAAGTCGTGATTTATGCGGGTTACAGGATTATTATCGGACAGTTTTGTAATATTTCTAAAATTAAAAAAACTGGGCGTTTTAAACGAGACACCCCCGTTTTTCTGCTGACCCAATATTGTTTGTTTAAAAAAAAAATGTGTTGTAAGGGATGTAGTGGCTTCTTTTTGTGTGTGTGTGTGTGAGTGAGTTTGATGTTGTATGAGATATTAACGTCAAAAATGGTGTCAGCTAGCTAGCAGAGAGCACTGTGTGTTAAATCGAAATCTGTTTCCATAACTACAAGATTGATCTAGATACGCTATCCCTTGTTATAGAAATGTTCATCTTTTCATGAATAATGCATTTTTACTGAAATAACTAGTTGGACCAATCAATATTTATAAACAAAGACAAGTTGACCTTGAAAAAATGGTTTAGTCCCATTTCGGCACCTTCCCATTTCGGCACCCATGAAATATTCCCATCTCGGCACCCTTGTTACGTACACAGTCATTGGTATTGATAGAGCCGAAGTAATAGTGTTTTTTTTTAAACTTATTTTTTACTATCTAAGTTAAGTATAGGCACAATTTTATAACACGACAATCTATTAGACTGTCAATTAGTTCTAGCTATTAAAAAATATTTTGCAATTATTTTTGCCTGCATGATGGATTATGTATGAGTACGAGCTACTTCCTCCTGCAGAGGGGAGGTCTGTGTCTCAGCAGAGGGAACGCTACACCATTACGCCATTCGATAGTGTCGCTATTAAGAGGGCCCTTCCCAGCCCGTCTATCGTCAAAGCGAGCATCGTCGAAAAGCTTATTGTTTCATCCAGAGCCACAGCGGCATTTTCTTTCAATTCCCCCGTCTTACCCCGGCCGCACATCTCGTCTCCCGCGCACCTCATACCGCCTAACGCGATGACATTGAACGAAAAATAGTCTTTTAAAATTTCATAAACTTGTTCCAGGAAATACGTGTTTTTGAATAAGTCTTACAAGTGTGTGAAATAAATATTTGTCATTAAGAATCTACATTACATGTGCAAGGTTTCTATCGAGATGTTTTTTTTACTTTTACAGTTTACGAGTACATTATGAACGGCCAAAGTTCAGTAAAAATGTGTGTAAAAAAACAATTTTTGGAGGCTTATCCTGAATTTGTTTCGATTTTTTTTTATCTTTTGCTACCATAGAAACCTAGATATAGTGCACAAAATACCAATTAGTTCAAAAACAATCAAAGATAGATGTGTAACAACTGCATAATCACGTACGAGCGTTTGTATGAAAAGTATGACGGGTTGGCCGCTCTTAAGGATCGAATTCTGGGAAGTAATAACATGCAGCAAATATAAGGAAAATATTAAATTTTATGTTTTTCATATTTTAAATTAGTGTAATTGATTGATTGAATTTGAAATTAGGACGTAATGTTGAAAAGTTGATCTTGAAAAAAATAAATTAATAAATTGACATTAGAACTTACAAGCGAGTTGGCTCCACTACTGATTTTGTTCGACATTTCGTTGATTACTAACTGCATGCTGTTACGTATTTTATCAAAAATTACCTCTTTTCTCTAGTTTTTCGTAGGTACGTCATTACTTCCCAGAATTTGATTCTTAATAGCGACAATAGTATTATAAAACAGTGGGTATTTTTTTCCTAATCGGCGGGTTCGATTCCTGGAAGAAAGAATCTAGCTAGGAATAATATTTAAAAAAAAAATCCAATGATGCAGTTTTAGTTTTCATTAAAATCGGGCTCGAGACTCCTTTGAGTGTTTTTCAGTAATCCTCATAGTTTCGGATATGCCCTCCACGCCCACTTGAAAAATTCACCTGTATATTATAATCTATTTTTTATTAGAACAGCCACCAAGACATAATGTCTTCGTTGCCACATTTATTAATGAAACACGGAACATTACATTCACCAAACTAAAGGTCTCAACACATTCCGCACATTTGTGTTTTTTTTGCGTCACGTAATCGTTTCGTTGCTACAATATAATATATAATGAAATGGAAAGTGTCTAGTGGTGGCAAGTGCTAGAGCATGAGGTCGTGGGTACGATTCTCAAGTCGGGCTAAATGCTATAGGGTTTTTACAGTAGTAGCCACAATGTCTGGTCTTGCGACTGCTTGATGGCAATAGGCTCGCCCCCTATAACATGCGATCAAAACATAAATAGCGGAATGTGGGTGTACTGTCAGGTACACCTCTCGAGATTACAGGGGTGATCTCATGTTATTATAAAATGGAAAGTAACTTTGAAAAAACCAGTTCTTGACAGCTGAACCGAATTAAGTGAGGACAATCACTTTGCTTATTTAATTTTCAACCAGTTTGAGTTTGACATAACCGGTTTCATGAGTATTTGTATTTTTAACCGACTTCCAACAGGAGGAGGTAGTCAATTAATCTTTTTTTCTTTTGTTTTGTGACCAGTTTTTTAAGGATCAAGAGGACCAGGAAATGTTTTATTAAAGGTTTTTTAACGTTTTTTGTAAGACAGGAAATGTCAGCCAATATCTTTGTTCAAAAAGTTACCTACATAAGTACTTAGTTTAATAAGTACTATACTGTACATATATCACATGTGACTGCTATGTCTTTTGTATACCCGTAATACCTACTACATTATTTTTCAAATCATATACGGTAGCTGATGTACACTGACGTTTTTGTTTAACATCCTTAACGTCTTACGGAATTTCATACAAACTTTGAACTCATTTGTTTTCGAATTAACTGAACCAATTTTAATTAAACTTCATACACATAAGCAGGCACATAGGTCTAAAAAGTTGATGGAGAACATTTTCGAAAAATAGTGCTACAGCTAAATTAGACCGATTTTAGATTTTCCATAGAAACAGAAAATACCAATTATCTTTTTTTATATAGACATTTCTAAAATTTTCTCTGTCAGCTTTTAAGACATATGTATCCTGCTTATGCGTATGAAGTTTCATTAAAATCGGTTCAGTCATTTCGAAAACAAATGAGTTCAAAGTTTGTATGAAATGCCTTAAGACATTAACACTCTTACATATTCTTTAAGTTCGTCAAAGACGCTTTTTCTACCTTGATTAATATGTAAAGTTGCGTTTGCAGCGTGGAAACGCTCGTCGACGGTGCGTTTTAAAATCGCCGTGTGTATAAGCTCTTATGGCGGCCGGTGAAGTTATTAGGGCCAATTTGCTACCAAGTTGCTCCTGTAATGGGGTTGTCCTCCTGGGGCGATGTTTGCAACCTGGCTAATGATAGGAGTGGGTACATAATTTTGTAGCGATTAAATTAGGTCGAGAAGTCGTGTATTTTTATTAGATCTTTTTCTTTAAATGTATTTAGCCATAAGATGAACCGCTCAAATGCCGAATTTGAGTCCTAGATAATGAAACAGATAATAGAAATAGAAATTTTTAAACTTTTTCGCTCTATAACGAAATACTGTTGTTTTTAAATTCCAAACTTTGAAATCATCTAACAAAACGTGCTGATACTGAAAATAGTGGACATATTTCTATTTCATAGATCTTTTTAAGGTGTCGTACATCAAAAGTATGTCAAATTAAAGTTCGGTTTGACACAAAAAAAAGCGTAATTTCACGAGAATATCGCTTATACATAAATTTATATTTATAAATTTTGCTAAGTGTTTACATTTCATTGCTCGTGACTGTACAGTTACGTAGTATTATATTATCTGTGGTACAATGTACTGGCTATTTAAAAGTGACATCATCTTATTTATGAATACCTCAACATATTACACGGTGTCAGCGGTATTACCTAGATAATTAGGTTTATATTCTACATACTATTGTGTATTGTATATAATAAAATATGTAAGTAACCGTTTTTATGTTCTTTTATTTTCTGTTTATTATTATGTATATATTGTTTCTTTTATGTATTTACATAAGAACACCTTAAATGAGTACTTACATCAGTTGTTTTATAGACTGACAAACAAAAACGGTTATAAAAATACCCAAATAAATATATAATCAACACCTTACCTTCTGATTACGGAGATATTGGGGGTATTATTTATAATTAAAAAAAATACTGTGTAAAAGTTGGAACTTTGATTCCAAATTTTTCACAGTATTTTTTTTTTAATTCAAATTTGAAATGTTATAACTTGACTTTAAAATACCTCCGCAAACCCCGTACTATTTAGTGCATCCGTCAGCACATTGAGTCCAACCGTAACAGTTGATATTTCACTCCAAAAAAAACGCGTTTCACTTCGACATTAAAGCTATGTTTTTTTACAGTTGAATAAATATCAACCTCTTCTACTTCCCTGTTTTTTTTTTGATGATACAAATTCCTGTACCAGCACCTTCAAAAAATGCTCAAAAATGCCTATTTGGACCGCTGTCAAAAGAGGCCTAGTGTACTTTGACAATTATTAATGAAAAAAAAAAACAAAGATACACAGTCTGTACCTTTACAATGTAACAGAATAAACGCACAACCTCTTACGGGGTCATTGTTCTCATCATTATGAATAACTTTCACTATGGGACCAACACTGAAATCGCGAAAAAAAAGTCGACTGCCCTATACATTTCTGTGCGCATAATTCGACAAAATGTACTGAACAGCTGTTTTTTTTTTCGCATTTTCGGGATTGGTCCCATAGTAAAAGTTGTTCATAATGATGAGTACAATGACCCCTTAAGAGGTTGTGCGTTTATTCTGTAACACATTGTATATCCTTCTTAATCAGTTTATGAAATGTCTTTTAAATTGTTAGAATATTGGAGGAGGAAATAGTCGAGAGCCAAACCTCGAATGATGACTTTTTACTTGTCGGATCTGTAGGTAGTTTTTATCGTACCAATGTCGAAATAGCGCTCGTTGAGTGACAGCGATAGTTTCTTCAAATACCTACTACATTTCCTCTTAAATGCAGCAAAATTAGAAAAACACGAGCGCGAGGAGTAAAGGCCTGGTCAGACCAGATGCGGGGCGTGACGTACACGTGTACACGCGCGTGGTGACGCGCGTGAACCCCTGACACATCGGGTTACGCATACGTGTACGCTTACGCTTACGCATACGTGGTACGCACGCAACGCACCGGTCCTTTGCGTACCCAGCAATTCTTGTGCACGATGTCTGAAGAAGATTGGGTAAATGGACCAAGTATATCATCTGATGAAGAAGAAGCAATATTACTGTTATTGTGACAGAATATTCCTGGGTGTGCCAAAAAACAATGGGTTCAAGTTTTATATGACATATTTTTTACTCTTTGTTTTTTGTGTTGTACAAACAATTAGTTTTTCTTTAATTTCATTATTCATCATTAAAACCGAAACAAAACATCACTATAACTAAAAAAACTAGAAAACAAATACAACTAAAAAAACTACTACTACTACTACTACTAAACTACTATTAGTAAAACTTGAAAACAAATACAACTGAATGCGTAAGTCACGCGCAGCAAAGATACGTGCGTGTTCAAACTTTTTCGGTGGGACGTCCAGTACGGAATGTCATTGACTACAACGTCATTACTGCACGCATCAATGTGACTTTGCTGTTCCGCTCTGCGTAGGTACGCAGCAAGTTTGACACATGGCAGCTGCAATGCGTAGCGTTACGCATGTAGTCTACGCGCACGTGTACGTCACGCAAGCGGTGTGCCATGTCTCTATAAAGTTCCATATATTACAACGTCATGGTAAGTGCACGTGCACGTCTACGTGTACGGATCCGGTGTGTTTCGGCCTTTCACGTAACGTAAATACGCCCATCTTAAAATAAAAAATACCGGTTTCACATATAATATTTTCATAATTTTATGAATGTATTCATATCTATGGATGTTAATGATTGTGTTTGTTGCAAACAATTTAGCTAAAATTCTATAGAATAATTGTATTTTCGATTCGATGCCTCTCATAACTAATTAATAGGGGTGAGTTTTTGATTAGGTGGAAAATTTACTTGAATGTCAACCACATTTTTTTTGTATTTAGGTTATGGTCATTTCAAAGCAGCTATAAAAAACATAATTATGTTTTTCCATTTCACCTTCTACCTGTAGGTACACAGCAGAGTAGGTACCTCTTATTAATATAAATCATGAACATTTTCATAACTTATCCATTTCAATACCGTAATATTAAGTACCTACTAGTAGCAAGGATTCAGGTTTTAAAATAAAAAAAAAAACTAGTTATCACAATAAATAATCAATCAATCAATCATTTATTTTGTTAAACATAGGATGGTTACAGATAGTATTTTGTCCAAAATATGTGCACTATGTTTTGCCAATATATGGCGTGCAATATTAACATAAACATTATAAACAAGCAATTACAACTAAGATGGCATGGTAACAGATTACATTAATGTAATAAACATACACACATGTTACATTACATTAACAACACATGTTTACATGTTACATTAATGTAATTAATGTAATATAATTATAATTTATTTTTTAATTTTCTAATAAAAACAAAATATTTTTTTTAAATATATAGAATACGAAAAATGATAAATAAATAAATAAATGATAAATAATTTAATTTTAAATACATGTGTGCCAGTTAGGTAAACTTACATTGCAATTTTAGATAAATAAACACATTCATAATTAGTTAAATGAAATCATAAGTCTTTAATAAGCCAGTCGGAATTGTCATAGCTCTGATTATCATTAGTCAGTGATGGATTGGTAACATGTCTCTAAAAGGACTATGGAAGGATTTAAACAGAGACCTATTAAAGGATCCCAGACACTCTTTATTTCTAATAGCTGCTGGTTTACTATTATAATTATATAAAATTGTAATATCAGACACGAGGATAACACCATTTTCCTCAAGATCTTCGTACCGTAGGTAAAAGGTAAGTTAGTACAAGCCTCCGACGTATGTACAATGTTTTTTCCATTTACCTTTCAGGTAAAAAGCTGTACCTACTAACAAAGGTTATTTCCTCAAGTTGTCATTAACAGAAACAACAGCAACAATATTCGTGTAGAGTATTTTTCCTTAAGGTGTAATTCCCAAGTTGCCCAATCACTATTGACTCGAGTTTTTGTGTTTGGCAACATTGCCATCGGCGCAAAGTAGCTATCTACGGAAGCGTTTGCAATGAATAACATGAAAAACAGTCATATCGCTGCCGTCTGTGATAGCGTTCGGCTTTACTACTACGTTGTGTGGTTGTTATTTTTTTAAGCCTGTTCAGTGTCCCACTGCTGGGCCTACCCTTTCTTCTTCCAAACCTCTCTATCCTGTGCAATCTCTGGTCATGTTTGCCCCGCAAACAAGATCAGATCGTCAAACAGTCTTCGCCGTGGTCAACCTCAACGATGATTCCCTCCGACGGGCGTCTAGTGAGTGACGATCGTTGCCCATTAGTTATTTGATAACAATGTTACTTTGAGTTAAGTGGAAAGTGTAAATATCATCATCATCATCATTCTTCTGCCCTTATCCCAACTTATTTGGGGTCGGCGAAGCATGTCGTCTTCTATGCTTCTCTATTACTCGTCATCTCAGCAGAGAATACGAGAATATATAATAAATATAATACCAGAATAGTCGTTTTAATAATGCTTTCAATTGATTAACAATTTAAACCACGTAATTTCTCAAAATTAAATCCCTGACAACAATTTTTAACAAAAAAAAAAATATATATATAAAATAATAATTCAATTACTACGGGCATTTCGATACATATTATTATTGGAGAACATCTTTTAAGCAAGGAATTACTTGTGTTAGGAGACTCCGCACTTCCACTTATTATTTTTTATGCAATTGTGTTGTAGAAAATGTAAACATGCAAGACTAAAAATAAATTGGTAATTTAAAATTAAACAATCGGCTCTGCAAATGAATGAGCGTTATGTAGAAAAAGGCCAGATCGCGCGTGTTGTGTGATGGGTATGCGTGTTATGAGTGAGTGTGGGTGTGAGTGTGAATAGTGAGGTTGCGTATTGCGAGAGTTATAATAAGCAATAACTCAAACCAAATGAAATAAAAACTATATAATAAAATAATATACTAATCCATTGAAAATAATTTCTCCATAGTCTTTTGAAAGAGATTGTATTTTATTCTATCGTTCAAATGACAACTTAGATAATAAATCTGCAAACATTGTTCTTGCAGTATTGACCGATAAAACTTAAGATAAAGTGCTTTGCACATTACATAATATATCTTGGCTACATATAAAGAAAGCTTGAAATCAGATAAGTGTTTAAATCGATGTAGCACAATACTATTATAAAACCAATAACACCTCACTTTTAAATTAAGTTAACTGCTTGAGGTCTGAGTAACACTGGCATTTCATTGTTATGCAAAACACGTAACAAGTAAAAAACAAAACAGAAATCGTTATTCAAGCGAATTATCGATAACATCGTCAATCTATTATAGAGAGTGGACCTTAACGTACCAGGTAGTAGGCACCTTGAGTAGGTACCTATTTCGATGAAAGGCGAATGGCAAACGCCTATAGTAAGACAGGCCCAGTCAGAGTGAGGTCGGCGAACAAGAATGATAATACATTCAAATCACTGCTAAAAACACAACATATGATGAATAAATACATTAGAATGAACACATGATAAGGAAATTAAAAAAAAAAAGTTTTGATAAAAAAATTTGGTTATAGAAATATAGTATTAAAGCAAATAAAATAATTTTGACATTTGATTTTATTTGCCATCCAGCCTTTTGGTCTGACACATGAAATGGTTTAAAAATAAAAATAAAATATGGACGACAAAAAACGCACTACCGCATGGCTTTCGGTGTTTATCACAGAATAAATAGTACAAGTTTTACAAACAAAGATAAATAGACCAAAATGTCTACGTTTTTTTGGTATAATTATATATTTCATTTCAGTTCGCTAATGAGCCGATTTGCCAATTTCCTTTAACATACAGGTAGGCTAAGAACAAGGTTAGGACATTGGTTTTATTATTATACAACGATTAAACGGCTTAAGGGATCTTGTTGGAATTTGGCACACGGTTAGTAGGTTAGATTTAGGACATCATATAAATATTGCCCGAAAAGGGGTAACCTTATTGAGTTATTGAGTGAGTTAGATTTGTGCACATTCGCATCTGCTCAGCATACAAGATTAGGAACATTCGATTGATTCCAAATCTTTATACAACTGCAAGGGACCATCTGTGAAACAAATGTAAGGTGAAAAGACCCTTACTAAATGCATCTTTCGGTTTATTTTTCATCAAATTTCTCGCAGATGCGCTCTTTTGTATACGGCGGTGCGGTGGCGGAAAAGGGGGAACGGTTTTGTTCCCGTATCTATTCTTTCTTTATTTGTTCTAATTCCTGATATCGTACTCGTGTCCCAGTCGCTCCATTGTAAAATTATTTAGCGTTTGTACGTTTTCTCGGTTGCTTGGCCGTACATACGCTTTTGAAGTTGAGTTTCGGATATGGTTTATACTTTGCCCAATCACCATTGCAGGATGTGACAATAAAACGTTTTAGTTAAGCTTAGGAATTATAGTACTAGATACATTTTTTTATATGTGCATCATAAGGTGGGTCCACATCTACTTACGGTGTCTAGGGTTTTGCTGACACTGAACGTTGAGTTTTTTTTTGTTGTATTTTGCTAGACAAATTAAAAGTAATTTCTACCTTCGTGCAACTTGGCCACGGACATTGGGGTTACTAATTTTATCTATTTATTGATAATGCACAATGTTTAGTTTAGAAGAATTAATAGTTTGAGGAAGGAAATAAAATAAAAAATAATATTACTGCAAAAAATTCTGGGTTTTTAATCTTTTGAATATTAATACCTGTAGATATCTACTAGATATCTAATAAATACTTATTGAGTAGACTTCCTCAAACAGAAAATTGGTTGTGTGGTAGGTATAGTAAAATAACAGACTAGAATTAGTATTTCCTTGTAATATTAGGTACCTACCTACTGCATAAAATACTCAAAGTTATCTATTTATTCAGATGTTTCGAGAACGACACGTCAAAATGTTAACAATATTTATATAAAAATTTGCATAAAAATAGGTATAAATACAGAAGGTATTGTATGTGTAACAAATTAGCTGAACTAATGCTTCGAGTATTGTCATGATGACTGACGCCACGGATAAATCCACCTTGTTAAATGTCAACTATATTGATGGACGGCTATTGAAACTTGAACCTAAATAACTAGAAAGCTTACCATCTGTGAATCGAACCAATAGATTTTGGAAAAAAAAACAAACACACTGATAACACCATTCGATAGTGTCGCTAATAAGGATTAAATTCTGGGAAGTAATGATCTGTCATTACTACGACGTATGTATTTTGTTCCGTAATCAATGGGTTCGATTACTGGAATATTGATAAGAATATAGATTTTTCAAAAATCTAATGGTGCAGTTTCAGTTTTCATCAAAATCGGGTTCGAGACTCCTGTTAGTATTTTTCTCTATTCCTCATAGTTTCGGAATTGGCCATCCACGCCCACTTGAAAAATTCACCCTGTTTATTATAGCAATCAGTGTATCTACATGTAAAAATATCGAAATCAGTATTCGTAAAACCAATGTCTCAGTTTTTTTGTAACCGACTTCTGAAGCTAGAGTTTCTTTTCACTTTTTGGTGTTTTTTTTATGAAGTCGGTTTTATTTTTTGCAAAAAAGTTTTTTATTTTTCCATTTTTAGTTGTAATACCCTTTTTTTCTTGTGCATTAATTTTACATTTTTAACAATACATGTCATAGTAGGTAATCAGCTTATTCGCAATAAAATGGAACCTAAGCATATCTAGTGAAATTTGGGGATATTATACCCCTTCAAAGCAAACAGGCGTTATTATGTTATGTTATGGAATTGTGTAAACAGTACATATCCAAGCAATTACTGGAATTACGACGGACTTAATAATAATAAATTGATTTATTTATCCCAAATAAAACACACAGACACACAGTTCAAAAACAAGGCGGCAAAAGTACAACAAGCATAATATACAGTCTTTTGTGCACAGAGGATTTAAGTCTACAAAAAGAAGTCTATGCATACAAAAATAACAATGAACCCTGTCTCTTAAACTAGGAGACCTGTATCTTAAGACTACTCGCTGTCTATTATTGAAGAATTCTATTAGTATCTCCGCAGATTAGCATCAAATCATCACCAAATTTATACGGAGCCATCGCGAAATATTATTCTTCCAAACAAAAAAATAATCATTCAAATCTGTTTACAATTGGCCAAGATATCGCTGAACATACACACAACCTTCTTCTTTTGGAAGTCGGTTAAAAGTGCATATTCGTAAATTTGTTTTAATGGCTAGTTGGGAATTTTGGCGTCTTGCTAAGTTACTCAGAGTTTGGCTTTACTTCAAATTAAAATACCCCATCTTTCGCAAAAAGTTATTAGGTACCTATGTCATCCAACCATCCACCTCAGGCAATTTATTATTTTTACTCTTTGAAAACTCTTTTACGACCATATTACAATTTATTGCCTTATTTATTTTTATTGCAGCAATATCCAATTTGATTACCTATGTCAGTTAGGTACATCATATCATTTTGAAGAGCAGGTGCCTATTTTATAACTATCCTTCGTCTTTTGCCATAAAAATGAAATTATAGGTACTTATTTTCTAATGGATAAATACAGGGTAGAAGGACCACTGACACACAAACGTTTACCATTTATTCGGCACATCATTCTGAACCCCCACATAGCATTTTCTCATCGGTATTTAAATAAAAATCTGCTGTTTCCTACAAAAGTGCAATACCCACACGTCAAAATTTTGTACAGTTTTTTTTTTTTTTTTCTGTATTTTTATGTGAACCGAGGAAGGCCTAAAAACGCTGGCGTAACGACTTAGGAGTTTTGTGGAGGTTTGTGTGAGATTGGCCAGAGAAAACCGCACGGAGAGAAGAGTGGAAGGCTATGGGCTATGCCTTATTTGCCCAGCAGTGGGACAATAAAGGCTGAAGAAAAAGAAAACATATATGTGAACCACCTGCAACTATACTAAATTAATATTCAATTGTATTTTATTTCATCACTAGAATAGTGACTCTCAAAACGACAATGAGAAAGAATTTTGAGGAAACCGGCATATCCTAGAACACGAATCGAAGACATGTGACATCTACCAAGCTGCACTTGGCGTGGTGGATCACAGCCCACTCACTCTCATAGAGAGAAGTTCTGTGTCTCAGCAGAGGGAACATTATACATAGCAACAATATAAGTAGGCACCGCTTCCATTTCCCTATTCAGTTATCTGTGTGAGTAAAGTAAACTTTACGGTATATCGGTCAAACTTTTATGGACAGTAGCTCCGTACAGTTAGCGATAAAAGTCGGTATAACTAATTCAGATATTATTATGTGTATCATCTGAATTGAAACGACATGATTAGATATTTTGCGTCTTATGCATTTCATTTAAGTTCAGCTAAGAGTTAATTAATACTCTTAAAATGTTTTCTTAATTATTATTTATTAATTCTTACCTTTTTTATTTCAATATATGGTCCCATTAAAATACTCGTAGGTGGACAAAATTAAAACACAGCGTTCAGTACGTCTAACGAAAGATATCTAAGCAAAAAAAAACTGATTAAAGTGATTTTATTTTGACCTGGCTGTGTTTATTCTATTCTTTTTTATTTCATTTTACATACGGTCTCGTTGAGAACAACGAGGCACTGCCAAGCATGAGCTCTTAGATACGATTCCTAGGTTTGGGCAATGTGTTATTGGGGTTTTTCAATAAGAATTTCTTAGAAGCAGCCTTTTTGTTTTTTCTGATGGTAAATCATCAAATGACTCCTCCCGCTCTGGGCTGAGCAGGAGGGAGTGTCAGACTTTTACTGACTAAAATCCATCCATGTTCCTTCATCGCCCTTTGTGTTCCGGGGCCACGGTATCTCTTTCGAACAGTCCCGCAGCCCCGGGTCCCGCAACCCCGTGAATTTGGGTTTGTACCCCGTTGATGGCAAGAAGCTCGTGAATAAACACGTGAATAAACATAGTGGGCAAAATGTCGGTTTTCTATAGGAATACTTCAGTTGAATCCTTTTCGGATTAGGTACAGGCGCGACTTTCTGCCACGACATTTTTTTTTTTTATATTGGTTAAGATTTTCAAATACTGTTTTTTTTTTTGCTGACCGTAGATACATTGATTTATTAGCGCAATTCCGGAAAGTAACATGTTTTGATTACATGTTTGCTGCACATGTTGATTCTGATATTGAGACATTAATTGGGTTGCTAACTTTGACGTGATGTCGAAATTACGCGTAATAGGGAGAAGGGGATTTTAAAGGATTGTAAGTGTAGCGTTATTTGATTGGCTCACATCATTATGTGTTTAATATCTAAACTATTTAATTGACCTACGAGTAAAAGAGTAGTTCATTAATTTACTTACGACTTGAGTTATCCTTGGCATACCATGCAGATTAGTATTGGCACATTTCTTGACCAAAATTGATAACAGGTTTGTTAGTTAGTATTGGACATAGAAGTAATTTAATGACTCAATTTCTATAATAAATAATCATATCGAGGGAAAATGATCGAAGTAGTACTAGTGTTGTATCTTTAGCATAGCGTTTTCACTGCTATGTTGGGTCGGCCTTCAGTCTAACCGGAGGCTGCTGAGTATCAGTGTTTTACATGGAGCGACTGCCTATCTGACCTCAACAACCCAGTACTAACTGGGTCATACTACTTAGGTAAGAAAGAATTGTTGTCACTGACGAAGGTATACAAAGGATAGCCGGTACCAACGGCTTTACGTGCTTTCCGAGGCAGGGAGGAAACTTGATGATTGGTGAAGATCGGCCCGCGTTTTCTTAAGGCACGAGTTCGAGCTTAAGATGGTTCCTGTAATCTTAGGTTGCGTATTCACTTTCCTTGTAGTAGCAGCTATGTTCCTGGCATTGGCTTGTACATTATGTAAGCAATCATAAAGGACATGTGCGTCTCACAGTTTGTTCGAAAACATATTGGATTTCCAGCATTACGATTACACATGCATTTGATATCAGCGACGAGGAATCTTGATGTGTTATTAAAAACATACATACATAGACTGCTAAAATCATAACCCTTCTTTTTGGCTTCGCGCCGTAGTCGGGTAAAAATAAAATAAAAACTTAAAGTAAGTTGTAACCTATTCATTTATAATAACTTAACTATAGAAAAACAAAGAACAAAACGTCATCTACTAGTAAAAAAATACGATACAATGTCGACCACAGACAATATACTAGACTATTCAAAAGTAAGTAAGTCGATAAGTACCTATATAAAAAATGACCTGAATATCTATTGAATCGTGTACCTGAAGGTGACGCAATATACATTTATTCTTACGAGAACTATTGTGTAATCTATACCATTATAAATCTCATTCATGAAATACTGGGAAGTATAAAGTTCTTTAGTTAGTTCCGGCAGTAGATAATTATAGTAAAAATGTGCAACCCTTGCATGAATATGAGTGTGACTGAATTAGTTGCATCCACCACCGGTGGTAGCAAATGGGAAAACAATTTCAACTGCCACCAATGAGGACAGTAATGTGGGGCAAATACGAATACAGGGCTGCGAGTGAATAAATAAATATCTAAGAGTTCATACTGACAAACAACAGAGGGTCTAAAATGGCCGCTTTATCAGAATCATAATATGAATCACGTTAAAAATGTAAAACTCTTAAAATGGACTTTGTGGTCATAACTATAAAGTCCATTTTAAGAGTTTTACATTTTTAACGTGATTCGTGTTATGATTCTGATAAAGCGGCGATTTTAGGCCCCAGTGCTGTTTCGAGTTCGAACCCAGGCAGGCGTATTACTTTGTGTAATTTCTTTCATCACCACTGTTCTCAAAACGGTGAAGGAAAACGTCGTGAGAAATGTCTTAGAAACAAAAAAAAATCGAAGACTTGTGACATCAACCCGCACTGGACCCGCGTGGTAAATTATAGCCCATTCCCCTTGAGAGAAGACCTGTGTCCCTGGCTGATATGCTATGCTTATGCTAGATGTTTACGGCTGGTACAATCTTTACTGTTCAACGTAAAATTTGACGAAACTGATGACAGTTTCGCTACCTTAACACGCATTATATCTTTACATAGCTGCAATGCAATAGGTACCTAAGAGTACCTACCTACATGAGATACATAAGTATCAATACATCACAGGTACTTCATACATGTGGGGTCTACATGTATAATGTATCGTTTCTAAGAACTTTATCTCACATAATGCTTGCTTATCTGAAAAGATAATAGTCATCAAGATCTATTTTATCTTATTTATATATTCAGAAAGATAATATATACCTAAACTACTAAGAAATAAACGCTTTATCTTTGTGCAGTTTGCTCAATCTTTTTTCTTTATTTTCAGGTAGTAAAATAGTGTTGAAGAGGAAGGAACTACTTCACAATGAAACCAAGATGGCGCCATACGATATCCAGGCGTAAGTTAAAAGGAACATTTTAGCACCTACATTTTATACAACGTTTGCTCTCAAACCGGTGAAGGAAAATACCGTAAAGAAACCGGCACGTCCTGGAACAAAAAAATCGAAAACATGACGTGGCATATAAGAACCCGCACTGGGTTTGCTGTGAAGATTATAAGTCCATTCGCTCTCACAGACAACAGGCCCGTGTCCCAGTAGTGGGAACACTATGTGCTGATTATGTTTGTGAGATGCCTTTAAAAAAATCATTAAAAAAATAACGTAATAATTTTGATAAAGGGAAACATATTTTCGGATTTGTGACAGCAAATGGCTGAACTTATTTACCGAATTGCCCATTTTCAGTTTTAAAGTTCTCAACATAATACTGAATAGGGACGTCTTGGCACATACCTAAGTGCAGACTGGAGGCAAGACGGAAATAGAACCGAGTAGCTCGCTCCAAGCATGTGGAATTTATTGGTTCCACGGACAATGTGCGATATTATATTATCCAATAGATTCCCTTGTGTTAAGCGCTTTGTCTGAAAGAACTTAATTACTCAGGGCATTATACCTATTGGAATATCAGAGTAATAAGTAGGAAAGCAATAAATAAATAGGTGCACGTACAGATAGATATCTAAGGAAAAGTATGCGCTTCGAGAATCGTCGCGTCGTCAATCTATGGGAGTACGATCTTTTGATAATTTGATCTTAATATATGAATTTTCACAACCCTAGTTCTTTGCTGTTTTGTTATAGCATGACAGCCAAAATATTTTTATATTATTTACTTGCCCCAGAGGTTAAGGCCTCGCCTCTCATGCATGAGGTTGTGGGTTCAAATCCGGGCAAGTACCAATGTGACTTTTTCGATTCATATGTACTTTCTAAGTTTATCTTGGACATCACAGACATCGGTGAAGGAAAACATCGTGAGGAAACTTGGACTTATAAAAGTCTGACATCGCCAACCCGTCTTGAGCAAGCGTGGTGATCAATGCTCGTGCCTTCTCTGTTGAGAAGAGGCCTTTGCCTAGCAGTGGGACGGTAATAGGCTGGTATTATTATATTATAAAATAATATATGTATATTATACTTTAATTTTGTGCAATTTTTTCTTCCTGGTTTAGCTGTACAATGCAGCAAAGTATTACTCCTAAAAATGTTAACCTAACCAGTCGAGTAAGGAGATAACCCTTAGATAGTTCTCATTAGCTCTATCTTTGAACCCCTCTATCTTTGATAAAAATCTTTGAACCCATCCTCCAGTTTCATCACCTACATATTAAACAGCAAATATTAACCACATGAGTTCGTTTTGTCCGCTCAGTGTTCCTAATTCCTCAGCGGTATGTCCTGGGCATCATGGGTCTACTGGCGGTGTGCAACGCGTATACTATGCGCGTCTGCCTTAACCTGGCCGTCACACAGATGGTCAACAATACGAAGAACGAGGAACAACATTACGACCCTTATGCATGTCCAGATGATAGCGAGATCTTAACGAATGGGACTGTTAGTTTGAGACCGGTGAGTGGTTTTTTTTTTAAATTACGTTTTTTTTTTCAGAATTAAACAATGCCTCGTTGCTCGAAGTATTACTGCTGAGGTTCGACCCCCAGCTAACGAAAGTGATTTTTTTCATCAAGATTTTGTAAGCAACAGCCCGAATTCAGGGGCTTATGAACGATTGATTGCAATTTGGCTTGGTCCCTATCACATACGCTTCATGGTGATATTTGTGGAATTGGTTGCTCATTCAAATACAACCAGAAAAGTATCTTCACACGAGATATTGTAGCAAGTTTCTTGCCGTCCTCAAATAACTTTTAGCACGAAATTATTATAGTATAGTAGTGCGTAGCAACTTTAGATCTAAATCAAACAGAACTAAAATAGTTTCAGTTTTCAAGTTCCATGATTTAGTAGCAGAACCAACTTTTCTCTTTGTTTCTTTTATCTATTAGTTGTTCAGAACTATTGCACAATATGCTGGTTTAAAGTAGATACAGGTTGATGTGAAGGGCTCAATGTTATCTTTTGAGGCCTCTACTTATTTTATCTTTGTTATTGAAACACTAGGATAAAGGAAATAATATCTATGTTGCTCTGTAAACAAATGATTGAGGACAGTTTTACTGACACGTGTTAGTCGTAAAATTTATTTAATTATTCACGATGTTAATCTTAATTCTGACTTTTGTTTCGATGACTATTTTTTTCCTGTGTATGTTGTTATTGTTTGTACAAACATGACTTTGTAAAGTTTGACAATAACAGAGCACTTACATTTCTGTTTCGCTGTAAAAATATTTGTGAACTTTATGCTTGTACAATAAGGTTGTAGTTACGATGCAACCTTGCAACTGTCGGAGATAAAATAACTGTGGAAGAATTGTACACTGATATTAGTTAACACGCATCTTTTGAGTTGAAATTAATTCTCGTTTATGATATAACAATAACTCGTAGTTCTGGATATAAAGGCAAAAGTATTTTGTTTCTGCAGCTTCTTGCTCACCAGCTGTGCTTTATGTGACTTGGGAGCATATCTATTATATATAGTCCTCCTTACCATTTCTGTAACGGCGACCCTTTAAAGCTATTATTTCCTTGCGTGTGCCCTTATATGACTGGCCAGACCGAATTTGCTTTTGAATACCCGGTCACAACTAAAACAGTAGAGTTCGCCAGCATATCTATTATACTAATATAATAAAGAGGTAAAGTTTGTGAGTGTGTGAGGTTGTAGGGGAATTATCCCCTACAACCTCACACACTCACAAACTTTACTCTCTCTTGAACTACTGAACCGTTTTTGAATATTCTTTCACTAATAGGAAACTACATTATCACCGAGTGCCACAGGCTATATTAACAACGTGCTCGTGGGATAATTTCTGACCAAAACGCGAGCGAAGCCGCGGGCAACAGCTAGTCTTCAATAATCTATTGGGCACACATCGAGACTTCAATCTGTTATTGAGTATTCCTAAACAAAAGCCTTTGGCTAGATCGGTAGTTTCGTCGTAATGCCTTAAACAAAGCAGATACACGATTCTGACTCACGTGACTGTTTGGCAAAGTGGCACCTACGTTACAATCGCGGATTCGCATGGCCGCTCGCTTCGCTTAGGACACGGGCTTAGAAATTGAGCGTGATGTTTGCTACACAATAGTAATAGGTTTTGCCTACATTGACATCATCGGCCATAAATTCTTCTAAAAAAAATGTTAAAGTACACAAATTATACTGGTAGTACGCACGACGACCAATAAAGCTATGCTACCAGTATATGCTGATATCTCATTGTACGGGATGCTCATACAAAGCGAGGTCAGGTTATACTGGATAGGTATAGCTTGATATATCGCCGTGTGCCGTGTGTCCATAAACAAAAAAAAAACCTAGTTCACACCATCGGCGATAAGTCGTGTGTTTTTCTTTCAATTTGAACATCTATGAGTATGTGCAAATACATATTTAATTTAGAATCGTTTTTGGGTATTTTCCATTTCCGGCCATAAACTATTTAGAGCGTACGCTAAAATACGTGCGGGTGCGGGTGTATTGTAAAATGTATGAGCAGCGCTAATAGGCGCAGGCCCGTGCCACGGGTTTTCTAAGGATAATTTAACAGGAACCCGCGCGAGCCTCCCCCCCCCCATTTTGCGTATTTAGTATTTAAAAAAAGGACAGTCCATCAAAATCTCATAGCAAAGGCACTTACAATAGGTACCTATACACTTACAATAGATACTTTTAATATCTTATAAGTATTACTTTCGTATTTGTTTGAATATAAATTAACTATTGACGTCCACTGCTGGACATAGGCCTCCCCAGAGGGGAGGTTTTTGCCATAATCGCCTGGCTTGGCAAGCGGGTTGGCGATCGCAGTACGATTGCTAAAAAAGTACAGAGAACGCTGCTGCCCATTCTCTGATAAATCTCTTAATCGCCTCTTACGACACCCACGGGAAGATATATGATGGTGCTATTCTTTACGTCCGACACCATACAGTACTCAAGTACACGATATAACATAACATTACGCCTGTAACGTTAAGCAGAGGTGTAGGTACCTGTACCAATGCCTCATCGGTTTAGAATAACAGTAAGAGGTCCAGGATTCAATTTTTCCTTCCTTCTTGGATTATTGGGATTTTCTATCATGGAATTTCTCAGTGGCATTCCGAAGCCTTCATTAGTGCCCGATTGATCGCAATAGGCTCGCCCCCTATTACATGGGACGTAATCATTGCTAGCGAAGTACCTATACTGTAATAACAAAATAAACCAATCACTTTGATAAACTGATAGGCAGGCCAAATAATTGCATTTTGTCTATTCTATACAAAATTATCTATTGTCATGTTAAATGAAAATATTAAGTGTAATTTCAATTATAACAGAGCTTGAAATTACACTTTATGTTTTCCTACCTATTTAGAGGAGCTCGTGGCAAAATAATAATAGCCGTTAGGTTAAGCCGCGCTTGCCTAGGTTGGTCGGTGGATGGGTGACCGCCCATTACATACCGAGTTTCCTCCGTGCCTCGGAAAGCACGTTAAGCCGTTGGTCTCGGCTGTCATTTGTAGATCATTGATAGTCGTTACAGGTAGAGTCAGTTACCCAAAAAGTCTGACATCCAGTCTTAGCAAGGGGTATCGTATTACCCAGTACTAACTGGGTTGTGGAGGTCAGATAGGCAGTCGCTCCATGTAAAATACTGGTATTCAGCTGCGTCCGGTTAGACTGGAAGCCGACCACAACAAAGTTGGGAAAAGGCTAGGCAGATGATGATGTTTCTCTACCTATTTTTTTTTTTTTAATTATTTCTTTCATGAGTACAATATCAACGTTATAATAAATCATTCATAATTTGCCCTTATCCCAATTAATTTGGGGTCGGCGCAGCATATCTTCTTCTTCCATATATTTCTCCATTACACGTCATCGCAGCAGCCACCTTGTAATCACTAATAACATTTTCTTTGATTTCAGCACGCAATATTTGACTGGTCGGAGTCCACTCAAGGGTTGATCCTCAGCGGGTTTTATTATGGGTACGCCATTACCCACGTCCCTGGGGGTTACTTAGCAGAAAGATATGGAGGGAAATGGACTCTGGGCATTGGCCTGTTGAGTACGGCCATATTTACCTTGCTTACACCTGTGGTGGTGAAGGCAGGGGGCGCCACCTGGCTGTTTATCTTGCGAGTGCTACAAGGTATGGGCGAGGTAAGTGAATTATAATGTGTTTTATTTATGATCTCGTAAGTGGGGTATAAGTGAAATAGAGTTAACTTTATTATGCTGTATGTTATAATTTATTTATTTTTTTGGTCGTGAAGAGTATCTGCCTAGCGTTTTACCAACTATGATGGGGCCGGCTTCCGGTCTAACCAGATGTAGCTGAACTCAGTCATTTACTGTGGTGGGTGTAATAAGACCTTTAACGAAGCTGAAAGGCTTGTTCTCCCCGTTATTGCGATCATTTTTTTGTTGTAGACCACGCCTTCTAGTTACGGATTTATTGGGGGTCAAAGTTCCAACTTTTTAATGTAAGATTTTTACTTTAAACACGTCCACGACCCTTGTACTATTCAATCCACCCATTAGCACAATGCTTTGAGTAGGATGTAACATTGAGTCCTACCGTAAAACATGAATTTGCACCCAAAAAAAAGTCGTTTCCCAGCAATAATTTTTGCGTAAAGTTACTTAGTTTGATGTACATAATGCTTGGTTGAGGGCTTCGTGAAGGGTGCGTTAACACCTTGTATTGTTTAACCTTGAAGATCGATCCTTGGGGATGTTACTATTTAACTACGAGCCCTTCCAGAACGTTACACGCAAATGGGCATTTTACACTAAGCACGATTTTTTGTAGTTTTGGTACGGGAGTTAGTGCTGTACCTTTACTAATTACTAGCTGTAGCTAGTCAGCAGGTTAGTAGCTTGGATAACTGTTACCAATGCTTTATCCTGACTAACCTATTGACCATTTATCTTGAAGTTATTTTATAACTCTGAACCAATTTAGTAACAATAGTGCGCAATCTATTTTTCATTATAAAGTCTTTAATATTAATAAAGATAAGAAGGTGTATTTCACGATTTTCAATGACGTTCCTCGCATTCCTGCGTATGGAACTTACCTACATAGTAGGCACCTATGTGCCAGACAATGCGGCTGACCACTTATCATCCTTAGGCCCTTCGTAATAAGGTTGAAAAGTAGCGGGTGGGTGACCCCACCCGCCAGTGTTCACAAAAGGCACCTATACATATTCTTTTAATTTAAAACCAACCATGCGAAGATTACCGTAGTAATTTTATTGTTTGCAAATCAACAAGATTAGGACTTTGTGGATACAGCAGCAAAAACATCTTATATGAGAATATTTTACTACTGCGTAAATAATGAGTGGTTGGGATGCCATTGTTGTGAAGAACAATACGAAAAATGTGACGGATTTATTATTGTTCCACTTTGTTCACGTTGTAAGGGAATCCAACTTTGTTACATACTCGCTTTTGCCTCCAGCTTTGGCTCTATGCTGGCCGGAAATTATCCCGCGGATCCACGGTACATGTTTCATAATATCAGCCTAGTAATAGGCTGGTATTATTAGCCCCACGGCAAAGGCCTCTTCTCATACAGAGAACGGTAAGGCACAAGCATTGATCACCACGCTTGCTCAAGACAGGTTGGCGATTTCAGAGTAATACTAATTATAAGTCCAGGTTTCCTTACGATTGTTCCTACACCAATGTCTGTGATGTCCACGATACACTTATGAATTGAAAAAGCACATATGTATTGAAAAAGTCACATTGGTACTTGACCGGATGTGAATCCATAAACTCGTAAATGAGAGGCGAGGCCTTAACATCTGAGCCATCAGGACTTTTTTACGGGTACAAACCACCGGGATTTATAGCATAATTACCTAACTCATGTGATCGTCTACGTGTGTACTTAATTTGAATGGGGAAGACCGTTAGAAGCTCATTGTAGATGGCGCGACCATAGCTAGGTCCCAATCTGACCAATGAAGTCAAGCTATTTTTTATCATATAAAATGTTATTATTTATTATCAGATTTTCAACCAATGACTATGCTAGGAACCAGCTATGCTAGCGCCATTAGTTTCACAGTTTCCATCATCATTGAAATCTGATCAGCGTGCTGTTAAGATCTATAGTACTAGCCAGCAACAAAATGTTTTAATGAGTCACATTGAGCGCTACCGTAAACCGTGATATGTAACACAAAAAAAAAAAAAAAAAGTTTCACAGCAGTATTTTTTGTGCAATGTTGCTTAGTTTGATGTACAGAATGCTTCATTGACGGCTTGTGAACGATCCTTTTAAACCCCGTACAGATGGTAGTGTCGCATAATCGTTTGTCGCACTAGCGTGATGTCGACCTTCAGTTTGTCGCACAAGCGTGCATTCGAACTTCAGTGAGTCGCAGTACAGTTATGTCACACAAGCGTTAATCGCGCTTCCGTTTGACGACGTCACGTTATACAGTCTAGTGGCCCTATTCTTTAGTTAATTCCTTTTCGATGGAACGAAAATAAGAAGACAACTTTTTTACCATTTTTAAATTCTTTTCTTACATTAAAGGGTAGACAAATCAATTACAGTTTAGGAACATTCAACAAAAATATGTATTTATTTGACGCTTAAAAATACATGTTACATGCCAATCACAAAAAGAAAGCACACGAGTGTATTACCACAAATCTGATCCTAACCCCCAAACTAGGTCTGGATCTGTCTTTTAGGGGTCAGCGTTCAGCCATGGGTTCTATTTTATTCTATTCACCTATGTCCCTCTGCTGCAACACGCTGCAATACGCTGCTAGATTCCTATAATTTTAATTTAACGAAAAGTGACAGATCGGCCATCAAATCGTGCAAATGCATTCGCAGCCTTGTTTTGTATCTTTTCTGTCTCTACTCCGCTCACGAATGCAACTTAACTCAAGGTTGCTGCACTTTTAGTTTTACGAAATCCAGCTTCTGGTACATACAACCTCGAAGACTAGAAGATAGAAGGCCGAAAATATCGAAATTAAAAAAAACAATAAGTTCTCTAATCAGAACAAGTAAGTCAAAGTGAGCAATGCCATGTAATGCCATGGTATCCTTTCAAATCGCACAAAGGACGGTTACATCAAATTTATTCAGTGGGTGAAGGTATATTTAGGAACCAACACATCAAAACGCTTGGTTGTAACGCTCATTAAAACGTAATTTATAATGGCCGACCTCCACTACTGAACCTAGGTGGATTCCCAGAAGAATAATAAATTCATGAATTATAAAGGATCCGCTACATAGTGGCCCACGGTTTAAAGCTACACAGGCGTACTTAGCTTCGTTTTGTACTTACAAACAATTTACACTTGTTTCACAAAGCGATTTTCTCGTAAAAAAAAGGTTTTTACTTTAAAATAAGACCTATTTCGTAAAAGTATAGCTTTCAAAATACTATGTTCGTGAAAAATTAAAACGGTAATCAATACAGGAGGAGAAAAATTATTTTGAATTTTACTGAGTGTATACATATTACGGCTCGTCGCTGTACTGCAGGTTTTTTTACAATACAATGTTGGCATCACACGGCACGTTCATACAACATTTTTAACCGACTTTCTTCAAAATTATTATTTTTTATGTGTGTTACCTGATATTACCTATTTTTTTTTTATATGAAAGGATATACTTTCCGATTGGTCCCTTACAAATTTCCCCAAAATCAGTTCAGTGGTTTGGATTTTTTTCTTTAAATATAATTTATTTTCTTCTTCGGCTATGCCACGATGTCACGATGGTTCCTTAATAACAGCTAGTTACAATGTAAAAAATTGTGTCGTGACAAGAATTTGTGTGGTGTACTACAATTAAAAAGAGTAAAAACTTCCTAAATGACACTAAAAAGCCCAAAATAACTTTAATTTTGGAAGTCGGTGACTTTGCTGTTTCAATGACTTTTTGCCACCGACTTCCGAAAGTAAAGTTAGTTTAGGCTTTTTGGTGTCTTTTAGGAAGTCGGTAGTATTTTTCTGACTTGTGCAAGTCAGATAGGCAGACACTCCATTGAAAATACCTACTAGCAATCAGCTGCGTCATAAAAAAAGCCGACCCTAATATATTTGGTAAAAGACTAGGCCGATGATGATGCTGAGGTTGCAAGACAATGTTAAGTTATAAATGTTAATGTCATCAATATTAAATGACGTTCTTCATTTATTTCAGGGTCCTACAATGCCAGCCTTGATGATCGTGCTAGCCCGCTGGGTTCCACCTCATGAGCGATCAAGACAAGGTGCTCTGGTCTTCGGAGGAGCTCAAATCGGAAACATCTTCGGTTCCTTCATGTCAGGTTTCCTCATGGCTGGTGATGGAGACTGGGTTAATGTGTTCTACTTCTTTGGATGTTTCGGAATACTGTGGTTTTTGGCCTGGGTGAGTAGAAAATATTTTTCATGTTCTTCTTTTGCTCGCGGTTTCGCTCCTGTTATGTACGGAAATTAGGACCCGGGATCGTATTAAATGTATGACACTCGGGAATAATGTAGCTTCCTGATAGTAAAATAATTTTCGGAATCGGATCAGTAGTTCCGAAGATTACCCCTTAGATACAAACTTACAAATATTTTTTTCCTCATAATAATATTATGTAGTATAAATAAATATAGGTGCTTTAAATCACCCATGGGTCACCCGAAATACGTGAACTTTTAGTGATATAATATAAGGAGAAAGGTCGGGCTTTAAGCGTGTGCCTATTTTTACGTCTGTTCGCCAATTTATAGTGTTTCCTTTGGTTCTATCGAAAAGAGGAGTTTAGTTATTTATTTATGTATTATTTACCAAACTTTACACATTATTTATAGTGCCTTTTGAATAAAAGACAGGTACCCATACAAATAACATGTGAAGTGATTGCATTAAATTGGTTCCGTACTTTCTTCTCAAATGTAAATACTGTAGTATTTGAAAAGCTTAATAAAACACACACGCACACACATATTAATGCTACATGAATTTTGTCTCACAATCTCTAGTAGACGAATTAAAAATAAGTTAAGCCGTTGGTCCCGGCTGTCAATTGTAGATCTTTGACAGTCGTTACATGTAGTCAGTGGCCGAAAAAGTCTGACAACCAGTCTTACCGAGGGGTATCGTATTACCCAGTACTAACTAGGTTGTGGAGGTCAGATAGGCACTAGCTCCATGTAAAATACTGGTATTCAGCTGCATCAGGTTAGACTGGAAGCCGACCCCATAGTTGGAAAAAGGCTAGGCTGATGATGATATCTCTAAAAAATCATTAAAAAAAAAAAAAAACGAAAATGAATTTACACGAAAATAGAATATAGGTTTCGATAATAGTTATGATAAAACGTTGCAATTACCAGCGAGTAGAAAGCGGTTAATTACGTTTAATGGAAGTTACATGTATGATAGTTAGCAATCATAAATGTTTATTAACGATTTTAATCTACTTAATTGTCAAGAGGCTAGAACGGCACCGAAGGTGATCGACTGGTCTTTTGATCGTAGGTAAACGCACTTAGCTGGGTTGGTTATTAATAGTAGGTATAGTTTCCAAAGAATAAATAAAACAGTATGTTTGTAAAATAGCTTTAACACCCTACACATAAAGTCTAGTTAGTACTACAACTGGAAAAACTGACTTCAGCGATATTAGGTCAGCAATACCAATCATTCTTTATTTACACAAGATAGATACTAGATTCCCACGACATTTTTCCCTCGGATTAGTTGGCACACCAAAATTGGCATAGGTAATCAATTTGAGCAATGCCCTGAGGTCATAGCCTCTCAGAATTGGTACTTATTTAGAAATACCTTCTCATATTCTTTAAAATAACCTAAGGTCTTCAAGATATTGACAATACTCCAATTTCTATTCCAGAGTGTCCTCTGCTTCAGTACCCCGAACACTCATCCGTACATTTCTGAAGAAGAACTGAAGTATTTGAACGAGACAGTTACCAGCGCTGATATTCAGAGTGTGAGGGACCCGGTACCTTGGAAGGCAATAGTGCGCTGTGTGCCTGTGTGGGCACTGCTGTTTGCTGCTGTAAGTACGAGTAGTTATTCAGAAGTGAAGATTCTTCAACATAAGATATAAAACAATCAGTCTCTGAGTCCGCATGGTGGATTATGGGCCACTTCGCCTCAAAGACCTGTGCCATGGCTGGTAATGCAAAATTCCAAAAAAAATACAGTAATACTTTTGAAACTTTGTTCATTAAGTTCGTTTCAGTACTATTAGATGCTGATAAATACTACTGGCAAAGGTAAAAGAATAATACCATCATCATCATATTTATTCATCAAACTATTTTACATTGTGTTCGAATGATTATATAAAATAATTAAATTTCAAATCATAACGAAGCAATAATCAAATGTAACAAAAAACAAAACAAAAATAATATTACTGTCATCAATTAAAAAAACGATCACGTCAAACACAAAAGCACAAAAACAACCATGTCTATTCCATTATACGTGAATTAAGTGAGATTTTACGTAAATCAATTAGATTACTGTTTATATGTCCAACCAATATTGGGATACCTACCTAGAGTACCTAGGTACTGCTTGAATTTCAAGTTATACCGGGATCAGGTAGCTTTGCTCCATAGGCACCATTAGAACAGACTATTATTGATTGAATAAAAAATACCCTCCTGATCTGACACAGAATATTTTGTTTCTTTGTATAAACTTATAATCCTGACGACATGTCGAATAAAGGTGAGGTATTTGGAAAATATTCCGAAAAATAATTAACATTACAACAGCTCTCGGTCAGCGGACCCCAACAACACCCCCCTCCCCTCCCCGGTGATCATCATAAATTGGTGTGCGATTGGGTTCCTATAAAATACATTTTAGAAAAGTATAGAAATAATTTATTTGCATTGAATGTAGGTACATGAGTTGTTACAGTAGTATTTATTTGTTCCTGGTACATTCTACCATTTGGCATGCAAAAATTTATACATAAACAATTTCTTACATTTTAATGGAACATCGTCACGTTTGTGGGCGGGGTGGGGAGGGTCTTAGGTTTTCCAAGACGTCGATATTGATGAATGATATCAACATAATTAACATAGAAATGATGGTAATCAACAGTTTTGCTATTTTTAACATTTTAAGAAACTTTGTCTAACTTTGATCGGCTGTACCTCCATTAATATCAGGTTTGAAAATCGGGTTCAGCAACGAAATCTAATCTTCTTCAACTTTGTCGTGCAATGTGGTACACAAAATGTCCTTAATTTATGAGATATAAGCGAAAAACTGAAAAAAAAAAGTCATTAAAAAATGAGGTTTTTCTCCCTAAAGCTAGCACAGAGTTCTCGAGGTTGAAAACGAGGATACTACCCCCAAAAAACCTGTAGTTCCATTAAATGCGGAATACTTTCCAGGTTAAAATACATAACTGCTGGACTATAATACAAATCCATCTATATCAGAAATTGTTTATTAGGAACTGTTTCTACCGACCGACAGCCTCCTGCGCGAGGACATTCGAACAAAGCACTTTATTCCCGCAAATTGGATAGTAATTAACGTTTACGTAAGAAAAAGGTTCCTTTGCTTAGCCATTTTCATAGAGAAAATTAATTGGAGCAGCCATTGTTTAGAGGATAGCGTGGTACGCTGCTAATGATTTTCTATTTGTACAATGGAACTCTCATAAACGTACAAATATTAATGTTATTTATAATTATGTAGGTAGTAGCTTATGCCCGCGGCTTCGCCCGAATGGAATTTGGTATTTGTCCCACGGGATCATGGTACCGGGATAAATGTAGGTATCCTGTGTGTTAGTTAATTCAGGTTCCAAATCCGTTCAGTAGTTTCAGCGTGAAATAGTAACAAACATCCATCCATCCATCCTCACAAACTTCCGCATTTATAATATTAGCTTATGCCCGCGGCTGAGACCATCAGAAAGAATCAACCACTTCATACAAAATAGTTCGAGAAAGTCACGATTATTAATGTAAGACACCCTTGCTTGAAATATGACAACGTCAAATTTACTTAGCTTTAAATATGAATGATTGGTTTTAATTAAAATGAATTACTTGTAATTGTCAATGAAACTTAAATTTATTATGATTGATGATATCTTCGAAACTATGCATTTTTGGATCACATTTTCTCGATTTTTTTGTTTTATTTTTACTTATAGAATATAATCCTAGAGTTATGGGATATAAAAAAAAACACGTTGTATAACCATTCAATTTATTTTAATATTTTCCATTTCTATTTTCAGGTTGGCCACGACTGGGGTTACTACACAATGGTGACAGACCTCCCTAAATACATGACAGATGTCCTCAAATTCAACATCGCAGCCACGGGTACTTTGACAGCGATCCCTTACCTCGCCATGTGGATAAGCTCCTTTATATTCGGCTGGGTGTGTGACGTGTGTGTGAAAAGAAAATGGCACACGATTAAGACAGGAAGAATTATTCATACGACAATAGGTAATGTATACATTTTGCTTTAAAATAATATACCAGTTTTTGAAGTAAAAAGTCGTTGATATTGTTTGCAAGGCAGACTGTGCTCTGTGGCTCTACATTTAAGGCACACTTTCACATACTCTTGTATGTACAGTAACGTTTCAATCCTTACAAAGAAATACAGGCTAGCTAGACATAGCGAAATTAATGTAAAGCTAGCTCAGCAGGCTAGCAACGCATACTTCAATAATTTCAAAGCTAGAAACTTGACCTAATAACAACAATGTGGTCTGCAATGGCAATCAGAGGAGAACTTTACTCAACTATTGAGTTGGAACCAGACTGCCCGAGGCTCCATAATTTGATGTTGCAACTACGATTTGATTTGTATTTTTGGTTTTGATTTGATTTGTGGTTTAGTACGACGTAAGCCGACTGCTAGTAAGCAGTCGCCTAATTGAGTGTAACTTCCAATAATAGACGAAAAAAAACTGTAATATTTTCGTAAAATGTTCCCATATTTTGGATTTTGTTCACATCAATACTACAACTGATTGAGAAAACTTTGAAAGAAAGAATAAAGTTTATTTGACGTCAATTCCTACACTTAATAAAAAAAAAGATAAAAAGTAAAAAAAATGAACGACGCATTAAAAACTAAAAAAAGAGAAAATACTTAGTAACAACCCGCAACCCGCCAATCGCCAAAAAGATACCAAAGGTCTCAACTCAAAACCAATTTCAATTTGAACCCTAACCAAAACCCGCAGTGTCAACGCCACTGTCACAGTGGCAGACAACGACACGACATTTCCGCCTGTTACCATTATCAATAATTATCATCTGTGCGGTCGCCTTCGGAGAATCACCTTTTCGGACTGTATTCCTTAACAATCGCTTCATATAAAGGGTGTAACAAGACCCTTAACGAAGCCGAAAGGCACTTGTTCTCCCCGTCATTACGATCATTTTTTTGTCCTAGACCATACCTGGAAACCAACTAGTTATGGAGATAATGGGGGTTAAAGTTACAACTTTTTCTCAAGTTTTTTTCTAAATACATCATAATAACGTAAGATTTTTACTGTAAACACCTCCGCGACCCCCATACTATTCAATCCATCATTCATCCACATTGAGTCCTACCGTAAAACGGAATTTTTCACCCCAAAAAAAAAAGTTTACCCAACAATAGTCTTGCGTAAAGTTACTTAGTTTGATGTATGTACATCATGCTTGTACTCTTTATAGCACACGGTTTAGAAAATAGACGGGTAGTAAATCAAGCGTTAACAAAAAGTTAAGCTCCTCTCCGCGCCAAGTACACAGTTACCCTCTCTCTTTCGTCTCTCTCTCTCTTTCTTTTGTGGAAAGTGTGGTGAAGCTATAGCATAGCATCGCTATTGTAGTGCGCCTGGTATGTTCGCGGAGGCGAGAACGGACGGCTTCCTTACGATTGTGCGCAAAAGGGTACCTATCTTGTCACAGCGTGTGCGAGGCGGTAGCAACGGCATCCTGCAGATGACTGTATCTCGTACGAATTGCCCTCTCCAAAATAAATGGATGTGCATTGTTTTGGGCGCTCACTACCTAACAATTTTTTATGTCCAATACTAACACAATTTTGATTTAATTTAATTTTATGTAATGTATAAAATAATGTGCAAATTGATTTGAATTTAATGTATTGTATGGATTATAATTATCTGAAATAAATGAATTAATAATAATAGCTGCATGATACTAAAAGAACAGCGTGGCCACTGTTTTTGTATAAATTGACTATATTTTGCAGTAAACATGTAAAATATCAAACGTCAATTTTTGGAATTTTAATGATGAGTAAACACCAGTTACGCGTCGGGGCTGATACACACAATTTTGAATTGACAAACACAATAATTTTATTACCTATTCTTCCGATTATATTAGAAACAGATACGTATTCTCCATTTATTGATATTACTACGCTATCGAAACTCATATCCGTACAATAATACATCCTGAACTAACTTCGAAACAACAAGACACTAACACAGATGACTTCTACGTGTTTCTTCGACATTGTTCTTTTATATATTATTGCGGCACGTTTCATAAATTCCCTGACATTTGTTCCAGCTGCTACTGGGCCAGCAATATGTATCATATTGGCATCGTACTCGGGCTGTGATCGGTTCGCCGCCGTTGCTTATTTCATAGCCTCGATGGCGCTCATGGGAGGCTTCTACAGCGGAATGAAGGTAATAAAGCAATTTTCCGATATTATTACCCTTTTAATGCGCCTGAAGTGATGCTTGTGGCTCGCTTGGGAACGATTTATAAGTTTTTTTGGAGTGTAAAATTGGATTATGCAGGTTAAATGGGTGTAAAGGTTTAGTCATTATTATACAGGAATTGAGTAATAAATTTGAAGTACGACCCTTCTGAGAACGCTCATCATAATAAAAAAAAAAAACGTAATACGATTAATATACAATATACGGGGTGGAACGAACACCAAAGAGAAAACGGTTACCACATATTTAGTACCTACACAAAATTTTCATCGATTATTTAAAAAAAAAACAGCTGTTTCCTACAAAAGTGCAATACCTACACGGTCAAAATTTATGGAACAGCAGATTTTGTTTTTTTAATAACCGATGAAAAGGAGATCACCCAGCACCCATACATTGTTGGGCTATTTTCAAAAGTAGCCAACAAAAATAAACTAACAATTTGGATAGAGCATGACATAATATATTTTTTTAATTATTACACAGTCGTAAGTCGATCGGCAGATCTCCCTTCATTAGGGTCTTCAGGTACCAGTAGCTTTTATATTATAGAAATCACTAGGTACTATTTATTTAAAACTTGAGTATAGAACTTGGATGGTTTAATAAAAAATATTAATATCCTTATGCTCTATTTATTGTGTTTATTTGAGGAGGCGGTGAAAAAAAAATTACCCTAATCTCGGTGAATTGACTTACGACTTAGGTGTTATAGTAAAACATGTTTATTATGATAAGCTCTATCCAAATAATAAGTTTATTTTTGTTGGCTATTTTTGTTGTTTACTTTTGAAAATAGCCCAATCTGGGTGATCTCCTTTGTGTATCTGAACTATGAACTATGGACACAGAATGCTGTACTGAATACGTGGTAACAGTGGTAGCCTAGTGGTGTGACCGTCGGACTGCCAAGTCATAGGTCTCGAGTTCGAACCCAAGGCACGCACCTCTGATTTTTCGAATTCATGTGCAATACGCACATGAATTATTATTAAGTATAATTATCTCTTGCTCCGGTGAAGGAAAACATCGTGAGGAAACCAGCATGCATTAGAGATATTTCTTGACGGCATGTAAAGCCAAGTCAGAGGCCCATGGGCGGCCTAAAAACTCTGACGCCAGGTTAGGCACTAACCACACGATAAAGAGAGAAAGAATACGTGGTAACCATTTTCGCGTCGGTGTGCTTTCCACCCTGTAATACATAAACATATTAGTGCACCATAGTGCACCTACATTTCACCAATTATGTTTAAGTCCCATGTATCTGGGGGTTAGCTATAGGATCGCTCTCTACTCAATATTTATTTCACACATACAAAAAAATACGTGTTGCGTCCATAAAAAAACTTGCTACAACATAAATACATAGTTTTAAGTTTCTATTTACAAACATATTTTTTATTTTATAAATGTAGGTTAGTAAGGTATATATATTATCTATGGGCAAACGTAGCCTGAAAATAAATGGATGTTATTGTTGTTGTATAACACTTTCGCCTATCTTCACCACTCGGTGGGGCCAACGGGAACTATTTTTAATGTTTTTATCAATTCCCGTTGACCCCACCGCCCGTAGCCCCACTTGTGGGGCCAACGGGAACAATTTTTAATTATTTTCATCAATTCCCGCTGACCCCACCAGTGGGGCCACGGGCGATGGCGTCAACGGGAATACACCCTACGAACTTAATCCATTCATTTTTATTTTTTCTTAATAATATTCTAATTCCATTATTCCGGTTAAAGCTTCAGAAACTTAAGAAGCTTTTCAAGATAAATCTGTAGATGACAGTACTACTTTATTGCTTGAGAAACAGGAGTGTGACCCGAATTTTGATGACTCCCGTCTTATAGGGTCACGTATAAAATTGTATACCTTTGATATTTTCTGTTGGGGAGCGTCGGTATGAGAATATTTCTGTGAGCAAACTGCTGATGAAATTGGATTTCTCTCTTATCTTTGCGATATTGATATAATACAGCGTATATTGGAAATGTGTGGTACAGACCACGAAAGTGATGACAAACCTGGACTACTTTTGAACCGCGGGACCAACACTGTAATCGGGAAAAAATAATTAGCTGTACTCGACCAAAATGTAGAGGTACGCTGTATAGAGACATCGATGCGCAAACTATTACCACTTATTCAGTATTTGATTTAAGATCTGTGTGGAAAATTTGCTTAGGTTATAAAAATTGCTGTTTCATACAAAAATATGAATCAGAATGAGAATGTTTATTTGTCACATGTCACAGCTGATTAATTTTTTTTGACCGACCACCCTGTATAGGTAATGCCTTTATATTATAAAATTCATCACTTGATTGAACGCTTTTTGCAATCGTTCAACTTGAGTTCCATTCCTAATCATGTGGCTATGATTGTACATTACCCAGTCAAGCGGTGGATTGATATCACTGAAATTTCATGCTCAAGTGACTCATAGCTCGGGCCAAAGCACACGACATTGGAACCGAAGGTCCACTCGATCCAACGTAGAATACAGGCACACGCACACATAGATGCGTACATTCGGGCATCCAAAAACAAATGACAGTCACGAGTGCACTTGCACTCGCTGTGTTTGAAGCTTGTCTATGTGTGCGTGCGTTTGCGTTCGTTGCATGGAACTGATCTTCTGTACCCATCTATTTCGTAACTCGGGGTTAAAGCACTTTGATTCCGAGAAACACCTATCGATTTGAACTTGGGAAACCCCAGTAAGGATCATCGGTACCTACTATGAGAACCATTTGTATATGGTGCGTCTAATTACACTAGTAGCTTAATAAAACTGAGACAATACTATGTATAAGAGTTAAATAAATATCTGTAACAGACTGACACATTAGAAAAGGTTAAAATTAGATTAGTGTAAAATCTGCCTGTTTTACAAAAAAAATACTGACAGAGAATTTCTAAGTTCAGGAAAGTTCAGTTCGAGTTTCACAGAAGCAGGCTCATGTGAAAGGCATAGAATACTGTGGAGTGCTTTGTAATCCATTTAAAATCTTTACTTATTATAAAACAAAGTCGCTCCCGCTGTCTGTACGCTTAGATCTTTTAAACTACGCAACGGATTTTCAGCAATAGATAGAGTGATTCAAGACGAATGTTTATAGGTATAAATATTATTAATCACTCCACACTGCCCCACATTAGTATCTACATTGCACCCGTGCAAAGCCGGGTCGGGTCGCTAGCTTAAAATAAAGTTTCAATACCTTGAAACTTCTCAATGACATTTTCGTCCAGAACTTTGCAGATTTAGAACTACTTTATTGGTTAACTATCAAAACAGTGCCAACAACCCAAAGAACTTACAAGACCTTTACCCACGTGAAAACATTTATTTCTGTGACGAAGGCAATTTGGCAAGACTTGAGCTTCACATTAATTCTTATGTCCGTAGGTAAACGCGTTGGATTTGGCGCCAAACTATGCAGGCTCCCTGACTGCAATGATCAACGGGACTTCCACGATCTCTGGAATTATTACGCCATATTTGATTGGGCTACTGACGCCTGATGTAAGTATTAACATGATTTTTATTGCTTTGTTCAGTTGGTCACACTTCAGTGGATACAATTCCAGTTAAAGCTGGCCTTTTATCCTATTGAAACTTCGTATTACGCTAGGCCAGCTCAGGATAATCCTGCCAGGGTTGCGGGACTGTTCGAAAGAGATACCGCGGCCCTGGAACACAAAGGGCAAAGGAAGGAACATGGATGGGTTTTAGTCAGTAAAAGTCTGACACTCCCTCCTGCTCAGCCCAGAGCGGGAGGGGTTATTTGATGATTTCCGATCGGTAAAAAAAAAGGGTATCTACGGCAGCCAAAGCTCAGGATAATAATAACAATAATGATAAAAAACCATTTATTTCGGACAGAATCCATAATTATAAGTGTTAGTAACACGCTTGCGAGCATTTGTGACGCACTACAATGGCGCGGCAACCCCAACAGCATTCTGAAGGCATTGTTATACTGAATTCATAGGACGTGGAAAAGTGCAAATAAATTTTAATAGACTTTATAATAGTGAGAAGACAGATTGTTTGTATCTAAAGGGTTCCTAGCGAAAACTTCGAATCACCATTTTGACCAAAACTAGGAAGGTTCAATACTCCATTAGTATACTTGGTACTTGGTGTCCAATGTTAAATACCTAACGGATTTGAAAATTATCCAACAATAATTTTTTGTTCGAAGATCAAGCTTTCATATCCAGCCCTTTAGTTATAGATTTCTATAAAACAGAAACACGTTGTATCAAAGTACTTTATAAAGGCACTGAAAAAACCCTTTGTGAAGCAACTTGGATTAGCCGGAAAACATACAAGATGAAGTTATTGGGGTAACCGGTCTACCCGAGACCTTTAGAATTTCGTTATAGAACCTCATTTTGGCTTAGATTTTTTTCTTTTGTATCGTCTTACCCTACATGAAATACTTTTATCGTAGGGCACACAAAAGCAAAATCGTCGACCTAATTCTAATATGGCGTAAGTCAAAATTTGGTCAACCAACGTAAGGTGTAAACTATTGTAGGGTTGAAAATTAATGGAAATTAAATAATGTTTGCATTAGAACATTAATTTTAAGTTTCCTAATAACTTTACAGAATTCAAAGGTTTTTCCGCGTCCTGGACAATTATATGACTTACTATAAAGTAAGTCATATAATTGTCCAGGACGCGGACAGGACCTCAATGTTGCATTTCGTCGACCTAATTCTAATAATTATGGTCATATTAGAATTAGCTCGACTAAATACAACATAGGCTGGCTAGGCATATTTTGTGGTTATATAAGAATCCAAATTCCTACCGTTTTCGGGTGAAGTTACAATCTTAGGTACCTTATCATAAATAGTCATAACTAAAACTTTGCTCCGCAATGCAAATGGTGCTTTAGATCCATGTTTCGTAGAGAATGTTTGAATCTGGGGTTTACGTAAATGCATCTATCAGAATAACAGCGCTGCGACATTATTCTTAAACTTCGTAGCAATATGCTGAGATATTCATTTGGCCTCGTGCAGGCCTAATCAACAATGTTTTTTAGGGTTTCGTGACTAAATGTTAAAAAAACGAAACTCTTATAGATTCGTTCCGTCCGTCCCTATGTCACAGCTATTTTAATTTTTTTACGTCTTTAAGTGCTATGAAAAAAGTAGGGGCGGCCGTTCATATAATTGACGATATGTAACAGAAGGTTGAACAAATATCTACGTATATAACTATGTGGGGTGGCTCTTGAAAATGGTATCGAGGTTCTTAAAATACTTATATCATACTACAGAAGTACGTAAATGATTAAATACGTAATTATTATTAGATACGTAATTATTAAATACGTAAATTTAAACTTCAGAATATCAACAGTAAAATATTCGTATTTCTAAATCAATGGATAATGAGATATTCGTTGCTTAAGCCGTAAAAATTGTGCTCCCCTTCCACTTTCTAATATTAAATTAAAGAAAGGAAAATTCTAAAAAAATGTGGGTTTGCAGAACGTAACCAGAACTTCCTCAGATTTTGTAGTAATACTTGCATTGAAGAAAGATTAATAAGTAATTAAAGATCCATCGTTTTTTCAAGTTCTTAAAAAACGTTGTACGAGTGAAAAATATATAAATGAAAACGACCAATCGCGTAACTGCCTCTTCCCGATTTTCAAACTTTGATAAAACCAAACAAATCATCTTCAAAGAAGCCTTGTCCTCCAAACTTTGTTTCGAACAATAAATGGGCCTTAATTATTAAAACGTTTTCGATTCGACTCAGTGTCAAGTTTCGTCAAGATGTCGAGTTTGTGGCTTTAATGCGAACTTCATGTCTTTTAGGTGGCCTCAATCTTGTTGACAGTGCTTTCGGTCCAATCTCTATTTATAGACAGAATCGATAGAGGTTCTTATCATGCATCGATTGGTATATTGGCAAAATAATGCAATTACGTGCTGCGAAGGACTTGTTTCCTTAATACGTTGGGAACTGTGTTTATATTAGCGCACTTAGGATGACCATCTGACTGGATTTAGTCCTTATATGTCTAGCTTTTTGGGCCCTATCTAGTATTCGTCCGATCGCGGCCTATTGATTCGGACTTTTTTGTCAGAAAATTATTGTAAAAGTCAAATGGCCAGACTTTGCAAATATTTGTCCTTTTGGGACTCTTCAAATGAGTAAATGGTAACCCTAAGCACAATTAGTATTATACCTAGACCTACCGTTTATTTATAACTTCTCCTCTTTTCCAATTATTTTCCAGGGAAGTTTTTGGTTACAAAGTTATTTCCTCATTTCCCAACTGAATATCTTTATTTTCTTTTGTTAACACCTATTTTATCTCTTTTGCAGTCAACATTGGCCCAATGGCGAATAGCGTTCTGGGTATGCTTCTCAGTCCTAGTCGGCACGAACATTGTCTACATCTTCTGGGCGGATGGTAAGCAGCAATGGTGGGACGACGTTCGACAGTACGGGTACCCTGAGGATTGGAAGCATGGGCAACTTAAGATGGCCAATCAAGACAAAGAGAAGAACAAAGAGAAAAAAAAAGCAATCGAAGCAAGGAACTCTTCGAAATAAGTTCAAGTGATGTGATTAGTACATTTTAAGACCGCAGGCTAGGAAAGTTAAGCTGATAAAGAATGACCGTTTGTTTTTGTAAGAGCTCTTTCCGATTCGAGTTTTTATGTAGACCAGATGAAGGTATTTGATAAGCTCTTCAAAACTTCGGTCAAACCACAGACCGGCTGGACCTATATTATAATATATACTTACTACAGTATATATTTTCTGACAGTGTTCATGTCATATCCGCAATTTCAATCCGGATTGTATATATTTGTCGACAAACTTATGAAAACGGCGCTGATAAAATAAAATTTCATTTCTCTCAGTGATGAAATATGATACCTACCTTCTGCGCTTTTTCTGATATTAGTACATTGTTTAGTCTGCGGCCTATGTCTTTAAAATAGAAATTTAATTATTTATAAGTAAGTAATGTGATTAGCTAAGTATTATAGCAATGTAGGTGATATTAATTGAGTGGAAGAGTGGAAGTTTATTCATTTGAGGCCGTGGTTTTCATCAGGCCCGAAGGCTGAGAAACAAAAGTTCCATTTCAGGCCCTATCTGAGGGACTTGGCCTAGAATTTTAATTCCGTTGCGATTTGTTTGGAATAAGGATTCATTTGAATTGAATGACGATTGGATTTCAAATGGGTTTTTTTAAACACCAATTGTAATTACCTCTGTTATACGTCATGATGATGGAATGTTTGTGTGATAATATTAGTAATACGATTTCTTTCAGTGTTTCTTTTTAAAGTGCAAAGTTCAGATTCGGGATAGTTCTAATTAATTGCTTCCAATTAATTCATATTAATTACCTAATAAACCTGAACAATGAACAATCAATCAATGAACTAATTGATGTGCCATCTTAAAATCAGTGTAGTTACATTAATTAACAAAATTGAAGTATATTTTATACGTCATTTTGCATATTTATTTTCATTTATTTGAATATAAATTCTTACTAATAAGCTTCTTGCTATTAAGCTAACTCCAGTTATATTAATAGCTTTTAAGACTCTGTTCTTAATTCAAATTCATATGTTGGCCGTTTTAAATCTTACAGTTAGATTAAATGTATTTTAGTGTTTTATGGAAAACTATTATAGCATCGTTTTAAATTCAAACTTGATGTCGTATGCCTTCTTTGGTATTATTTTAATAAATATGAACTAAACTATTTTGGTTACCTATATGCTTTTAAAGCATTAAGAAAACAATTATTATTGAGTTATCAAATAGCCATGTAAATGAATTAAAATCTAGTTTTATAAAATACACAAGTTACCTACCTATTTTAATAAATTTTCCTAACATTATTTGCAGCGAATGTGATATTTTTAGTATTTTAGAGTACATTGAATTAAATAGTCAACGAGTTATTCATGAATTAACAAATGAAAGATAATGTGTTATTTTTTTATAGTTTAAAATAAATATCTTTAAAACTATGCTTTCTCATTTTATTTACCCTCTTTTTAAATTTAAGTAAAGAGGCCTGCTCGTAGTAAAATGCCTGATGAAATTATTATAGCAATAATGTTACGAGAGAGCTTTTGCTAAGACTTAATGACTCATAACAGTCTTTAAAATATTATTTTGCGTAACTTCTATTCTTGGAGCACTTTATTTTATGACATAAATATTTAACTACAGTAATACAACTGACCAAAGGGGTTTAACGACCATTTTACACCGTGGGAGGATTAAGGTAGGTACCTATTCCTAACTCGCTTGAATGGTAATTATTTAATCTTGCTGCATGTACTCGCATGTTGTACTCTTACATTATAGAAGATGGATAAAAGGTAGAATACTGTTTATTTATTGTACCTACATCATGACAAATTACAATATGGTGGAAGGTACACTGACGAACAAACGGTAAATATTTATTCAGTACATCATTCTGAACAATATGTGTAAATATAAAAGAAAGTCGAGTTACTTACACTATTTATAACTCAAGAACGGCTGAATCGATTTGGCTGAAAATTGGTGGGGAGGTAGCTTAAAACCAGGAGACGGACATAGGATACTTTTTATCTTTTTTTATTTAGATCTATAAGTCGTCGCGTACGAAGTCACGGGCACAGCTAGTAAACATATAAATTCATTATGTTTATAACTACATAGACATATCAATTTATCATCGGAAAAAAAATCTGCTGTTTCCTATAAAAGTGCTAATCAACATTTATGGAACAGCTGTATTTTTTCAATTCAATTTCTATGTGACCCCATTTCAGAATGATGTACTGAATACTTGGTGCCTAGATGTCATTTCCACCCTGTATAGAATAATATTCTATGTGAGACAAAAGTCTGCCTGAGACTAACGGCCGTTTTCTATAACTTACTTACGTTTAACGGTTAGTTAATAACCTTACACTAGTAGCTATCGGGGTTTCAATAAACAAAGTTAGCAATGAATTGACAGGTATATCCTGTCCACGTCACTTATCTGTCTCTCGGAGGGTTGACAGTTGATGTTTCTTTAAATGTTTATCTGAGGTAACAACGTTCCGATAACTGTAAGTTATTGAAAACAGCCGTTCGTCTGCGTGAAAGAAGCATAGTCTATGGCATTCGGTAATAGTTACACTTTCTAAAAAATCCTCATCCATCCTTTTTCAAATCAAATCAATCAAATCAATAAAATCAAAATATTTTTATTTCACATAGGCCTATAGATGGGCAATAATAACAAGTCGACAAAAAGGTGCACGGTTCGGGTTGGTCGTTTCCGATGGAGAAGAACCGGAAAGAAACTCCATGGTTGCTCTTTTCAAATCATTTGGTGTTACAATACTCGTATTATCATGTTACAGCATTTGTACTTAAGTATGGGGGACAGAATAGGCCCGACATTATGTCGTTGCTTACTACACAAAAAATATAGAACAAGATAAAAAGTTAACAAGCATCTGGGAATCTACAAAGCCTACAATGTTCACACATTCACAAACAATAGATTCTTTTTTAGATTCGGTTGAATAGTTTCGGATACATCTAAACTTACAAACTTTCAATTAATTGGAATGCTTAGTATAGATTTAAAAGTCAAAATTGAAAGAAGACTGATGTGGAAATACCATTTCTCCCTTAGATATAAAAGCTATACTGTAACAGTTATTTCATATTGTACAATATAAGGCTTTTACCCTCAAGATAGACTGAAACTACAAAACGCCATATTTACACCTAGGTACTACGATCCCCACACACATGCAAGCCACGCCAGTATCGTGAGTACGCAATGAGTGGGGCCAGTGGTGGTCGCAAGCGCGACTGCTTATGAAGAGGTCCAGGGTTCGATTCCAAGGTCGGGCAAAGTGTTATTGGGTTTTTCCGAGGAGGAGGAATTTCTCGGCAGCAGCCACGGAGTCTGGATTTGTGCCCGGTTGATGGCAATAGAATAAGCATAATCAGCGTATAATGCCCCCACTGTTGGGACGGGCCCAGTGCGGGTTGGTAGATGTCACATGTCTTCGAATTTTTGGCTCTAGGACATGCCGACTTCCTCACGATGTTTTCTTTCGCCGCTTTTAGAGCAGCGGTGATGAAATAAATAACACAAAATAATGCGCCTGCCTGGGTTCGTACCCACGACTTACTGCTCGTAAGTCGGGGCCGCCACCACTGGGCCATCGTGCACCGCTACGAATAGGCTCGCCCCTTATTACAAGGGACCTAAACACCAAAATGAAAAGTGGGTGTTCTATTAGATACACCTCCGCCTAATCCTTCGGTGATTACAGGCATAATGCAGAAAGCATATTTCATGCAGGAAGCATATTTCATACTAAGTTTCTTTTTACTTTTGAACTATTAGTAAATATATCAAACATTAGGTTTCATTAAGTTGATGTTTTTTATACCAATTTCACATTTTGTTTTACTTAATTATGTTTAAAAATGTCTTCAAATAATTAATTTTAAGTTCTTGTTTACCTATTTCTAATTTAAAGTTTTTCTTTAGCATCTTGACAAAAAATGTAGCTACTAAAATGTTATAGTAAGCCAGAGAGGTGATCTGTAACTCAGGACCTTCCTACTTCAGACACCTTTCTCTATATAAGATCTCCACAAAACAGTGCCTGTAATTTTTGATGTCGAGAAAAATAAAGATTTATGATTATGATTATAATGTTTTGATACCTGACCGTCATTATTTAGCTGCCCTTTGCAAATTGCACCTTTTTTTTCGGATGGGAAAAAATCCAATAAACCCTCCCGCTCTGGGCTGTGCAGGAGGGAGTGTCAGATTTTTACTGACTAAAACCCATCCATGTTCCTTCCTTTGCCCTTTGTGTTCCAGGGACGCGGTAACTCTTTCAAACAGTCCCGGAACCCTGGCAGGCATCGGTCTTTTCGGACCCCTTCCTGTTTGCTGACATCTCTTTGAGGCGCGCGTGGAACACGAACGCGCCGTCGACACGGCCTGTCGTCATAAGACGGATGGACGGCGAGTAAGCCCATTACTCACCGTCCACAGGTCCGCGCCTACGGTGGCCGGGAGCCACCACGTGGCCCCCGATGCCCAGGGCGTCTCCCGCGGCGGCTGAGACGTACGGCTCTCTCCCTCTCACGGCCCGCCACCTCCTTCGCTAGCATGACTGCTTCGCAGAAGGAGGTGACGGCGTCCCATTCCCTCTCGCTCCTGACCATGGATTGAACCAGGGCTGGACACGAGAGGTCGCCGCCGCCGATAAGTTGCACCTAAATTAACCATTTTACAACTATAATAACAAATTAATTGTAGATCCCTTTAGTTACAAGATAACTAATCGTGTATTTAAATCGAATATCATGTATTCTGTACTGAGTGCTGAGTCTAGTCAAACGATGTGTGTTGAATAGTAAATAATCACTTAGCCTTGTCAATAGTAAATTATGTAAATATACTTTGCCGTTGTACTTAGGGTTACCTCACATTTATGTATAATCTAAACATGAATGATAAAACCAAGATCTTGTAATAATATTTTGATTGAAAAGAGTGTCCATGGAGTTTCTTGCCCATTCTTCTCCATAGAGATCATCTACGCTTTGGAATGAGCAACAAGACTAATTTGTGTCTGTGACTGTAGGTTCGCCTTTTTTGTTTTTCTGACATACAAAAGTGCCTAATATGGTCTAATTTAAATAAATGCTTTGAGTTTGAGTTTACCATTTTGAATTTTGAATAAACCTGACAAAATTACGGAATCGGACGGATTTTATTTGACAGTATTTATTTAGGTTTTGGTTTTATTTTTTAAAACCCCGTTAAATCGAATTATCGTCATCAGCTTACTGCAGTCCAGGGTTGGGCATAGGCTTCTCCAACCCCATTCACCTAGATTTTCAACAGCTTTCATCCAGCGGCTACAAGCCACCCTGCGAAGTCAAATAGTCCGGACCACTGCAAATACTGGACGGGAGTAAAAAGCTGGATATCTCCAGACAAATCTGGGTGGATGGTAACCCTAGTCGTATCATTTATTGGAATGAATGAACGAACAAGTTCGTGCATTAAATAATATTACGTTTCTATTATTAAGTTTTGTTTATTCCTGTCTTGCAGTGTAGAATAAATGAGTTGTATATTTGATAAATCATATTCAGTGTTAGGTACCAACTGTCAATTGTAAGCAATTGCTTTTAATAAGTCAGTGCAATACAATCTGTGTTGTCGTACACTGGTTAATGGAATGGTCGATTCAAATTACAGTTGTTGTTAATAGATGTGGTTATCAACACTATGTAGTAACCATCTCGTGTCCACATGCAGAAAAGATATGAAAACAGGGTTCGAAGAGATGATTATCGTGATAATTACCTGCTAATGAAAAAAATAAACTTCACGTGTATTCGATCACGATTTGCCGGTTTCGCGCGTATCCAAAAGTGGTAAGCTTTAACTTAAAAACACAAACATTTTGTTTAATAAATCAACAAACAAAGTCTTTAGTACATTAGTGTTGAAACTGAAGAATAAAACATTTAGTAATTAAACATGTCTTTCTTTAAAAAAAACAGAGATCAAGTTATGAATCAGCATTGATAACTAACAAGATAATAACAAAGAAAATAATAGGGAATATGCAAGTAATTTTTTCTTCACTTAAGGTGGAAGCGTCACCGCCGGGATCCTTTCTGACGGTAGGAGCGGTTTCCATCAGCGTCGAGTCGACGTTGAAGTACCTAGGACTCGTCCTCGACAGCCGGTGGAAATTCGTGGAGCACTTCCGACGTTTGGCCCCCAAACTGGAACGGGCCGGGGCTGCCTTCAAGCGGCTCCTGCCCAACCTGGACGCCTCCTGCCGGAGGATCTACGCGGGGATCGTGAGGACCATAGCTCTTTACGGGGCCCCGGTGTGGGCGCGTTCCTTGAGGCTGCGAGCCGCCCACTACCTGAACGTGCCCCAAAAGGTGGTAGCAGTAAGGCTAGTCCGTGGTTACCGCATGATCTCCCGCGAGGCGGCGAGCCTCCTTGCCGGATTGCCGCCATGGGATCTAGAGGCAATAATCCTCGCGCACCTGCACGAAAGGCGCACGGAGGCTCTACGCCGGGGGGAGACTCCGCTGCCGCGGCAAATTGCCGCTCAGCGGACAGACTTCCGGCGTGATCTCATGGCGACATGGAGAGAACGACTGTCGCAACCCCATGCAGGGCACGCCACAATAGTGGCGATAAGTCCCCTCTTTAAGGAGTGGCTTGAGAGGCGCCACGGCGTTCACACCTTCCGCCTGACGCAGGTCCTCACCGGATAAGGTTGTTTCGGGAAGTACCTGCACCGGATCGGGTGGGAGGAAACGCCCGGGTGATACCTTTGTGAGGATCGACCGGAGGTCTGCCCCGCGTGGGCGGAGCACCGCCGTGTCCTCGTAGCGGTGATCGGCGGCAGCGACCTCTCGCGTCTGGCCTTGGTTCAATCCATGGTCCGGAGCGAGACGGAAAGGGACGCCGTCGCCTCCTTCTGCGAAGCAGTCATGCTAGCGAAGGAGGCGGCGGAACTTGAGAGGGAGGGAACCTCACCTCCCAGCCGCCGCGTCGTCGGGCGTCGGGGGCCACGTGGTGGCTCCCCGCCACCGTAGGCACGGGCCTGTGGACGGTGAGCTATGGGCTATCTCGCCGTCCGTCCGTCGTATGACGACAGCCCGTGTCGACGGCGCGTTCGTGTTCCACGCGCGCCTCAAATAGATGTCAGTAATAGGAAGGGTTCCGCAAGGGCTGAGGCCTGCCGGGGCTGCGGGACTGTTCGAAAGAGATACCGTGGCCCCGGAACACAAAGGGCGATGAAGGAACATGGATGGGTTTTAGTCAGTAAAAGTCTGGCACTCCCTCCTACTCCACCCAGAGCGGGAGGAGTTATTTGATGATTTCCCATCCGAAAAAAAAAAGGTAGCCAAGGCTACCTTGACGATTCCACCTTAAATCAATAAAATACAGCACTATCAACCCAAGAAAATAATTAAACCTTAAGTTGAAGTATTGCTTGTCGCTCACTCGCAAAAAAAAACTCCCACAATTTTCTGGTGCCTACAGTTTAAACGTCCGTGACTGTCGCGGCCATTCATGTCATGTTATGTGACGTCATTTACCTCTGTCTCAGTCGACAATAAAGTCGGCCGTCCACTGCTGCGTAGGATGTACATACCATACATACAAGGAGAGGTTTGCTACGTTAGATGCGCAGGTCATTTGTTTGCCAGCCACGTATTATATATTATGAGCGTAGATGATGGTGTTGCCTTGCCTACTTTTGCATGCAATTTATGTAGGCGCCATAGTATAGTGTACTAACTGAAACATTACACAGTAGAGGCCCTCCTCTTCTTAAATTCATCATGATAAACAGAGAAAGGTTTATTATTATTTATTTTGCATCGAATCCTAATCATTTTTCTAAAATAAAAGTAGCCTATGTTAGCACTTATATAACATCAGCTAAATGTGTTTTTGTTATAAGTGCCGCATATATTTTCATATGCATTCAGTAAAAAGCTGTTATTTTGATAAACATACACTTCCATTTTATTTATTTGTATGTATAGAGTATAGATTTTATAAAGATTATCTAAAGAAAACCTTTAAAATAAATGCCATTCGCAGCTTAGTCACATGACAACTCAAATACATATTATTTTCAATTTTCACCCTTATTCACGCTCCATAGTGCTGACAATAGTTTACGCGGTCTAGTAGCGATTAAAATAGCAGTCAGTCCGCGCCTTAAGCGTAAAAGCTCCCGCTATGGTTGGTTACAATCATATGTCTACCGTATCCGCAAGCGTTACCAATTGTATTGATATTTTCGACTGTTCACGCTAAAAGAATAATAAATTGCCAATTTCATAACTTGAATCAAGTTCATCGCCACGGTCCAAATCTTTTGCTTAACGACAGCAAATAATTCTGCCAACCGACACAATACTAAAACCGTACGTATTATATTTTATCACATATCCGTGACGAAATCCACTTTGACCTGTTGCGACACAATACGAGACTGCGAGTAGATATGAATGGTCTTGGAAGGCATTAATTATAAACACAAGCATGCTGACATCATCATGCAGTAAAACACTAAATGATTAAATTACTGGGTTGCTCAACAAGACAGTTTGCTTGTTTGTTGATCATGGGAATATTATACTGTAGTATCGTTGATAAAGAAGAAAGCCGAAAGAAGCCCGAAGAATTGCCAAACTTAAGTGGCATTGGGCAGGGTACATTGCTCGCAGAATGGATGGCCGATGGGGCCCAAAAGGCCTGGAGTGGCCGCGGCCGCGAACCGGAAGACGTTGCGTTGGAAGGCCTCTCACTAGGTGGACCGATGACCTGGTGAAGGTTGCGGGAATCCGCTGGATGCGAGACGCACGGGACAGGTCAATATGGCGACACTTGGGGGAGACCTATGTCCGGCAGTGGACGTCTTTCGGCTGAAATGATTATGATGAGTATCGTTGATTTGGTAGCTGTTCTCTGTTCTACCACTTTTGATAGCAATTTCCAGCAATTTAAACTAAAATGAAGCCGAAACTATCGAGATAATCTTGACCAGATGATATTCTGCCAGCGAAAAGATGATGTAAAAGTCGAAATGTTTGAGACTGACAAAAGTTTATGTCATTCCTTTTGAAAGCCATTGTAAAAATCTAGACTTCTGAAATCTTCTTCTTCTTAATCTAGAATCTAGACTGTCTTGTCTAGGCCCGCTATGGTTCTTTTAAAACGTACAAGCATAGATATTTTTTAAAAAAAAGAAGGTACGCACTCAGCGTCTAAAAAAATTTCGCACAAAAAGTACACACATTTAGAATTGTGCACACTTTTCAGTGCTTGTGACAGCCATTATTTTTCGGGAATTGAATTAGAAACGTGTGGTCGGTGTAAGTTCAAATTTGTGTTTCATTGTATAGATTTTTTTATTTAATTTTTTTTTGTTTGATCTATCGACGACACTTTTTGATGTGGCATGTGCAAGGGATTGTGCATCTAGGTTTTTTTGCATTTAATATATCAATTTGTACAAGTATTATTAAACCGGGTGGTAAAGATTTACGTGGTCTATTTTAAGTACCTACCCTAAGGCTGCGTTTCCACCAAAGATGTGCTAGGTAGCTGGGCGGTGCGAGGATGCATAGCGAGGCTGTGGAACGGTGTGAGCGTTTCCACCAGAGATGTGCTAGGCCGCTGATCGGTGCAAGGATGCAATAGCGACGCTGTGAAATGGTGCGCAGATGAGCGGTGCGAGGATGTGTTGCGGGCTCGTTTCAGATGCGAGGGGTGACCACACCGTCTAGTGACTGCTATTTTTTCGCTCGCGTCCTTCCCTAGCACACATCCCTCGCACACATCCTTCCCTTGTTTTGTATGTACAAAAACCTCGCTCCGCTGAGTTTCCACTAGAGCTGCGCTGAGCTAGGCTAGGTAAATGAAGTGATTCTATTGGTTCTTAACAAATACATCCCTCGCTACGCATCCTCGCACATCTCTGGTGGAAATGCAGCCTAACCGTACTAAGTCAAACATGGTGCGCCTTGTTTGACTTACGATGGAATACACTCACATTATTTCCTTTTCTTCTGTCTGGGGTTGATTACTTTATTTTGTGGTGTTTATTTAGGAACGATACGTGTTAATATTATTCTTAGGGTCGATCTGCACGTGTGTGAGTGCGAACCGAAAAGAAATATAGAATTATGCTCAAATGGAGCCCTACAGGTACAGATCATCTATATTTAAATACTTATAATATTATAAAGAGCTAAAGCTTATGAGTTATAGGTTGTAGAAGGTAATCTCTAGATTTAGTAAACCGATTTTGAAAATACTTTCACTAATAGGAAGCTAAATTATCCCCGAGTGCCAAGCTATATTTACAACGTGCCCGTGGGATAATGTTTGGGATAATTTCGACCAAACCGCGAACGAAGCAGCGGGCAACAGCTAGTTTTAGATAAATCTATACTTTTCGCGTCATGATGGAAAACTACCACCATTATGAAGTTAATTTGTTACCGAATGATTTTCTTTTGTATTTTTCCCACCTAAGTGCATCAACTTACGTAGCTCATAAGGTGTTTTAGATAATAAATAATAGTCAGCGTAATACCTTATGTTAACATAGTGCAGAAAACCGGTAAGTAACTAATACTTGTTTTAGTTTAATGATTGTACAAATAGAAGCGTTTATAGGTTAGTTCAGTAATCTATAGATACCTATACCTACCCACTACCCACTTCAAAGTACATAATGTACTGTGTGTAACTTATGATAATGATTTAGCTATAGATGTGTTATTAGTATTAGATGGAAACAGTAACTATCACCTGAACACATACGAGTTTTAATAAAAATAGCTTTAACACCTTATTACAAATAGAGCTCAGTTTGCGCCTAGACTTCAACACAACTTAGGTATTTATCACTACTTTTTTCAGTGATTTCAAAAAGAAGTTTTTATTTTAGCCTTTTTAGTTGTAGTATATAAGTATACCATCCAAATTCTTTTCATGACACAATTTTTCACATTGTAACTAGAAGTTACATGTCGTCAACAAAGTCAACATGGGCCAAGAAGAAAAAAACCAAATCACCTACTAAACCGATTTTGATAAAATTTCTATACTTTCAAAAAAAAAAAACTAATCTTTTCATTAATGACGGAGTAAGGTAACAAACATTAAAAAACAATACAACCGAATTGAGAACCTCCTCCTTATTTTGAAGTCGGTTAAAAACACGGTTAATCAATTTAATATGGCAGTAACAGAGAGTTGATATTTCTTTATGAGTAAATAAATTATCAATTGGAAAACGGGATTTGCAAATAGACTTTATGTTCACAAGCAGTCGATTTTAATTAAAATTTTACTGAACGTCAAAGAAAACTGAACAAATCAACGAAATACATCATCAATATTTCAAGTTATTTTTCGCGAAGCGACATAATACTCGTAATATATTGTTAGCCGGAGTCAATAAATTACGAACTAGTCACATACCTCATGTTAGCTTATAAATTATTCATAGGTAAGTATGCGTAGGTACTCCGGAAACAATTTTATTTGACATAGTTGGTAACACGTGTATTATTTGGCAAAATTAGGAAACATCGAAGATATTTTTATTAAGTTTTAGAATCCATATTTAACAAATTACATAAATAATAAATACATTGGCTATAGAACTATTTCTTATTATACTTATCTTACTTACCTTATAGTACTAAAATATCATTTTGGTCCAAGTAGGTACTCGTACAATATGGCATTTTCATAAACCTTACGAACTTTTTAAAATAATGGAGGACCAATATGACTGAAGGAGCACAGAATATTCGGCCATGTAATAGTGACCTTCTAAAATAAGAAACTATAAAAATTTTGCTCCTTATCATAAATCAACTTCAGCTGAAAATGTGACTTGAGAACAAAAAGATGAAGACAAAATCGACTCATGAGACTTGTCTCAAAATGGAATCAATTTGGTGAGTAACAAATTCTATAAATAGCACCATGTGTCATTTTAATACTATGATAGTAGGTTAAGTAATTTTTTATTTAACTTAAACCGAGTGTAAAAAAAGTTGGCCAAGGATAAGTAACTTGGTAATATCCTCATTGCCTGCTTCAAGGTTAAGGGGCTTCAGTAAGGTGAGCCCTCACGATATGGTTCACATCTACTGATGGCTTTAACAGCCGTAACGAACAGTCATCGGAAACCTGCAAGTCTAACAATTGTCATTCAATTCATAATTCGGGAACTGGGTTGTAGAGATCACATTAAACAGACGCTGGATGTGATGCTGCATGTGCATACAGATTTCAGTTGCATTCGGTTTAATTGGAAACAGATTTTGGGAAAAAGCTAGGCTGATAATGATGATGAACTACGGGCTGCATAGGTATCTCTTATGATAGAATTTTGTGAGAATATCTACTTAATAACTCTATAGCCGTCGGTTGAAAAGGTTGGGCATTTGAATAAAAATGGCAGTGAGTGGGAGACATGAAGTGCCAACTAATAATAAACGAATGCTACATTTAGTAAACCCTCTTCCGCGTGGTGTTCACTAGAGACACTAGTTAGGATTTAGAATAAAACCACCAAATTATCAGTAAGTAGATGAACTACTTGAAATACGTGAAATCGCTGCCCGGGACAAGTAGGGACTAGTCACACGGAACCTCAAAGCTCACGCTACGTTTATTACTATATCACATAAAAGTATGTACATACGGAACCCAAAAATAAATATATATCATGATATTTTCTAAACTCGCAAAAATAAAACCATCTATCAAAGTAGGCCAGACTTTTCCCAAATCGGAACATAAATAGACTCAAACCCAGACAGATAATAATGTCAATACATCGACCGATAAATCCGACAAGAAATTGTGTATCAATCATTTTTATATATGAAGCGATAAAGTTGATTGATTAGGTTGTACAGTATTGCCGCTATCAGTGTCTGAGTAACAACAAGGTTAGCGAATGAATGTCCTGAAACCAATGGTTATTAGAGAAGTGATGATTAAATTCGGATATTTGAGAACATGATGTATTGACAATAAAAGATTTTCAAGTCAGAAAGCCAGTAGCGCAGTTGACTGTCTAAGGTCTAATGACGTCGCCGTTTCATCCATCCTGAATTGATCCAGTGCGTTACGTCCCGGTCTACTTCGCCATCTCCTTGGACAAGCGATCCGAGGTATCGGAAGTCGGAGCCGACATGGCCTCGGACTTGTGCAATGCCACCTCGAGACCCAATTGCCGGATCCTCTCCACGACTATCGCAACCCCGCGTGTCATCAACTCGGCCGCCGCCTCGTCCGACCTCCCTTGCGCCAGCACCAGCGTGTCGTCAGCGTAGCAAACTACGCTGACGTCGTCAGGGAGGTCGGCGCGCAACACTCTGTCCTGCTCAGCCCAGAGCGGGAGGGGTTATTTGATGATTTCCCATAGGTAAAAAAAAAAAAAAAAAATCGGAGCCGACCGGTATGGGCGTTCCGGCAAGAGTACTGGACTGGAGAGACCGCCGAAATCGCAAAACATGTATTCAGTTTTGGTTTCTCAATTTCAGGGCAACATTCTCCAGTCTTTGCCACCTCCAATCTGCTGTGGACCTTTTGGCCGGTGGCCACTGACTACCTGTAACGACTGTCAAAGATCTACAAATGACAGCTCGTGGCAAAATAATAAAAGCCGCTCAGGTCGATTTAAGTTAAGCCGCGCTTGCCTAGGTTGGTCTGTGGATGGGTGACCGCCCATTACATACCGAGTTTTCTCCGTGCCTCGGAAAGCACGTTAAGCCGTTGATTCCGGCTGCCAATCTTTGACAGTCGTTACAGGTAGTCAGTGGCCCAAAAAGTCTGACAACCAGTCTTACCAAGGGGTACTCGTATCGTATTACCCAGTACTAACTGGGTTGTGGAGGTCAGATAGGCAGTCGTTCTACGTAAAATACTGGTATTCAGCTGCATCCGGTAAGACTGGAAGCCGACCCCAAAATAGTTGGGAAAAGGCTAGGCAGATGATGCTTGCGTTTACACAAAATAAACAAAAAAACTTTTCGAGAATTTTCAACACTGCGTTTTGGCAACAACGTGTTTCCGTCATCATCATCGTATCGATATTTACGAGTATTAGCGTAATAAAAGTATCCTACACTGCACTTCTGTATAATTTCAGATGGTGCTTCATGGATGACTTATATTTAATTATTTATTTAAACTTCATGTACAAAGGTGGTAGGCGGATTTAATGCCACAAGATATTCTCTACCAGTCAACCTTTGGGTTAAATAGGCCAAAATTGTGATAGGGTACAAAATAATATCTATAAAAATAACTTCTTGTTTCTGAAAAATTATATAAGTACTTATATTAATACTAATAGACATAATTGTAAAAATAAAATAAACAAATAAATATTGTGATGTTCAGTCAGTTTCGTTCGGAATATATGTAAGAAACCCCATACCGAGACGGCCTGGTCTTTTCCCAAATATCTTGGGGTCAACTTCCATTCTAACCGAATGCAGCTGAATACCAATATATATCTGACCTCCACAACCCAGTTTCTGGGAAATACGATGCCCTTTGGTATAACTGGTTGTCACATTTTCGGGTTTCTGAGTACCTGTCAAAGATCTACAAATGTCAGCCGGGAGCACCGGCTTATTGTTCTAACTGAAGCACGGTTGGAACTCTACAGCATGTAACAGAAAGGGTATAATCATATGGAATACTGTGGTACGGACCATCAAACTGAACAACTTTCTCTATGGCACCACCATCGAAATCGTAAAAAAATAATCAGCTGTCCTATACAAAATTTCAATACCTACTCGACCCAAATGTATGCGACAGCTGATTATTTTTTTACGATTTCGATGGTGGTCCCATAGAGAAAGTTGTTCAGTTTGATGGTCCGTACCACAGTATTCCATATGATTATACCCTTTCTGTTACACGCTGTATATGTAATGGATGGTCACACATCAAGATAGCAATCTTAGAAACCTTCAAAATCGACGCATGCGGCTGTTCATATTTAGCCACAAGCCCCTGAGAGCTCTTAATAGTCACCACTCCCGAACCGCAGTAAAATCTAAGTTCAGATCGGATCGTAACCGAAATAGTCACGTTCCGGTTCGGATTATTCGTCCTTGGCCTTAAGATTCAAGCCTCCATGACAACGGCAGTCAAGTTGATTGGCCTCTATATGGCCAACGCTTTTTGCGGTTGTTATGTCAAATAGTCGTAGGGTGAAACGACAAGTTTTTAGACGATCGTATTTAATATGTTGTTGACCTTTTGAATACTAAGCACAATTTAAAGACTGGCTTCAACTTAAATTGTTTGTACTGTCAATGTTAGACAGTTGTATCTTATAGCAGGGCAAATTGACGTAATGTTTAATTTGTTAAACAATTATTTTCCTGACTGTACAATATTATGAAAAACCACATTAATATTATGAAAGAGGTTCCTCTCTCTGGACCCCTGGCCACCACTTGTCTGGAGTTGTTCCTGATGCCGATGGTCTCCTACTTTTGATATTTTTCTTTATTATTTTTTTGAGAAAACGGGTTAGAAATACATGTGAACCGAGAAGGCTAAATTTTGGATATTACGTGGGGTCTATAAAAGCTTAATTTCAAGTTGTCGACCAAGATTTCCTATGAGCATTTTCCGCCATCTTGAAAAAAAGGGTTAAATTCAGTTTTTTTTACAATAACTCCGTTTTCCGTTGAGATACGAAAATTTTGATGCAAAACTTTTATGTGGCTCTTTTACGATCTACAATTAAAGTCCTTTACATTTTTCACCTATCGTTCATCGGTATTGAGATATCGGTTGAAAAAGCCAAAAATTTCGGTAGTGACATTTGTTCTTTGCTATTTTGTTTCTTGTTATTTTTTTGTATAATGACTGGACTAATAGGATTTTTTGAAAATGTTTAAACTAGGTATAGTTTTATTTTAAAAGAAATATACTTCGTCAAATCCACATTGAGCACAGTTTATTCCTAGCTAGCCATGACAACACTAAAATTAAGACAGTCTGCGCGTAGCAGTATATACTTCGGGCCAGATATCAGCTTCAAACAAAGGCGTTGTGTCATCGGTGAAAGTTATGATCCTTCCTCGGGCATCTTGAGCCCATAGAGATCGTTTATATAAGTCAGAAATAATTGGGGACCAAGAATGCTGCCCTGTGGCACGTCATGCACTGCGGGAAGTTTACTACTAGTCCATTCATCCACCCTAAGTTTCTGGAATCTGTTGGTGACGTAGTCAATAAAGAACCTTAAGCTGTATATCCCTTACACCAATGTTCTCTATTTCTTCAGCAACAGTGGGAAGGAGACTGTGTCAAAGGCTTTGGCAAGGTCCATAAAAATTCAAATGCCTTTTTTTCACACAATCATCTCGCGCTTTTTATTCCTGTATTTATGTACACTATTAAATTGACTTACTTTTCCAGATATTCACGCAAGTGCAAGTGCGCAAGTTCTAAAATCACTTAAACGATGGCCGAAATGTTTTTTTTTGTTGTCTTCATTCCTTCGTATCTTATTTGCAGGCCCAGAATCCTATTTGTGGTCGGTAATAGGAGCCTACTAGGAATATTACATTGGTTCCTAATATCGTTATCGATGCTCTGAGGGCAGCTAAGATGACTGCCACAATATCTCATACGTTCGGGGATTTAATGCACTTTCTTGTTTAAGGAGAAAAATAAAATTAATGAATCTCTCTTCTCTTTTTTTGTTGGTTTGGGACACTCTAATGCGACCAAGTTAAGGGAATACAAAAACAATTATATTCGGTATTTTTATTTATATTAGGTACTTAAATAGCATAATCTAATCAGTTCTATAATGTCCCACTAATGGCACACAGGCCACCTCTAAAAGGAGAGGCTGAAAACCATCACGCGGGCCCAGTGCGGGTTGTTAAATGTAACAATGTCTTCAAATTTTTGGTTCTAACACAGACGGTTTCCTTAACCGCTTTATGAGCAGTGGAAACAAACTGCACAAAATGTCGTACCGACCTGGGTTCAAACTTATTATACTTATTTGGGAATAAGTAATAATAGGCGGTTGGATCAAGGGCCTGATTCAGAAGGCAGTACTCCTCGATACGGCTCGCATTGTGAGGAGGTTCCTGTCTCTGGAGCCCTAACCACCGGTAGCTTGGACCCTGCTCCCGATACCGGCGGACCACTATTTTTTATATTTTTAAATGTTTTTTTAATATTAATTTGTTTAGAAATATTTAAAAATGTAATTTATATGTATATAATTGAATAAAGGAAATAATAATAATATATCATTTATTTCAGGTTACAAAGACCCATAACATAAATACCATATAAGTATATTTGTTTTCCGAAATAGGAATTATTAACTAACATTTTATGTACATATTGTTAAGGAAATGTTGGTAAGTACCTATTATAAAAAAAGATTATTCTATTGTAAGGATTTTTAATTAATAAATAAAAACATATGTTTCGTTTGTATAAATTAGCTTGTGCTAGTTTAAATATTTTTTAACTTAATATCCCACGAATGTTTGTGATAGATTATAAATAGCACTAATAACAGTACTTTTCATTAGTCATAGATTATCTTCTGGTTTTTTTTTTTTTTTTATGTAAACTTCTACGAATATTCGTAACAGTTAAAAAAATATATTTTCAAAGTTGCAAGAATGATCTTTAACCCGCGCTTACTACTAAACGCGATATGAATGAGGAAAACACTGTGTCACAAATTGATAGTAAGCAAGGTCTAGGTAAATTCCTACTCCCTACTTAGTCATATCACTCTTATTGCAAACAAATCAATAAATAATTCGTTGGCTTTTACTATCTCAATCTGCTAGTCTTATTGCAATCGGTGTGTTTTTTCAATAGAGTGCTGGGACATAGATATTCTTTACTTGAGTATAAATACCCTTATTTATACTCAACTAAAGAAACATATATATACTGATAACATTATAATAGGTCTTAGACTATGAAATTGACGTTTTATTCTCTCATTTTGTTCTGTTTGTAACTTTGACGTATAGTTGTATTTTTTCTATTTCGTTTTTTTATTGGATTAATTGTTAAATTACGTACCTTCTAGTGTTTAAAAACCGTACTAGTAGTTGCTTTACCTCATAGCGTAGTGTGCCAGACGCCTGTTTCAATGTGCCGTCGGTTTCACGGCTTCAAGTAGGTATATTTTTGCCATAGACTGTGTTTTGAGAATTTAAGATACGTAGTGCGGCGCAGTTTTTTTCACTCTAAATATAGTTTGCAATTGCATCATAATCAATTTAGACGTTTCCAAGAAAAAAAAATGTTAGTATGGAAATATCACTTTTCATGAAATCATCCATACAAATCGGCAATTTCATACTTTAACCCCTAATATAAATGAATATGCATAAAACAATAACCTTCTTATAATATAAAATAGGTATCTAACCCACTTATATACATAAAATACATACATAAACTCACACCTTTGTCTAATGGGGGTGGGAAGAACCAAAGAACACCAGCTGCTATTTATTTATTTATTTAGGTTAACCAACAATTGTCTACACTATATACATTTCTGATTTAATGACTAGAGTAACATTTACAAGTGCAACAATTAATTACAGGTTAACACCACATGCACAGAAAAAGGCTACATAACATATCTATAAATTATTGAACTTAGAAATTTTACATACAATGAATAAGTAATTAAAAACAACAATAAAAAACAAATATCATAATATTCAATGCTGTATACAACATATAAAAATTAAATTTTAATATGTTAATATATATTACATTATGATTATTTATTATTTGAATTATGAATAAAGATATCGACCATAAATTGATAAGAGAATAAAATTAACGGAATAAAATAAAAATAAAAATTGAATACATTGAAAATAGGTATAAAATTAAAATATTATTAAATCGCTATTGGATTGTTTACAAAAGCTTGTAGGAATTTATTTATCGTATCGTGTTGCACATCTACTAAGTCACTGCGGCCATTAAGGATTCTACACAATCTAGGCATTGGAGAATTTGCACCAAGTACAGACTTTCGAAGTGGCGGACACAGGGGTGTTATCTTATTCCAAGGATATCTAGAAGGCGCGTGGAATCTAATAAGCTTCAATAAACCGGGGCAGTCGATCTTATTGCGCAACAGTTTGAAAAGAAACAAAGCATCGGTTATATCTAAAAAGAAAGAAAAAGAAAGAATAAAGTTTATTTGACGACAGTTCCTTAAGCACACATAATACAAAAAAGATACAAAATAAAAAAATAACACAAATTAAAAACTAAGAAAAAAAAAACAAAGAGAAAATACATATATCTCTACGCATAGACAACGATTGCATCCTGAAATGGCATAGACGGATTCTGTAAGAGGGCAGGCGCTTGAATTTCCCCTCACTAAAGTCTAAATGCCTTTGCTATGATCAAATTAAAACTCCAAATCATTTAATATATCTTCAAAACCATGACTTAATAAATAAAGCTTAAAAATAAGGTACAAAAGTTTGTGAGAGACTGGTGTCTGCACATCACCAGGGTCCCACCACACGGTGAGTAATTTATATAAACATTTTAAGGATATTAAAATTATTTATATATAAAGTTATAGGAACGTGAAGATTGTAAATGAAGCAGAAGAAGACCAAAGTAAAATAAAAGTATTTATGATCATCTACTTTAAAATTAAAAAAATAATTTGTAAAAATACGTGGGTTCACAAGAGACGCATTTCCACAGCATTAATTTATTCTACATTCATACCTCGTTTGCCACACCCATCACTCACTTCTATGTATACATAAGTGTAGGCACCAGCACACCATTGTGAATAGCCAGTAACAATGCAACAATGTTTTGTGCGTTACATTGAGTCCTACCGTAAAACGTGATTTTCACCCAAAAAAAGTCGTTTCCACGCAATAATTTTTGCGTAAAGTTACTTATTTTGATGTACATAATGCTTGGTTTCGACTTCATGAAGGGTGCGGACCCTTCATGAAGCCGAAACCAAGCACATTATTACATCCTGTATGATGTAAATCTACGGGCATAACAGTCTGTTTACCCTACTAATTCACCAACTAGCATTCACATACGCACAATCCACAGCTCTGAAGGTCACAGTTGAATAAAATTTAAATTCAAGTTGAATGTATAAAACATTGTGATAGCGTTTGATTCATTTAATTGATTTCATTCACCAACGGTGCCGATACGATAAAAATAGTACCGAATGAGGTTAATGTCGTTGCATGTTAACCTACATTTTAACTTGTAATGGTTCTATATGCAGAGAATGTTATATTAGGATAAATTTTATTTCTCTTACGATTTTTGTCATTTTTGTGGTTCTGGTTATTTAATTACTTGCTTATCCAACAATTTTTTGCACAGTACATTTATTAAAAAAAAAAAAACAATGGTTATAAGTGCAAAAATTAATGACAGGCTAACACCACATGCACTATTTGTGGTTTTACGCATCTATTATTAAAACAATAATGCATTGCTAATTCCTAAAAAAAGTAACATAAAACTATAAATCAATAAATAAAATCACATTACAATATACAAAAGAAAACAAAAACAATTAAAAACAAAGATTAATAGACAAAATTAATAATCTCATTAAAATACATTCCGACGCAGCAAATTATTAAATTAAACAGGTAAATCATAGCACAAAATTAATGTAATGAATCACGGTTGAAATACATTAAATTTGAATACAATACTAATATTTACATCACATTCAGAAATCTAAGTCTAATATTAACATATTAGTTAACATTTAGCAATAGAAAAATGCTCGATATTTATTTTCTGAAACTTATACAATAGTTATCGTGGTGTATGTCTATAAGATCACTGCAACTGTTCATCATTTTACACAGGCGTGGAATCGGAGAGTTTGCACCCAGAACCGTTCTGCGCAAGGGTGGATGTAGTGGTGTGATGGGATTTCTTAGATATCGGGATGGGGCACGAAACTTTAGGAGACTCAGTAGGTTAAGGGCAATCGATTTTATGTCTCAAGAGTTTATACAGAAACAAAGCATCAATTAAGTCTCTTCGAGTTGATAAGGAATGCATCTTGAAGTATTTCAATCGTGTATTATACGAGGGCAGCGTTTTGCTTTTCCCTTTCGAGAAAGTAAGAACCGCTTTTGGACTATTTCTAAGAGTAACTTATGCGTGGCGTAGTGTGCAATACTCGTACGTGTCTCCATACTACACTGCAATACTCCAAGACACTTCGTACAAGACTATTGTAAAGCATAGTTTTGGTACCAATGAGTTTGAAACTCCTTGCGTTTCTTTGTACCAACCCCAGCATTTCGGATGCTTTTTTAATTGTGTTTTCGATGTGAGGGAGAAATGTTATTCTTGTAGCGAACAGCACTCCTAGTTTTTTTCTTTTATGTTTGTTACCTCAGAACTCCGTCATTTGTAAACCGATTTGAAAAATTCTTTTTTCATCTGAAAGGATATGCTTTCCGATTGGTCTCATAGAAATTTCATCGAAATCGGTTTAGGAATTTGGTTGTTTTCCTCACGCTAATTGTCACATCACGCGACGTCGCGTGCTGGCGCTCTGATGTACAACACGCGACGTCGCGTGATACTTGCTAGTTAAATTTGACACACTTCCCGATTTCTGATTGAGCTGAAATTTTGCACGCATGTGTATATTGTGAGACAATGCAATATTATGATGACATGGAGCTGATCTGATGATGGAGCTGGAAGGTGGCCATACGAACTCTGTAATAAAACGACGCAACGCCGTCGAGTTTGGACTCGTTTGATTTGTCTTGACAAGTACTGTAGTCCTAAATGGTAACCAGGGTCTGATGATGGAGCTGGAAGGTGGCCATAGGAACTCCATTAAAACGACATAACCCCATTGAATTTGGGTTCGTATAATTCATCTTGTCGAGTACTTTGTCTCTAGATGGTACTCAGGGTCTGGTGATGGAGCTGGAAGGTGGTCACAAGTAGTCCGTTATAAAATGACACAATCCCATCGAGTTTGGGCTCGTATGATTCGTCTTGACGAGTACTTTGGTCCTAAATGGTATCCAGTGTCTGATGATGGAGCTGGACGGTGGCCATAGGAACACCGTTATAAAACGACAAAACCTCATCGAGTTTGGGGTCGTATGATTCGTCTTGACGAGTACTTTAACTAACTTCTACTTACAATGTAAAAACTAATTCATGAGAAGAATTTGTGTGGTATACTACACCTAAAAAGGGTAAAATAAAAAAACTTTCTGCGAAAACAAAACCGACTTCTAAAAAAAACACTAAAAAAGTATAAAATAACTTTACTTTCGGAAGTCGGCGGCAAAAAAGATACAAACAAAGACAACGACTTAGTGTTTTTTTTAGAAGTCGGTTTTGTTTTCGCAGAAAGATTTTTTTTCAGTATCTATCAAGTACTCTGAGTGAATAGGGTGAGCCTACCTTGAAAGTGACAGGCAGAAACATTTTATTAAATTTAATTGCATTATAATATTTTTACACCAATCAACAACCCTGTTTAGATCGTCTTGTAGAAGCGCTATATCACAAAAATGTATATGTACTGGAATTTGGCATTTCACTGCTTTTCACATGAATGTCGATTGTAATGCATAATTAATTAATTATATTACCTATGTATATAATAAATAGACAATCATGTCAATGTTTCATAATTATAACTTTCAAATAATGACGGTTAGATGGTTTGAATATGTGAATTTTCTACACAAAATAATATTCCTGACTTGACCTCCAACAACCGAGTATGTCATACTTCGATTTAGTTTAAACAATGAAGATAACAATAATTAAATATTCATGAGAAAATACTGACCTTCGAATGAGTAAATATTTTTTGTTCGAGTTTAGTATACGAGTTGAGTTAAATTTAGTAAAACCAGTTTTGAGAGCAAAAGAATGACGTCAAAACGTTCAAAATTCCTAATAGGATAAGCAAGGCAGGTAACATAAAATATATATATTATAATTATATATTATTTTTAATAAAACAACTCCGTTGAATTTGAGAATCTCCTTCCTTTCGAAGTCAGTTAAAAACTACGTCCAGGTGCGTTCTAAAATTCATTGTGCAGTAAAGCTATTATATTCTATAGAGAATAGAAGATAGAATAATTTAGAATATAAGCAAAAATATGTCGCAGGACACTTCAAGGGTTTTTTCTTACACGAAACATTATATATCCTATGTTAGACCTTATAATACCAGCTATCCGCCAGTAGAACCCCCGTCAAAATCGGTAGAGCCGTTTCGGAGATTAGCCGGAACAAACAGACTGACAGATAAATTAAAAAAAAAGTGTCTGTTATAAGTGCCGTAGGTTTATATTTTCATATGCATTCAGTAAAAAGCTGTTATTTTTATAATTATTATTACAAATAGACACTTCAATTTAATTTATTTGTATAGATGTATAGATTGACGACACGGTTGGCGCAGTGGCTAAGCGATTTGCTGTTGCGCTGCGTGTCTCAGGTTCGATTCCCGCACGGAACAAATATTTGTATGGCCCACAGGTAGTGGTTCCGGCTCTGGGTGTTTATGTTTGCGAGTTAATTTTTTTTTAAAGCACATATGATACAGGAAATATACTAGTGTGGGGCTACTTAAAAAAAAAGAAAAATAGACTATAACACTTCTGGTTAAAATGAATATTGGTAAAAGACATCATGAAAAAACTGGTGTACAAGAAATGAATGAAATGAAAAAGCGTTTATTCGTAGTTCTAGGCATTACAAAAATAGTACATTTTGATATAAGTGGGGTAACTTTGTTATTGCATTCGAGCGCGGAATTAACACCCGAGCTGCAGGCGAGGGTGTTATGGAGCCGAGAACTTCAATAACAAATCCCCACGCGTATCAAACGACTTTTTCAATACACTTTCGAAGAAATAAAATATTAAAACAGAACGTATTTTTGGCGGAAATTATTATGAAACTATGATTTAATTTGCTTTTTTTCCGCGCTTTGCTTTTGCCAGGCTGAAGAAGAAGCAAATGTATGATGCCGCTATACAGCCTGATATGAAAAGAAAAGAAAAAAAAATCAAATATTTTTGCATTTAGAACACAAAGAAATGTTAATTTGTTCATAAAAGTAAATATTTGTTTTAAATAATCATGTATATCAATGATATTCTATAATACAAACACAATTTAAATACTAAAAAAGATATTTACGCCGTATAGACGCATATCTCTTTGCCGAGATTAAAAAAAAACAATCACCACCAAGCTATAGTCATTGAACCCATTTGGACTTATCTGTGGAATGTTTTATTTCCGCACGTGTGCGGAAAAATATTAAAAATCCACACGTGTGAAATACATTGCATGTTGAACCTAATCGTAGTACGATAAGAACCAGTTTTCGAGAAAGTGTATTGAAAAATTTACTTCTGCCAAACTGTAAAGCAGTTTGTTGGCAGAAAATATATAAATAGGTACATAAGTATTTTAGTAAAGAATCAAAGGAGTACAACAGCTCGAAATTATATTCTATTAAAATAAAACTAATACCATAGAAGAAAAAAATACTTACCGGTTCACATTTGAGTAGCCGTAGAGCCAATAGGGCTCTATCAGGAAACCAGACGAGTTTGGTAACTGCCTGCTTACGATAAGTAACTTATCTCGTATACATGTCAAGACCACGACATAATTTATTAGATTCGTTCCCACTAGTTTTACTAAACAGTTCGCCTTTTCCCAATCTGTGTTGGGGTCGGCTTACAGTCTAACCGGATCCAGCTGATAACCAGTATTTTACATAGAACGACTGCCTAGCCTATCTGAACTCCATAACCCAGTTAGTACTGGGTAATACAATACCCCTTGGTAAGACTGGTTGTCAGGCATTCGGGCCACTGATTAACACTGTCAAAGATTTAAAAATGACAGCCGGGACTGGGGTCACGGAGGAAACTCTGTATTTAATGGATGGTCACCCATCCACAGACCAACCTAGGCAAGCGCGGCTTAACCTGAAGATTGATCCGAGCGGCTGTTATTATTAAGCCGAACTCCTCACACTACTAAACAGTTTTAAGGTAGAACTATAGGACCAAAATTTCCAATTTGATCTACTATTCTATTACACAATTCTACTTTAAAAAACCCATTTGTTTTAAAGCAGAATTATTGTTCAATAGAACAGTAGAACAAAAATGGGAATTACTTCAAAAAATCTTTAAAAGTCATAGCTCAGCATTATATTACTGCATTATATTTTCTAACAACCTACGTACTAAAAGCGGAAAAAAAAGCACTATTCTAATGGGTAAAACCAACCATAATTATGACGTTTCCATAACACGAGTACCACTAGTGACTAGTACCATACTACTACTAGTACCCTAAGGTAATAAACGCAACAATGTTTTAACATACTAACCTATACAGGAAAAACTTCTACACTCGTTGAGAAACGTTTTTGTTTTTCAATTGAAAACACATATAAAGACTATGCAGTAAGAGTTTATAATCGTGTGAACAAAATCTTAACAGATTCGCGATTCTAACTTGGCGGATCGGATTAGTGTAAAACGATACTTTACACCTTTCAATACCGCTGACCCCGCAACAGGTATACCGCGAGTGTATAAAATTGTTTATTCCATTCAAGGCCGACAACCTCGTGTTGGTTGCGCGGCTGTACAGTTGGTTGACAATATTCGCTATGCGCCGGCGTCTACCAGGCGACCCATAGGTTTCAATCTTGCGCACAAACACAATTGATAAATAAATACTCGTACAATATATTTAATGATAAAGATTGCTAATTCGAGTCACTGTACTCGCGTTTGTTGTTCAGACCGCGTGTGCTTAGTGTTTTTTTTTTTAATATTGTAATAATGTAATGTGCCATTTTTTTCGTAAGTGTGTTTAGTGTGTTTTTCTGGATTTTTTCTTGAATAAACTTTGTGTAAGTGGATTTTATCTATTATTTGGTGGGACGAAGAGGAAAAACCCATTTTAGTTTCGAAACCATCTGGCCAATAATTTTGCGATTTTTATTTATTTCATGAATTAATGTACCTATGGTTTTTATTTACTTAGCTGTTATTGACGTGTCTGTTTCAGAGTTGTAGCACATTTTAGTTATTAGTTTTAGTTTAAACCAGGTTTATTCAATAGAGCGTGTTGGAACGCGTCAACGCGTATGCTTTTGACATTTCGGTGACGATTTCGCAGTAACGGCTTTACAGCACACAAAGCGGAAATTAATTTAACTATTTCTATAGAATTTTTCTTGTGTCCCTGACAGAGTTGTAATTGTCACTGTTACTTAGTCATGGTTTTGCTAAGCAATATAAGTACCTAGGTAGGCTATGTATGTAGGTATTATGAAGTTCACAATTATGAATAAATGAACCTACATAAATAGATATTTTTATCAAAATACATTTATTTTAAGAATTGAATTTAGTGAAGACTTAATTAATTAGAATTATTTGACATTAAATCTTACTTTTTTGCCGTAGTTTAATTCAAGTTAAAAATAACTATTCTTACAAAAATCTTGAAAAATTTGTAATAAAAAAAAACAATAGCGTCTTAGCTACAATACACGTTGTAATTATCAGCTAACGTTACATTATATTATATCAGACGCAACCTCGGCTCTTGAACCCTCCTAGAGGTCTAGGTTAGACGTGATTTCAATGACTCAGTCGACGAGTATTCATGGTAAAATATCATAAACTAGAAATTTGAGTACATAGTCTATAAAGTTTTGCGATTTGCGATTTGAAACAGTACAAAAAATTATTTTCGTACAGGACGGCACAATTGACATGCCCTAGCTTAAATATCTCATACAAGCAAAATCTTCTATGAAATCTAAGCGTAAGACCAACCTAATTGAAATATATCTCAAATCGCAGCTTACAATAGGACTGCAAAAATCGCAGAACAGAAATAGAGCAAATTTAAATATGTTGCATTTTCAGAATTTTGCCTAAGATTTGACCTTCTAAAAATTAATAAGTGACACTAAGCCTAGTTGTACAAGGGGATTCTGTAACACAGCCTTAACAGTCCTTAGTCGATCAATTCGAGTCCATTTTGACCAAGACCATTTAAGATTATAAACATTAGTATTTTTGTTGTGTTCATGTTTTAAGATTCAAAAGCGATTCGCTCCTACAGTATTTAGTAGGTGACTACACCTCACTTTTGAATCTTGCGTCATGACAACGTATTGATGCTTTTTACTATACCCACTACTTATAATCAAAGCGCAAAACAGCGGTTATCATTTCAGCTACCTATTGAAAAAAGGTTATCAGTAACCACAATAAAAGTAATCTACCTATTAAGCACACTTCATTCTTTTTCAGGATATCGAAAAGCTTTGTAGTTAAAGCTTCACTATGGCTAATATAGAGGATACAGAAGCTCAGGTGCAAGCTCATAAGCTTCTTGGCCAGAAGACACGGGCCCCAAGACCACCGGACACCGCCCTTACAAGAGCATTGCGGTCATGTAAGTTAAGCTTTGTTGTTTTAGATGTAGAGTCTACTTTACTAAGTAAGTGAAGATCGGGAAGGACTTGTAGGTTGAATGAAAAAACCTTTCTGTTACTGCTAGCTTGCGTCATCCCACAGCTGAGTAAAGATTTCTCCCATAACTTCCATTGATGAAACTTAACTTGCCGATGAAAAACAAGGAGGAACTTCTCAATTCAACTCGTATATGTATAATGACGTCTCAACTCCACCGCGAGCTGTAAGCGTCACGACTCTGTGGAAGCACGCTGTGGTGTGGGTAGACTGGTAAATAGGTCGCGTGATGTTACCACTGGCGCGCTTGCGATTCATTCCAAGTCCGTACTAATGACCGGATCCGACATATATGTATATGCATTTTTTTTTTTCGATCGTTGGCTAATCTGGACTGATTCACTGATTAAATGAAGAAGTTTTTTTTTTAATCATACCATGATATCAATCTTCAATAAGATAACAGAGAGGCATAATTAAAAAAAAAAAAAACTATAAGCGGCTTTTTGAAAATACACTACATACTTTCAAAGTCCATTGCCCAACTATCTGTGGGTCTAGTCTATCGGATGCAGCAAAGACAAGGAGCGACTGCTTATCTGACCTCACAACCCAGTTAGTACTGGATGATACGATACCCCTTGGTAAGACTCGTTTTCAGACTTTCAGGCTACTGACTATCTGTAACGACTGACAACAAATCTACAAATTAATGACAGCCGGGATTAACGGCTTAATGTGCTTTACGAGGCACGGAGGAAACTCGGTAATGGGAATGGGTGTCAACCATCCACGGACCAACCTAGGCAAGCGCGGTTTAACCTGAAGATCGACCCAAGTGGCTATAGACCAATAATAATTATCACGTCGAACCCTTTAGAGAGACCAGTTGCATTCCTGCAGTTGCAGTTGCCTTGGGAACCACCCACCCAAACAACACCTAAGCTTGTTTACAAGAAAAAAAAAACACAACATGAAAATTATTACCACGAAACAGGTTTTTTAAAGCTTAACCTATCGTATGCCGTGTATATAGACACAATTAAAAAGCTATTGTGACCCGTGTGGATCTACGTTCGGCACACGAAGGGTTAAAGTTTCTAATGAATACTATAGTTAGTATTTCAGCATGAATTAAGTAAGGAGGTAGAGGAGGTATAAATAATCGTCCTCTAATGCATGGCGATTATGTATCTTCGAAGCCACACAGCGGAGCCCATTAGACAATAAGTAGATCGAAATAATGCAATTAAAGCAGTGGGTGTGCTGGCCGTTATCAGCAAGTATGTGGCCATATTCTTTTGTTTTTTATTCTTTTGTTCTATTCTTTTGTTTGCTTTACTGAGCCGTGAAGATAGTTAGGTAAGGTAGTTTTTCAGTGATTGAGCAGTTTTCATTTGCTTATTTTCGTCAGCATTGTACTGTCATTGTGCGGTAATGGTTTTGTCAGTATAGAAATGTAGAAATAATTAAAATAATTTCGTCGAAGCATTTAGTTTGGAAACTCTTTATTTGAAGACGAAGACCCTACATTCTATAAGAGCATCAACTACTCAAGAAAAAATCCTGCTAACACTGTATGAAAAATTTGTGGGATACACGATGGAGGGATGTCGTGACATCATCGCTAAAGCATGTTTTTTTAGAGGCAGAGACTTTAAATTGAGAAATAGAAATGGGAATGGAATGGAATGGCTGAAAAATGTTTTTTTCATCCATGAAATTGGCTTCATTTGATTATTTGTTGGCCACATGCCTCAAATCATACTCAAACATAAATGGCATAAAATGATCAGTCAAATAAAGCCAATTTAGTTGATAATAATAAAAATATTTGTGTTTTATTTAAATTTAAAGATCTCACTCTAAAAAAACGCCTGTTACATCATAAAAGTTACTCGCATACTTGCCGAATACACAAGTTAAAAACATTAATTAATGTTTAAAAACATGAATTAATGTTTTTTTTAAGTAAGGTATGCTAACTATATATACACGTGCATACTATGCACTTACTCAGCGGCCTAAAGCTAAGCTACGCACTTGTAGATTGGGCATTGTATAAAAATGTAGGCGGAATCGTCCAAACCGACCACAAATGGCCACGCTTCGCCTGAATAACTGGCAAACAAATGAATAGCGTAGCTAACGTGGCAAACCTCTCCTTCATATTCAGCTTCACAGTGGACTGTCGACTTTATCACAGTATAAATACTTTATGGTTTTCGTTACACTGTTTGCAAATTGTTGTGACAGCAGAAAATTAACGTGATTGCAATACAAATCGAGCTTGCATACGATACTGCAGTATCTGAATATTGGACAGCAGCCAAGAGATAGTCAGTGGATGGCCCATTACATTATAACTAGGTATAGAACTTTAACTAAGGATTACTATGTGAACGACGCCGATGCAAAGTTTAAAACTATGCGAGTTTTATGACACTGGTATGCGTAATAGTAGCTCGATCAATTCAGGTTAAGCTACTTTTGACGAACGCTTAGAGTTGGGCAAGATAGCTAGTAAGTTGCGGTGACGGCAGGCGCAGTGAAACTGTGACCAACTGTCGTCCAAGTACTGGGAAGAGAAGTGCTAGCCGTTTTATAATATCTGGATTAAATTGACATAGGAACGTAGACAAAAAAAAAGCAAAGCGTAAAACAAGCAAAGAGAGGCCGAACACCAACAGTGGGTGAAGTTCTGTGGATGATGATGACGCTTGCCGCAATCGGACCGTGGATGGCTGACTGACCAAGCTGTTGGTTCTAACTGTGGTAGTATTTCTGTATGATAGTAGTAGACCTGTGGGTGGCTACTATGAAGTTAAAAATGTGTCGACCAGTCTTGAAAGGGGTATCGTGTTATTTATTTATTATTAGGCTTCTCAACAATGAGTACACTGTGACATTATAATTTGTACATTGCTAACTTAAGTCTAAGCGCCTCATCACTTACAGAAAAGCACAGCATGCACTACATTATGCGCAAATAATTACACCATTAAATAATTAAAACAAGAAATACACAATTTGAAAAAATAAAAGCCATTAAAAACTAAATTGATTACACTGAATTAAATAAAATTATGATTGATTAAATTAAATTACAATGGAACAAATTAGAATGGATTAAATAAGAATGAATTAAATTATTATAATATAGATTTATTTTATTATATTTTTATATATATTTTTTTTTTTTGGAGATGGCAACTCTCAGTTCAGCCTCTGAGGCTGGCTACGCTTAACCGGGCAAATCCCTGTGGATGCCGTAAAAATGAATCTAAGGCCTCCAGCCAGGGGCTGAAAACTATACTAAAAACTAAGCGACCATTTTTATAAGATAAATATTTATAAACTCACAAACGCGGTCGTAAAAGTCAGATGGCAATCTCTGAAAATACTAGTAGATGTTATTCAATTAGGTGGATACATACAGTCACGAGCAATAAAATGTAATCACTAAGAAAATTTCAAAAGCGATTTATAGCACGGTCATGGTATAGTGGGCAGGCTCATTTCCAGTATGGATATTCTTGTAATATAATAGCGATACGTAGTATACCTACCTATATTTTTTGCTACAGGTTGATTTTGATATGAAGCATGCTTTTAGTGTGGATCAGTCCGTATGAACATAATCCACCGTTAGCGACAGTAGATGTGAATAAAACTTTAATGGATGCGCCATGTGTGGCCTTCGGCACTTTAGATAACACACTATCGGTAAAACCACTCGAATCGATTAATTATGTAGTAGTTCGGGTTACCGGTACTTCGAGTATTACACTATCTGTGTTGATACGTATTATGTTTACAATAATTAATAAAACAAAAAAACGGCATTCAAAAAAAATCTAAATGTTATTTTTTTTTATTAAACTTCTCCCGTCAGAAGGAATAATAGAATACGTAACATTTTTTTTTTAATGCTTGTCAGATAAATATACTTATCTAATTTTTTACTGATTATTCTTTCACATATTCCCTGTTTTCTCGAAATATAGATTTGTTGAGTCACCGCTTATTGGTTTACGGAGGCAAAGTTCTAGATAGGACTGCACGAATTTGTACATTTACAGTTTTCTTTTGCGGGACTACTAATGGAACGGCTTTTTGATACATGACAACATGACAAGTAGTATACCTGAAGTGTAGTGTAACTTTGAATTCTTAATTCTCAAAAATATAATTCTAAAAATAGTAAATAAATATGTTTTATTTTTATTATAATAGAATATCTATGCTTAAATTATTAAGAGGTAAAGTTTGTGAGTTTGTGGGGTGGTAGGTTTTGACAGTCAGGATTTGACAGTTGTTACAGGCAGTCATTGACCCGTAAGTCTGACAACCAGTCTCGCCAAGGGGTACCGTATAACCCAGTACTAACTTGGTTACAGAGATCAGATAGGCAGGTCGCTCCATGTAAAATACTGGTATTCAGCTGCATCCGGCTAGCCAACCCCAACGTAGTTGGGAAAAGGTTAGGCAAATGGTGACTAGGCGCTGTCACCTCCTAGGCAGGCATCAGGTCACCATGACGCCCTGTCTTCCTGCGACAAATCCCGTCAGCGAGAGAGTCTTCCTCCCTGACGCGCTCCGCCGACTCTTTGTATAGCAAACCTTTTTGTAACTAATGTGCAAACTTTCAAATTACGCGAGTAATGTTCTTGGGAAAAGTCTATTATACTCGTGCGCCTACATTGTACGCGGTAGGTAACTACCGCATTACTTTTGCAATTTACATGTATGTATGAGAAAGTTAGTAAAATGTCTTGGGAAATACAAAGTACGTACAATGAAAACTGTGTGAATAGAAAAGATGTATGAACGAGGTAGCGATATTTTTAGTCATTGGCATTTAGGTATTTTAAATAGAATTTGAAAGGTCAATAATAGAAATACTGGTGGTGGATTTTTTAAAAGATGTTTTTTTTTAATGCTCACTAATAATTTCAATAAGAGGGGCATTCTGAAAGTTACCAATACCACAAATAGCTGTCAAATATTTCACTGGTTTGTTAATATAGCTACTTAAATAAATTATGAAATGTCACTGTGCACGAACAATAAAATATTGATTATTTCTTCATTGATTAGTTCTAAAAAATTAAACATAAATATATTCTACTAGCTGTTGCCCCCGGATTCGCTCGCTTTTTGGTCGAAGATTATCCCCGAGCACGTTGCTCTCGGGGAAAATGTAGAAGAATTTTCTCTGGATCTCTGGATCTAAAGAACCCATTCTAAAAATTCTTTCACTAATCCATTTTTTCCAGGAACCTACATTTTCCCCGAGTGCCATAGGGTATATTTACAACGTGCCCGCGGGATAATTTCCGACAAAAACGCGAGCGAAGCCGCGGGCAACAGCTAGTCTGTCATAAATCTATAGCAAAACAAACTAAATAAACTTGGTAATTAATTATGTACTAAAATAGAACACTGATAAGTCTGATGTAACAATTATCTAACATCACTGAATCAGGTGATAGCACCGTGCAGATAAATTCACATAACATGTTAAGTAAATTAAATATTTAAAGCATGTCATATAAAGATACCTAGCTACTTTTAGCATTAAGTTATTGTCCAAATATTTGCAGTATTTAAATTTTGAATTATTTACTATTTCTTTCGCGAATTCTGATTATGCAACGATGAATTAAATAAATTAAAATTTCACATTACGAACATATTATCTGAGACACATTGCCAGAGCAGCGTTGGCCCAGTGGTGGCGGCCCCGACTTACGAACAGTAAGTCGTGGTTTCGAACCCAGGCAGGCGTATTAAATTGTGTAATTTATTTCATCACCACTGCTCTCAAAAACGGTGAAGGGAAACATCGTGAGAAAACTGGCATGTCCTAGAACCAAAAATTCGAAGCCATGTGACATCTATCACCCCGCACTGGGCCCGCGTGGTGAATTATAGCCCATTCCCTCTCATGGAGAGGAGGCCAAGTGTCCCAGCAGTGGGAACATTACGCTTTGCGAACTTATCTACCACCCGACCGTTGACCAAGACCAAGAAATTCAAAAACAAAATAATATTATGACATTCATCAACGGGCCCTGTTAGGGGTCTCTCAGAGATCCCATGCCCTAGCTGTGGGAACGTTACGGACTGATTATGCTTTTGCTTTTGCCAACTTTTTTGAAGGCTTGAACAAAACTAACAAAAATAACATAACATCACGCCCTATTATCCTCGAAGAGTTAGGCAGAGGTGTACCTAACAGTGCACCCACATTTCGACAGTTATGTTTAAGTCCCATGAAATAGGGGGCGAGCCTATTGCCATCCACAAATCCAGACTCCATGGCTGCTACTGAGAATTTCCTGATGGGAAAGCCCAATAACACTTTGCCCGACCCAGGAATCAAACCCAGAACCTCATGTTTGCGATACTAGACTAACGAGGCAGTCAACTAACTTTAAGAAATAATTATAATGTTTGTTTTGTAGCCAGGCTTCTTGCAAGATCTAGTTTTCCTAAGTTACCTATCATCTGCGCGACCTGTTCCTTAGCATAACTACGAGTATTGCAAGTATCTGATTACTACTGGCTTTATTAATTACAGTATCTACTTTCTTTATAATTCCTGAGATGTTCTATCGAGGAACTTGTTTACTTCTATTTTAGATGCAATAGATTAACTGAAACTATAGGAGCGAATCACGACGTATTGAGTTAGTTTTAGGATGACCATGTTGCATTATAAAATTATCGCACATTCAGCTTGTGCATATTTTTTCAAAATTGGAACTACGAGTATGTTTGCACATGTTTTTTTTTTTATTACGGCTGCTTCGTAACCAGAAGTTAGGTACAATATTAATTTGAATTGACGAATGTAATATAGTGCTTGTTAACTATTGTATTGTAACCTTATCAGATTAATATTTACGTTATCACAGAAGCGTGTATTCAGTAGGTCAAAATATATTTCTTGTCTAGTTTCCGTGTCGTTAGCTACTGTAATTCTATGATTTATTTTAACTATTAACTGAAAAGTATAATAGTTATCTATGGATTTTTTTATTTCCGCACACGTTTTGATAAATGAAAATATCTAAGTGTATGAAATACATTGCATGTTGAACCTTAATCGCAGTGCGATAAGAGCCAGTTTTCGAAGAAAGTATATTGAAAAACTATTATCTGGTTATTTTAAGCAAATTAAGTTCCGACATCGATTTATCAGTTGTAGCGCTCATTTTAACACAATAACACACAATTGTGTAATTATGTAACACAGACAATTACACAAGGGGTGACCCGTGTATAATTGTGTGTGTTACACAAGGATCATCATTTGTGAAGTAGGGACATGAAACCTACAACAGAACGAAATATAAATCTACTGCCTGACATTCGTGGAAAAAGGGGTACAATTCGTTATGGAGTTATTGGCGCTCGAATAACATTGTCAGAAAGGCGTTGTTGGTAAAAAAATGTGAAATTGTCTGTGGAAATTGAAAAACGTTTTAAAAAACAAGATGGTGGCGTTAGTTCCGACTATGGCCACGCGCTTCTAGCGGCATTACAAAACTATTACAGCAACATAGTACAAAAACGACTACAGCGCCATCTATGACACAAATGAAGAACTAATGTCAAAACACTTAATAGTGTTACCAAAGTTATTTGAGACTTAAAAATAAATGGGGTGAAAGGGACAGCGACACGAAAACGGTTGCCACGTATTCAGTACAACATTTGGGGCCACAAATAAAATATAATTTTGATCGTGTAGGTACTAGGTGAAGGCACTTTTCTAGAAATGCAGCTGTTTCTTTCAATATCCTTTGAAAAATTTGTATTGGTAAGCTCGTTTGATTCCCAATTTTATTTCGTGGTGATCTTCTAATAATTATTAAGACAAGGTATTAAGTGCATCGTTAGTGAAAATCGTAAACCCGAGACGCAGAAACTTGCGCGCGATGTTTAGTAAGTGTGTGTAGAAGTACTACTTGTCTTATAAATTATGTTCCAGATTGTCACGAAGTAAAATTGGGAATCAAACAAGCTTACCTGGCTCAGAAAGATGTACTGAAAACGTGGGAACCGTATTCGCGTCGGTCCCTTCCACCCTGAATAGAAATAATCGATAAGAACTGTTGGGCAGTTGCCCACTAGACACCATCCATCTGGGGCCTTAGTCTGCTATTGCAATAGTGTCAGAATGGTCTATCATTGATTTAATAAGGCCCCGCGCAGACGAATTACCCTTTGTACGCACGTCAAACGAGCTTCGAACGCGCTTCAATACGCCGTGGGCTAGGGGCCTTATTAAATCAATGATAGACCATTCTGACACTATTGCAATAGCAGACTAAGGCCCCTGGTCGGACGATCGTCCCTTTTCTATGCAGGATGAAGAACTTTACAGCCTGTTCCTCATATACCCTATTTTAAAATTCCCTTCGCGTTCGGGACATTCAGTTAAAATACCAAATTTGTCCCGAAAATTCTGGACGTAAAAGAAAATTCTGGACAGCAATCCCTTTTAACCTTTAACTTTCCCTTTAAAACTGATTGCCGCTTGACTATATCCTAAGGTCTTTATTAATAATGAGATTCATGTTTAGTTAAGCCCTCCTATCCCACAATATACGAACCGGTAAGCGATTACAGATAAATGATTATGTACCTCAATCAGGATCTACCCACTTGATCTTGATTAAGATACCTTGATGGAATGAACGTGTAATTTCACGCCTGAAGAGGTTTTGTTGAATGTTATCATGGAATTATCTAACAAAGGCACTAATACTGATATGATTCGGAATATTTATAAGCATAAATACAAGTATTATCCTTAGTTTTGCCCATTTTTTGGGTTGATCCCTTATTATAAGTTGTTTAGTGACGAGCAGTTGAGCACATTGACCCAGGAAAAACTAAGGTCGAATACCTCTAGTCCAGTCATTACGTCGGAAAAAACAAGTTAGAAATGCATGTGAACTGAGAAAGCTAAATTTAAGATATTACGTGGTCTACGGGGTCTAGAAAAGCTTAACTTTAAATTGTCTACCAAGATTTCCTATGTGCATTTTCCGCTATCTTAAAAAAGAAAGGATTAAATTCAGTTTTTTTTTTTGTTTCACGACAACGGAAAACCGAGCGTTCTCCGTTGTTGTCCGGTTCTCGGTTCTCCGAGTTATTGTAAAAAAATTGAATTTAACCTTTTTTTCAAGATGGCGGTTAAAGCTTTTCTAGACCCCCTACGTAACATCCAAAATTTAGTCTTCTCGATTCACGTGCATTTCCAAATGTATAAAATGACTTGAGTAAAGTTTGCCCGTCTCGTTGGCCTGGTGATCATGTAAACGCAGCTGCTATGTAGGTATGAGGTTCTGGGTTTGATTCCCCGGTCTGGCAAAGGCTGTTATTGGTGTTTTTCTCAATGGTAGCTCGGACTTGTGCCCGATCGAATTTGTGCCCAGTTGATGGCTTGCTTCCATGCATGGGACTTAAATGTAACTGGCTAATTGTCGGTGTACAATACGTATTCCTCTGCCTTCGTTTACCCTTTGAGTAATACAGGTCTGACGATATTTTATGTTGAAAATTATTTCTCAACCTTTCCAAGTATTGAGTACTGTTTTGCAATTAAAATTTGATACCACCACAGAGCATTGAACTTACGGTGTTTGAATCGATTCTGTGTTGAAAGTAAAGGGCTTTAATCCGAGAGTGGGTGTAATATTGTGAAACTAGACGCTAAATTAAACCGCCGTCCTCGGTTTTGTAGTTATTACTAACTTACATTTTGTAATATACCTTCCTTAAATGGATTGATATTAACTTAACATTAAACCTTGAAAAGTTGTCTTTTGTCAAAGGAGACTGGGCAAAATTGCCCTTCATACCAATGGATAGATCTCTTTAAGCAGAACATTTCGTATTATGGCCACAGAGCTCTAAATATGAGAAATTAAGTTAAATTAAATACTGTTATTTCGTTTGATTATCTATACTAATATTATAAAGCTGAAGAGTTTGTTTGTTTGTTTGTTTGTTTGTTTGAACGCGGTAATCTCAGGAACTTCTGGTTCGAATTGAAAAATTCTTTTTGTGTTGGTTAGCCTATTTATCGAGGAAGGCTATAGGCTATATATCATTACGCTACAACCAATAGGAGCGGAGCATCAATGACAAATGTTGCAAAAACGGGGAAAAATTATTCTGTTTGATAGCTTCCGTTGCGTGCGCTGCGTAAACGGTTAAAGTTGCACAAATATAATGTAGGAGGGAATTATTCCTCTTAAAAAGGTCTCAAAAAAAGTCCGCGACGGCACATGCCTATCTTTTAAGGTTGACTCACAATAACCATTTTTATGATTTTAAAATTTGGTCAAAATTAATGTTTTATTTGCGAAGGTGTTTTTACCGACATAGTATTAATCCTTATCAAAATAAATATGTTAGTCATCTTTAGCATTTAATTGTGACCAAAATTGCCCTTTACACTATTCAATTTAGATGAATATCTTAGGAGATATCACAGTTTTAAAATAACTCCGCATCAAAATAATGACCCGCGCGCGCTGCGAGGCGGGTGTTCATGTTGTTGGGAAAACCAATGTGATTAGATTCAATGCACAAATATTGTGGGGAACTTAGAGAAGGTTTTAGTTTTTGTTTCATGCTGTAATCAGTGCTCTCTATCAAAAGATTTATAAATTTAAAGTGTTCAAGAAGAACTTACCATCATTGTGTAAGATACATGCAACGACATCTATTGCACCAAAATGGTACTAATTAATAAAAATGTGCTCACAAGATAACTTTTAAATCGGGTCTGAGAGCAAAAAGTACTCTAGATTAGTCTACATGATGCTATAACCCTGTAGAGTGTGTGTTCGATCGCTTTACATGCATTATATTTTAACGGTTAAATTTCGTGCTCGATAGATGGCGCTATTCATTTCACTCCATTTTCTGAGTCGCGGTGTTAAGTTTTCCGTGAAAGAATGACCCTCGCCCGTGTCAAATGTCTGAAGCTTGGTTTATTAACCAACGAAACAAAAAGAGGAGGTTCTCAATTCGACGCGTCTATATTTTTTTATTTTATGTATGACCTGACCACGCATAACTTTTTACAGAGAAGTCCGATATACATGATATTTTGTTTTTTAAATTGAGAAATCATGTTTGGGCTCATTTCCTGCACCTTGATGAGAACTTTAGATCTAGCTGGAGTATGACGTCATCGAAGGTCTGACGATGGAGATGGAAGGCACTTGCAAGAGGTCCTCAAGAGTTTGCAGCAACAATAACGTGTTTGGGCTCAATTCATGCACCTTGATGAGAACTTTAGGCCTTGCTGAAGTATGACCTGTCATCGACGGTCAAACGATAGAGACAAATGGCAGTTGCAAGCGGTCCTAAACAGTTTGCAGCAGGTATAATGTTATTGGGCTCATTTCATTCACTTTGATGAAAACTTTAAACCATACTGAGTTGTCAGTATGACTTTCATCGAATGTCTGACGATGGAGAAGGAAAGAAAGCAGTTGCAAGTGGTCCTCAAGAGTTTACAGCATCTATATCGTGTCTGGGCTCATTTCATGCACCTTGATGAGAACTTTAGACCTGCCTGGAGTATGTCTATCATCAAAGGTCTGACGATGCAGACGGAAGGCAGTTGCAAGAGGTCCGCAACAGTTTACAGCAGTTTTATCGTGTCTCGGCCCATTTCAAGAACTTTGATGAGAACTTTCGTTCTAGCTGGTGTATGATTGTCATCGAGTGTCTAAAGATGAAGACGTAAGGCTGTCGAGGGTCGCGGGCCTGTGGACAGTGAGTAATGGGCTAGCTCGCCATCCGTCCGTCTTATGACGACAGGCCGTGGTGACGGCGTGTTCGTGTTCCACACGCGCCTCAAAGAAATGTCAGCAAACGGGAAGGGATCCGAGAGGAGCGAGGCCTGCCAGGGTTGCGGGACTGTTCGAAAGAGATACCGCGGCCCTGGAACGCAAAGGGCAACAGAAGAAACGTGGGTGGATTTTAGTCAGTACAAGTCTGACAATCCCTTCCGCTCCGTCCAGAGTGGGAGGGGTCATTTGATGATTATCCATTGGTAATAGTATATAATAGGGATAACTCCTTTTGAGAGCTTCCGTTGTGCGTGAACGGTTAAAGTTACGCAATTATCATGTATGTCGGAATTGTCCCTCTTAAAAAGCTCTAAAAAAATATCCACAATGGCCATATGTCTAACTTTTAAGGTTGATGCACACTCTCTATAGCCTCTCTTTCTTTTATGTACGCACGCACGCAGACGAAGTTGCGCGGGTCAGCTAGTAGGTTATAATATTATTATTGGATACCCAGAAAACCTTAATTGGTTGCCAAGAAAATCTTAACTTCGTTGTCCAACTACTTATCTATTCAGCTCAATAACTCCGAACGGACCGGGAATTGCCAAAAGTCGTGTTGTAGCAAAGGTTCTCCTAGAAAAGCTCATATCAATTATGGATATCTTAGGGCTATTGGACCTTGGGGCAGATATACCGAGGCCCATTCTTCTTTTGATTTTAATACGAACCCGCAATCGTTTGGCCGTGATCTAACAATAACATCACGCCTTTAGGCAGAGGTGTTAGGCAGAGGTGTACCTAATAGTACACCCATATTTTGCCAGTTATTTTTAAGTCCTATGTAATAGAGGGCGAGTTATTGCCATCAATCGGGCACAGATCCATACTACGTGGCTGCTACTGAGAAATTCCTGATGTAAAAACCCAAAAACACTTCGCCGGACCTAAAATAACGAGGGAGCTGTGACCTACGTGCCTATTACTACTACTAAGTTATCGGGGCTATTGCCATTGACTAGTTACAAAGATAATTGCATAAATAAAAGCCCCCTGAATTTAGATAGCCCGGTTAAGCACTGATAGCTGAAATTTCGTCAAGTTTAGATGTTACTAAGTGTTTATAAAAATTGTTACCTCGTTAAAAAAAGTTAGTCTAAGTATTTAATAAACCGTGGCCGCCCGTTCACGCACGTGACGCATCGCATGGATCAGGACCATTCAGCTCAACCATTTTTTTTTAACTTTAAAGCAACTTTTAAAGAGAACTAAATGATCCGACACGCGCGCCACCATCAGCGAGACATTTAAGTGAGCATGACATTCTCTCAACCACCGTTCACCAGAGCACATTCGAGTCAGTATAGTAAACTATGTATCTAGAATTTTTTGTAGGCTTGTAAATAACGGTGCATTCTTCTTCGTCTTCGTCGTCACACTCTTGGCAGAGGGGTCATGGTCGCCATACCAGGGCTGGTAGCAAGCTTTACTATCCGTCACCATTCCTCCCGTACTGTTAGCTTTTCTTGTACATTCATGAATATTATGGATCAACTAAATGTTAGGCCTTATAGTAACTTCAGCCTGTTCAAAATGCATAGGTAATACTTTAATGTCATCCTTCTAAGAATCTTAAAAATAAACTATTTAAATTTTTCTTTGTTTACCAAGTTAATTTATTTTCACTCATTTTCGTTTGTGCTCTTTATCAAAAGAGTCACTGAAAATCTTTAGGAAAAATATAAACATAGCGTATATTTACTTTGTGATATGATACTGTGCACTCGGAGTAGATATCCTATCGGGTGACATTGCCAGAGTAGGTACACTCACTCAACTAAGTGAATCGATCAGTAAGCACTAGATTAACCCATTTCCCTTCATCAAGTACTATCGCAAGCGGGAAATTGAGACCGTAGGCTGGTTGCGTTTACTTTTAACGGACTTTTTTAAAGAGTAGGTTTGATTTGTTGATGTAGTGATCTTAAGCACGATTGTTAAGTATATCAGGGTCCTAAGGAATTTGTTAAGTTTTTCATTGGGAATTATTCAGTAGCATCCCAAACATTGTTCTTTATCTCCTATTACTTCAACATGATGCAGTTGGGGGACGTTGCGGGCCTGCTTTATAAAGGTCGATGAAGAACAATCATGTATGCAAGCCAGTGGCCACGCCGCAACTGACGAAGATACATTTTACGCGCGTACTCTTCAGCCGGGTCGCTTCGCAATTTTGTATTGAAAATATTGAAATGCCATGCGTTGCGGACGTAATTAAGAAGGCCCTTCCCGGCCCGTCTATCGCCAACGCGAGCATGGTCAAAAAGCTAGTTGTTTCATCCATAGCCACAGCGGCGTCATCCACGCACCTCATACCGCCTAACGTGATGACATTGAACGAAAAATAGTGTTCGAAAATTTCTTAAACTTGTTCCAAAAAATACGTATTTTTGTATAAGTATTACAAGTGTGTGAAATAAATATTTGGCATTAAGAATCTCCTTACATGTGCAAGGTTTCTATCGAGATGTTTTCTTTATTTTTACAGTTTATGAGTACATTATGAACGGCCAAAGTTCAGGTAAAATTTGTGCAAAACAGCAATTATTGGAAGCTTATACTGAATTTGTTTCTACAATTTTTTATTTTTTGCTACCATAGAAACCTAGATATAGTGCACAAAATATCTATTCGTTCAAAAAATTCAAAGATAGATGTGTAACAACGGCATAATCACGTACGAGTATTTGTATGAAAAGTATGACGGGTTGGCCGCTCTTAAGTCGAAAAAAAGAACACCAGCGACATCTATGGCTAAAATCAAAAGTTAAGAACATAATTATAGAAAAACCTAACAACAACTATCGGGCATGTCGGAGAATCCCTCCATTTGTATTGGGGATTGAATAAATTTACACTGTTCTTCATACCCCTGAATTGTTTACCAACAATATCGCTTCTTATCATCTTTCTTTTCTTCTCATAAACATGTTTAGCTACGCCGGCGACGTCCACGATAAACTAATGTTTTTCTCTTGTTTCATCTAGGTTGCGTGATCCCCCAACGATACGTTCTCGGTGTGATGGGCCTGCTAGGCGTGTGCAATGCGTACACGATGCGGGTCTGCCTCAACCTCGCTATCACACAGATGGTCAACCGCACTCGAAGTGGCTCGGATTACGTCGACCCTGATGCCTGCCCAAGCGACGATTTTATTAATAACGTCACTACTGTTGTTGTTGCGAAACCTGTGAGTATCAATATAGTATACATAATACATATATAAGCTCACGTCTTTTATGCATGGGGTAGGTAGAAGCTACAAACATTTGATCACACATGACGCCCCAGTGAAAAATATGTCACTTAATGTAAGCAAACACCGATAGGCAAGTATTTTTAGAAGGTGATTTGAAATTTATAATACATTGGTTTTAGATTTTGGGTTCAATTCCCGGGTCTGGCAAAGTGTTTTTGGATTTTTCCATCAGAAATGACTCAGTAGTAGCCCAAGAGTATGGATTCTGAATCACATGGACCCATGGTGTCTATTACATGGGACTTGACATAACTGGCGAAATGTGGGTGGTTTAGGTACACCTTTGTTTAACTGTTCGGGGATTACATTACAGCAGGCCTGATTTTATGTATGTCAATATATAAATGGGTTTTTATATATCAATGTAATACATGGTAGACACAATGACAGATGTATTGCTTTTAAGTATAACATTTTGCTATTTAAACATGCATATTAATTGTCTTTTTGTAAAATTTATAAAGTTTGTCATTAGTTTAAATGTTGTAAGAAATACATTTATAATTTACATTCGATTGTTGAAGTATTGTTTACATCATCTGCTACGTAAGTCAATAGGAAAAGTTGCCATTACCAAACAATTTTCCTCATGAGTAACACCAACAACATCCTTATTTGATGAGTGAAACGGTGAATTTCACCCATCAAATAAGTTTAGGGATAGAGTTTTATGACGTCAATTTAGAAACTGCGATCAAAGTTGTAATGGCGGAATAATCACTTGCAGTTGGTGTTTGTGTTGTTTGTTTATAATCCTTTTGTGAATTTTCGTTGGATTAGTTTCTATACAAATAAATAAGATTATATACAATATTTGGAGTAGCATTGGTTCCGTGCAATGAAAATAGAACCCTTGAATTTTTTAACAAAATCCGATACAAATAAGGAAGTAATATTTTTATAAAAATTTCGCACGGACGAATGTCGCGGGCAACAGCGAGTTTGAAAATATATGATAATATACCACAATAATTATTACACTAACCAGTTTCGTTTCGTCTGGTTTCAGTCAAACCGTTTTCACGATTACGTCTTTTACGATTAGCCTTAGTTATCTAGGTCTTAGTTATCAACATAATTTAAATAAAAAAATCAATATTTATTTATTTTGTTAAAGTAGAGACATGACGTACATAGAAAAACAAAAGGGAAACACATACAACGTAAAAACAATACCTACCATACAATATAGAAAAAAAAAACAACATGTTGTTGTCATTGTGTTCAAAAACAAGCCAAGTGCGAGTCGTACTCGCAATTACTGGGTTCCGTAGCAGCAAAATAATATTTTTAAAGCTCATTCAGACTTAAATTTACACGTATCAGCAAAACTTAATTTAAGTTTCATAGTATGTTAATTAAAAACAAAGTGACTGCAGGCTGCAATTTGATGTAAAAGTCACATTTCGCAAAAGCTAATACCAAATCACATTCAAACTAATTTTCATTATAAGTTTTTTTTTTACATTCTACAATCCTACTTTTTTAATTTACGGCTTTAATGATAAATGATAAATAATGATAAATGATAAATGATGTTTATTTTGTAAATAGGTTTTTAAAAACACTTTTACACGTCTCTTTTTTTTAAACTAGATGGGGCCGGTGTTTCGTACCTGACTACTCTGAGAAGAAACAGCCGAAACAAACTCAGAGGTCATAGTCTCTTTTAAAGTCCAGACATAATCTTGGTTAACTCACATGAGGACTATGCAGATTAGTGTCTGAGATGGTCTCTTGAAGAAAGAACCACACAGATTTGAGTGGACCCGTCCAGTCAGTGCAAGCATTTGTCAGTTATCGTGTAGCTCGACTTATAACTCAAGGCTCGACTTATAACTGAAGCAAATATCTCATCAACCATTGACCTAACAAAAGAAGTGTTTCAGAAAAGTCGATATCATTTTTAGGAGCTGGTAATAGACACCCGACACAATATACGTTGAAATTTTTGTTTATCATTCAGTTACCTGCATTCATATCACTTTTGTATAGCAGTTTATAGAAGAAAGAAAGAAAGAAAAAATATTTATTTGTCGCAGGGCATGACGTGCATTCAGGGTTGCGGGACTGTCCAAGGTTGCGGGACTGTTCGAAAGAGATACCGCGGCCCTGGAACATAAAGGGCAAAGGAAGGAACATGGATGGGTTTTAGTCAGTAAAAGTCTGACACTCCCTCCTGCTCAGCCCAGAGCGGGAGGGGTTATTTGATGATTTCCTATCGACAAAAAAAAAAAGGGCATGACGTGCATACAAAAAATAAATTAACAAGACCTTCTAGCCTTCTCTCAACTATGTACTACCAACAGTCTTGGGGTAAAATAGTGGTAACATCCGGACGAACAGACAGACAGAAAGACGGTTAGGACGAATCTATATGGGTTTCGTTTCAGCCATTTGGCTACGGAACCCTAAAAACTAACTGACTTATTAGGTTTCTAAATTAAATTTTTAAACTGCCATGGTCACTAAAATTATCATTAACACTAGAAACGGGATATTTACCATATCGAAATATCGGGAACTTGAAACCAACAGTAAACATGCGTTTTTAGTGTTAATGATAAGATTTACCGGTCAAATTAAGCCATTCATTCGGCTAATAATTATTAATTAATTACTACAATCAACCAAAAAATCAAACGAATTCACTACCCACTTAAATTAAAACTGGTTTTTGCCGATAAACAGTCTTAACTGTGACATATACGAGGATGGCGTTAGTTCGTACCTACAAATACAAGATTCGTTCCTTCACCTATATCCTAAAGTAAATACCACTAGAGCAAATCAGGTTCTTACAACGAGGCAGCTGTCGTTATTTACATAAGCTCCATACTTTGTACCTCAGCTACAGCTAACAAGAGAAAACAACAATGTTTAGTCTTATTCATTGTGTCGCTAGCACGATGTATAATTATATATATTTTGTTGGCCAACCTTTGCCACCTTCGGTCGTCACAGTTGCAGTGGCTGCATGTTTTGGTGCTCAGAGGGCAGGATAGGAGGTGGAACAGAGTTTGTGACATAGCTTTGCAGTAGTGTCCAACCGAAGCCGAATCCAAAGTCGACGGTTTAATAAAAGTAATTGTATTATGATTAGTAAGAAAGAAAGAGGCGTAAATATTATATTATTGTGTAATCTTCCATCTGATTAATTCGCATGAGCTCTTTAACGAGGTCCCATGGGAACTCCTGAAGGGTCAATAAATATGTCAAGCTTCGCTGTCATTGTCATTTTCAGCTGTTATTTGCGCAATTGTAGAGCTTGTTTATTGTTGTTAATTATAAGTTAATGTTGGCCATTGTACACTAATGGATGATAGCCAGTTGATCTTTGCCACCACTTCCTTTTCTAAGAATTAAAAATGATTATGATGGCAGCTATGAGTATTTAGCATAGTATGGTCCCTTCAGCCTTGGTCCACTTCTGTATGATTAGTAATAATGTTATGATTAATAGTGGTGGTGGATCGATCAGAGCGGCGCGCAATAATTGTTGACATAACGGTCCCGTATGATGAAAACCTCGTGAAAGCCGAGAAAGATAAGCAAATCAAGTATCTTGACTTGGTTCACGAGGTTGTCGCATGTGGGATGTGGACTCGGCGATCGTTGTGCCGATAGTCGATTCAGCCCATGGCTTAATTGCCTAGAGCCTCGATCAATACCTGAGGAGGCTCTCGTTAGGCAGGCGGATCAAGAGCTTGATTCAGAAAGCGGTACTCCTGGACACGGCTCGTATTGTTAGGAGGTTCCTCTCTCTGGAGCCCTGACTGCCGTAGCTTGGTCCCTGTTCCCGATACCGGTTGGCTATAATTTATTATATTTTTAAATGATTTTTATATTGTTTTTTTTATACATATATGGAATATTTAAATATGTAATTGATTTGAAAATATGTAAATGAAGGAAATAATGTTATGTTTACTATGGGTTGGTATTTGAATATTGAATAACAATAACAAAAGTTCTGAAAGTCTTTTTACTATAAATAGAAACATTGTGAACATTTAATTTTACACTAACCTTTGATATTCCGGTCAGTGACATGAATAGAATGTAAAAAATAATAAAAACAAAATGATAAATGTGAGACGTTATGGGGACAAAAAAAAATATCATCAGACGATACAAGTTTCACCAACGTTGACCGTTATTTATAATTTAACTCAGGTCCATAAAAGCTACAAGTAGGGACAAAATAGATTCGTACATTGTGATTTAGTATTCAAATACAAACAGACACGATGATATCATATTATACTCTGTCCTCATTCGAATGTCCTTTAGTGAGTGCAAAGCGACTTTATATTGCGAATTTGCATTTTAAAAGCATTTAACTTTTTGGCACGGAAGCTCGTACGTTCATTATACTTGCACATGTTCGATAAAAAATCTTGTGTGGATATTTTAGTTCAATTATGGTATAGGTATTTACTATAGTAATATATACTAATACTGGTACTAGTAAGGAAAAATTGCGGACCCGGGACCGGACACTGAGATCTACTGAAATACAAGTGGGGAAATATTGTCATTGTGCAGCCGCGGCCGAATTCGGGACCGATAACTGCAGTGACACGTATAAAACGACGTTTTTCAATACACTTACGAAGAAATAAAATAACAGAACGAAAAGTATTTTTGTCATTATTCACTATGAAACTATGACGAATCCCGGATTTAATTTGCTTTTTTCCCCGCGCTTTGTTCAGATGTTACACTTGGAATTAAAAAAGCGTAATGAAACACAATCATTTATAGAAAATGAAGTGTGCGATTTCAGCTTAATTTTGATTATTTTCATGAATACTATATATTCTCCTAAAATATACTTATATTATAGGAGAATTATAGTATTCATGAAAATAATCAGTTAGCACACTGCTGACACTAATTCACCAGATGGCTCGGCTGCTAGTTTAAACATAGCTTATTATAAAACCAATATTCGCTATTTGTTCAGATAGTATAAAATAAGGTATAGTTTATTTTAAACTTTTAGCCTGTCACACAAATTGTATGTTTATTTCGACCTTAATATGTATACAGGCTTCCGCTCCTAATTATAGTCGCCATAAACCTAAGCTTAATTAGTAAGAAACTCGTGTAACTTGAAGTACGCAACACATGCATTACAATATAAGACGCGTTGGCGGTACATTATACCCAAGTCAGTGGTAAGAACCCGTGTAAACTGGCCTCCCATTCTAATGAAACTTCGTTCCACGCTAGGCCAGCTCAAAGTCGACTGGCTCTCGACAGTACGTGGTTTAACTTACAGGATAATAAATAAAGATAATTTACATGTCATCCTACAATTAATAATCACCTCGAGTACCTTCAACGATACCGACCTTAAATTATGCTAAATGCGGAACAGATTACTAGGCAGGTATTAAAATAGATTAGATTTGCTTGACGCTTGTGCACTAAGCAAGGAATGACGTTGGTTTAGATACCTTTGCTTCGTCATGACAAACGATTTTAGATCAAATGAATCAGACGTTCCTACATTTTGTTAATAACTGATCCATTTAAAAAGTACTATCTAAGGTCACGGTCAATTAGCTAGAAAAACTCTGCTGCTGGATCGATAACACAATATGAGAACACAAAAAAATGGTGATAACAGTTCCGATTGAACTGAAATTATACAATATGTTAATTTAGATGACAATGCATGGTTAGCTAAGTGGGGTCATTCTAAATCCAATACGGCGGACTCTCAAAGATGGCAGACTAGTTAATTTTTTATGCATTTCAAAAGAAAGGGTTTAGAGAAAAATAGGAGAAATAATATGACGTCACTCTAAAGCGTGTTTTTTAAGGTTTCATACCTCAACCGGCAAAAAGGAACCCTGATAGGATCACTTTGTTGTCCGTCTGTTTGTCTGTCAAGATCCTTTTTCTCAGGAATGCGTGGCGGTATCAAGCTGAAATTAATACCAAATACTCAGGTCTGTTACCCCTTGTCAAACTTGTAAGTCAACGCGATCAAAAGATATGACTGTTTAAGTCTTTACATAATGGTACGGAACCCTTCGTGCGCGAGTCCGACTCGCACTTGGCCGGTATTTTTATACTATACTAGCTGTTGCCCGCGGCTTTGCTCGCGTTTTGGTCGGAAATTATCTCACGGGCACGTTGTAAATATAGCCTATGGAACTCGGGGATAATGTAGCTTCCTATTAGTGAAATAATTTTCAAAATCGTTTTTTTAGATCCAGAGATTACCCCCTACAACCTCGCAAATTCACAAACTTACCTCTTTTTTAAACTTAGTAACCTTTCGTTGGTGGATGTAACTAGATATGTGCCATCCTCCCCTATAATCGCAGTTGTCTTTACTACATTCTAAACTTTCTTTTCAGTACGCAACCTTCGATTGGGACGAAAAAACACAAGGATTAATTCTAAGTGGTTTCTATTACGGATATGCAGCAACTCAAGTACCTGGGGGGTACTTAGCTGAAAAATTTGGAGGAAAATGGACCCTTGGCGTAGGGCTGCTAAGTACGGCACTGTTCACCTTCTTAACGCCAGTCGTGATCAGGGCTGGTGGGGCAACCTGGCTGTTTATATTGCGAATTCTGCAAGGAATGGGAGAGGTGAGTCCTAATATTTTACCTAGAGAGAAAAGAGGCATATTCTAAGCACGCTCGTTCCATTGTAGATGTCATCCATCACTTTTCACCTGGCGAGATTGAGATCAAGATCATGCCCATCAGGCAAAAAAATATAGTTATTTAAGGTTTCAAAGTATGTTAATAAGAAAAAATATTAACTGTTGATCGTATTTATAATGTTGGTCGAACTTCGAAAAATTAAAGATTCGTCTTCATCTCGACCTATATACGGATAAAGGATGGGTTCTACCATAACTCAGTTTACATTTTGATGGTGTTAATTAAATTCTTGAAGACGCCAGGCTTAGTACACACACACTTTAGTCGCCGGGAATCCGCCTAACAATTTAAAATCTTACTTTTTTTAAATTAAAATTTTATCAACAGCTGCAAAAGTTGCCAAAAAAGTAAGATTTTTCGGCCGATTGATATCAAAAATTATGTAAACGTGAGATTTTGCTTTTAGCAATTTGCCAGCAACTAAATTACGTGCAAACCTAGCATTAGAAAACGAGACGAATAAATTTGTTTAACTGGCAATTCTAATTACATTAATTTATTACTGGCAATTCTAATTACATTTATGAAAATATTTATTCCTGGACCTTTTCTCTCAAGCTACAAATGGGTCAGGATCATTGTACTTTTAGTATGCTTGGCTACAACTTATCAGGAATGGCGCGCGAACAAAATATGCTAATATTTATTCAAGATGAAACACAACAGCAATTTGTTACCAACCGTAAAAAATCCTTGACCTACTTTCTTGACGTTATTGTTTTCACTGTAATTAAGCTTTTAACATTTATTTTTTGAGAGTCTTGAGATATTCTTACTACAAAAATAGGCAAAAATTCTAAAAACTATACGTATTTTCGGCAGAATTTTAGAATCGTTGTCAGTTCGAAGCATTTTTTTTAAATAGTCTATAACTATACATACCTACCTATATTTTTGACTTCGCTACGATTTTATTATACGTATATTTAGATGACTGTGAAGAACTAGATCTAAAAGATTATTTTATGTTATAATTTAATTAATAATCTAATAGTATGTAACTTTTAATCTAAGATTTCTCGCAACGCTACATAATTATGTACCTGCCTATCTACTCTATAAACACACAGTAGACACTTAAATAAAAATACACATCTTCATTACTTGCATTATCAGCCTTTAATGTTCCCACTACTGGGACACTCGGCCTCCTCTCCATGAGAGGGAATGGGCTATAATCCACCACGCGGGCCCAGTGCGGGTTGGTAGATGTCACATGTCTTCGAATTTTTGGTTCTAGGACATGCCGGTTTCCTCACGATGTTTTCCTTCACCGTTTTTGAGAGCAGTGGTGATGAAATAAATTACACAAAGTAATGCGCCTGCCTGGGTTCGAACCCACGACTTACTGTTCGTAAGTCGGGGCCGCCACCACTGGGCCACCGCTGCTCTCTTTATTACTTGGATGGAGTCAATAATAGGAGTACCTAATGGAAAATCTTAGTTTTCTAATGCAACGGTGCATGAATGAAATCGATTCAAAAGCGTCATGGGTGAGGTGTTTCATTCGACCTTGTATGCACTGGCCTTAGGCACTGGTATGTATATTATGTACAAGCTGATCCATTTACAGGTTACAAAACCTTTTTTTAAGAATCATCTAATCGAATTTTATCCGAACACGTATGTTCAGCGATGGTGTTTTGTTTAAGTCGGCTCAAAAGGAAAATAAATTGTCCGATAAAATTCGTTACTGAATCCTGATCCGTTTTAGTCCCAAAAAGTTAAATAAAGTGTAGCAAATACTTTGCAGTAGTTTTTAGAACTTTTATGGACTTGCCAAAAGCACCACCATTATGTATATTTGACTCATAAGTCGCATGGATATACATATAGAGGCTTCCGTCTATATAGCGCCTGTTGCTTAAACTTTAGCAAACAATAGGGATACGCCGATTTTAGTGAAAGTAAAAGTAAATCTTCATAAGATTTTCCTTTGTAGCCATCTTATTGAGCAATGGTCACAGGAATCGTCATAGGTAGGTTAGCAACAACTGAGTTTAGTAAAGCAGTTGGTGTTCTCCCAAGTGTGAAACTCATTAACTCCATTTTTATTAAATGAATTGTTAAATCACGTACCTTTTAGAGTTTAGTACAATACAACACCGTACTAGTAGTTGCCAATTATCTCATAGGGTAGTGTGTCAAAACACCTGTTTCGATGTGCCGTCGGTTTCACTACTTCAAGTAGATATATTTTTGTCATAGACTGTGTTTTGAAAATTAATTTAAGATACGCAGTACAGCGCAGCTTTTGTAACTCTGATTATTGCAATTGCATATACAATCGGTACAGAGGTTTCCAAAATGTTAGGAAATATCATTTTTCACGAAATCGTTCATACAAATCGGCAATTTCATACTTTAACCCCTAGTATATACCTACCTATACCTCTTGGCCAAAGTCTATTAAAAACTATTCCCATATTTTCAAGTAATTTGCAACCTAAGAACTAGCAGTTCAAAAGAGATAAAAGAGAATAGAGTCCGCCTTTGTACAGTTTTTTTTTACTTGTGCATAAAATTTTAATAAATAAATAAATAAAAACCATTTTTTTTAAACACTAAATGCAATAATACTGCACTGCAATAGAACAGAGTTCTGCGTGTTTTAGCACTGGTCAACTTTTCTAGCTTTAATTAAATATTTGCCTGCCTCTCTCCTTTGTCTTTCATGGAATGAATAGGATTTCAATGGAAAAACAAGAGCATGTCGGTCACTGGCTTATACAAAGGAAGATTCTTAAGCTTTTAGAAGGCAGGCACGCTAATGTGTTGCTGTCTTTGTATAATACAGAGCTTTTAACTAAGAGATGAACGCAGGAAAAAATAAAATGTAATGTTTTTAGACGGGAAATTCCGACTGAAGCTTGAATGTAGTAGCATGTCAAATTTTTGCTATTTTTGTGAAAGTTCACGGTTGGTCCAGTGTATTTCATCTAACTTATGCTTTTTACGATGCAATGGTGAGCACTTAGGTTATTTTCCCGTTCCAAAGAGGACATTATACAGGGTGGAAACTTTCAACGGGGCAATAAGGGGAACTACTTTAACCATTGCAGCTACACGAAAATGGCCTTAGGAGACTATCCATTATTTCTCGTGAAATTATTGATTGGTCCCATAGAAGTTTTTAATCAGTATTAGAAACAGGATCGATTGGCATAAAAAAAATGTTTTGTGTAAAATGGCCATTTTCTTGGTAACTGTACATGTTTTTGACATTCTGTGCATGGGGATCAAAATTTCACAAACAATTATGGATAGTCTCATAAGCCCATTTTTCCACTCTGTATTTAAAAAATCAAGCCTTTAGTTTCTTGGTGATTTATTTATGCTTTTAAGTTGTTCTAAACGTCATATTACTCCCACAGGGCCCCACGATGCCTGCGCTTATGATAATGTTGGCGAGATGGGTCCCTCCCCATGAGCGGTCGTTCCAAGGAGCGCTGGTGTTCGGAGGTTCTCAAATAGGCAACATCTTTGGCTCCTTCATGTCAGGAGTGTTGTTGGCTGATGGCAGAGACTGGTCATATGTGTTCTACTTCTTTGGAGGATTCGGTATTCTGTGGTTCTTGCTATGGGTAAGTTAATTTTCTCTAAGTATTTTATGTGACTATGCTGACTTGAATGTTCATATAAAATCTACAACAAAATAAGCCTAAACAAACTGCGTCCAAAAGCAAATCAATCACCGTCGCCGGAGTGGCTAACCCCATAAATAAAACAAGAAAGACTGTGATAAAAATAGTCACAAAAGCCGTGCACAAAATTAGTGGGCAGGAAATCTGTACCAATAACGACAAACTAGCGTGAACTTTGTGGAACGTGGTACTTTTCTAAAGTCTGTTCCAAGAGGATTGTGTGTATGTGATAAAAACGAAAAAAAAAAAAAATTGCTTTGTTTATTTGGTGACAACCCAAAATACTAATTTTAAATCAATTTAGAGATTTTTCATTTGACTATTGTGGTTACTTTTATAACTTTAATTTTCGATGATGATTATTCAGTTTCAATTTAATAACGCTAATCATACATTAAATGTTATTACAAATACAGATGAATGTACTATTTTACGTGATAATTAATTTAAGAAAAGTTGCTCAAGTCGTACCTAACCTCCTAACCTGAACAGGGTTTACACTTTCATCAAATTCTTTTGGAACAGAATATTCGTGCGTAAATTGATGGCCAGCTTTACGGCCATTTTATGACCACTTGTCGGATAATAACATAGATTAGTGTTGAGTGATTGGTTTTGACTGATGCTGGCTTGGAAAAGGCGTTTATCGTTTGTTTTGATTTCTGGATGGTGCTTTTATTCCTTCTATATTTGAATGTAGGTACATAGTTTGAATTATTTTGATACATTTTATTGTGTTAAGACTTGATGTTTAACCTAAACCTAGCCAGTCCGCTCAGAAGTTCCTAGACTAACAAGGAGGTTAAATAAAGTGAAAAAGCTATGTTTTCTCGCTAATTCATTTTTTTATCTTCTAACCTACAAAAGCAATCGTTCTGACATAGCTGATATTAAATTCTTTGTGTCGATGCCAATCAAAATTGGATCGGTCTAGAATTTCCTACAAGTTTGTTACCATCAGTAGCGTCCATCAGTTCACCTACAGTCAACATGACATAGCTGATCCTCACAAACTAATATTCAATTTGTCAAAACCTCGATAAGATACTGACGTACTGCAGAAGGCTCCCTTCGCGCAATAGGCGCATGTATTAGTTTCGTGAAGGCAACATAAATGCGCAATTTATAAAGGGTGTAACAAGACCCTTAACCAAGCCGAAAGGCACTTGTTCTCCCCGTCATTACGATATTTTTTTTGTGCTAGACCATACCTGGGAAACTTCTAGTTACAGAGATATTGGGGGTCAAAGTTCCAACTTGTTTTAACAATACTTACATGTTTTTTTTAACTTTATACACCTTGACTACCCCCGTTCTATTCAATTCATCCATCAGGATATGTTTTGAGCGTGTTACATTAAGTCCTACCGTAAAACGTGATATTTCACCCCAAAAAGTAATTTCCCAGCAAAAATTTTTTGCGTAGAGTTACCTAATTTGATGTATAGAATTCTTGGTTGATTGCTTCGTGAAGGGTCTGTGTTACACCCTGTATAAAAATCGTCTTTTTTTCTTTTTCAGAGTATGTTCTGCTTCAGCACACCAAACAGCCACCCGTACATATCTAAGAAGGAGCTCACGTACTTAAACAACAACGTAACCACTTCTGAGAGTATTGACAATAAAGACCCGGTGCCCTGGAAGGCGTTACTGCGGTCAGCGCCGGTGTGGGCGCTGGTTTGGGCTGCGGTAAGTCATGATCACCATTGGTAGCCAGGATAGCTTATATTTCGGAAATGTGACGCTTTAGAAGATTTTGGCTCATACAAAACTTTTTTGTATTGATACCAGATGGCCTACCACGTCGTTTTAACCCATATGTGCTCACTGACCCAATTTTAAAACGTTTCATATTTTATTTTTTTTTGACATTCAATAAGCATTTCTTTATTTTTATAAACCACTACATCAATTGCAGGAGTAATTCCATTGAGGGAAAGAGATGGCGCTAGACGACCTGTATAGCTCTGCCCACTGGAATTACTCCTGCGTTAAGACTTCATAGTAACCCCCCAGCTTTAGTATAATACAGGTTTTATGCGTGGCCTTTATTTTGAAAATAAAATGAAATGAGGCAGGCCACGATTCATACAAAAATCTTCGAAACCCTTAAAGCAACTAGTTGGCAAACTTCTTTTTGTTACGAGCGGAAAAATTCTACATGCTCAAAGTATTTTTCCTCATCTTTATCTGTCATTCGAGATGTCTTGTGGCAAAACATTTTTATCTTGGTACACGACATATATATTTATCATAACAACCGCGGTATAGTAGACTTATCTATTATATAGTCAGTTATGTTGTGACTTTTTGGTTTCGATTATTCTTTTTACGGAACAGAAAAAAGTCAGTTTTCTTTCTCTTCCGTGATTCTTTCAGTTATTACAATTTTGTACAATTATAGATAGTTCTACATCTTCAATTTTAATGCTATCAAACATTTTACAAATAAGGCACCGATTAAGCCTTTTTTTTTTTTTACCGATGGGTAATCATCAAATAACCCCTCCCGCTCTGGGCTGAGCAGGAGGGAGTGTCAGACTTCTACTGACTAAAACCCATCCATGTTCCTTCCTTTGCCCTTTGCGTTCCAGGGCCGCGGTATCTCTTTCGAACAGTCCCGCAACCCTGGCAGGCGTCGGCCCTTACGGACCCCTTCCTGTTTGCTGACTCTCTTTGAGGCGCGCGTGGAACACGAACGCGCCGTCGACACGGCCTGTCGTCATAAGACGGACGGACGGCGAGCTAGCCCATAGCCCACCGTCCACAGGCCCGCGTCTACGGTGGCCGAGGGCCACCACGTGGCCCCCGACGCCCGGTGCGTCTCCCGCGGCTGCTGGGACGTGAGGTTCTCTCCCTCTCACGTCCCGCCACCTCCTTCGCTAGCATGACTGCTTCGCAGAAGGAGGTGACGGCGTCCCATTCCGTCTCGCTCCGGACCATGGATTGAACCAGGGCCGGACGCGAGAGGTCGCCGCCGCCGATCACCGATTAAGCCTTAATAAAAAAAAAAAAAAAAAAAAAAAATGTTTATTTCAGACTAGATAATGTCCATATTTTGTTAGTAACAATTTAATTATCTTAAGACTAAGTTAGTAGCATTTATGTAGTCTAGTCAGATGAATTCGAATTAAAATAAATTGATTGAGAATAAATTAAATTGAAATAGACAAGATTAACTAATGCAAATAATTAATAATATCTAGTTGAGTCATTTGTAATGGAAATTCTACATACCTGCAATTATTATTGTAGATAGGTAGGTATATTTTTATTAATCGATATTTCAAACCACCACACTTTTCATAAGAAACTGAAGTATTTATATTTTCATCTACTGACATAAATTCATTGAGGCAATTATAAATTTAGAATTACGAGTAAAACAATGACGAATGCGCGAACTAAGTCACAATTACTTACGTTAGAAACGATAACAGACCACAATTACGTAGTATTCTGTTAGTCAAATGACTTATTCTACAACACCTAAGGTGAATCTACAGCCTACTTGCGTACCTAACACTTCATCTTCTATTCTTTGCCCCATGTTGTCTTGGGGTCGGCACAACACGATTTGTTTCTTCCATTCTCCCCTGTCAACCGTCACGCATTCATTTACACCTTTTTCTTGCAAATGACATTCCTCACACAATCCATCCATCGTTTCCTTAGTTCCTTCTCCATTAATTATTCATCACTCTATTAGGCACATGCGATTCGTCCCTCCTCATCACAGTCATGCCAATACCGAGACCATTCTCTTTCAACTTTTCTGTAACTAACGCAACTTTCAAACTTCCTCTAATATACTCATTCCTTACCTACTTTATCCATTCTTGTCAACTCACACATCCACCTCAACAGTCTCATCTCTGCTACATGTTATCTTTTATTTTTTCTTGCGTAGGTACCTAACACACTCTCAATTTATGTCAATCTTCATTTTTACAATTATTCAACTTTACCATATTCGTTGAAAGATTGTAGCAGATGAAATTTTAAACCTAAACATGCCATGGACATACATTTTATTCAATATTTACGTGATAATGTGTATCACAATTTGGCATAATGATTATCATTTAAAATACCAATTCAAATAATCTTTTCACAGAATAATTTCAAAACAATAATTTAAAGACTTACATAACTTTGCTCACGAGTGTACTTAATGAGATATTGTTTAATCGCCCCGTCATAACTGCATGACCTTGACTGAATTATAAAACAGAAACACCTAATAGCAATCATACAGAAAAAATGGCAGTAAGTCCAATTACTACAACTCGCATTTTTACGGAAAATAAATATCATCACAATTTTTGTGCAGATAACGCATAAAACACGCTCAGGGTTCCGAAACTTATTGTTTAAATGGGTCAAATCTGAAGGCGCCACATCGAAAGAAAGAAAGAAGAAAGAGTAAAGTTTATTTGACGACAGTTCCATAAGCACACATAATATAAAAAAGATACAAAATAAAAAAATAAAGCAAATTAAAAACTAAGAAAAAAAAAAACAAAGCATCGCGAATATCTTTACTAGTTTCTATGCAAATGCTTCGGTAGGATGGATTGTAATGGGTGTCCAGAAGGAGAAAATGATAGACATACAATCACAATAAAATTGTATTCTCACAAAAATTAGGAAGCCGCCAACACAAACAGATATGATTAACATTAATATTTCAAAGATAATAAATAAATGTATGCTCAGATAATTATGGACAAGTTATTAATATTTAAAATAACCACAACATTATTGTGGCTTTACAAATTGATAGATGTTAATTAATTATAAAAGCACTTGTCTCATTGCCAACGAGAGAAGCGAGAAAATCTAGAAACCAGAAACCAGTTGGCGAGCAGCGAGAAGCGAGTGTGTATGATTACTCGCACCACTTACACTCAGATCCACACTATAAGTAGAAATGACCGCTGGTTGTTCTCTCGAGACGTGAGTTCTGAATTCTGATCGCCAAGCGAGCATCGCTGAGCGAGTGTTTTATCTTTGAAAGCTTTTGTCGCTCAGCGACAAACTAGGGGAGCGAGTCCTCGCTGGCAGTGAAAACAGTCAGTGATCAAATAATAATTATATGTATCTCTTTTTTTACACGAAATGTATAATTATCTATTGTACGAAGAAATTTGAACGAGAAAATAGCCGATAGTTAGTCGCTTCCTCGCCGGCGGTTGGACAACTGCCTAACGGCCGTTTTCTATAACTCTTACTTTTAGTTAATATGCCTTACTCGACTAGCTATCAATGTTTCTATAAACAAAGTTAGCAATGAATTGACAGGAAGGTCGACACCCTATTACATAGGACTTGAACATAAGCGAAATGTGGGTATATTATTAGGAATCATTCGGCGTGATGATGTTACGGAAAGCCTTGAGTTGGCCTTCTGAATGAGTTTAATGTGGTACTAAGCGCCCACGGATTGTTGAAGGTCGTCTATGAGCGTTGTTTACTAAATGATGCCTATTGATGTTAATACTGCTTCGGATGTTGTCTTAGCCCTGTTATAAGTTTGGTATACTTACTTAAGTAGGTATACTTACCTACAAATTTCATTTCTATGTTTATATGTGAATATCGTTAAATGTACGATACTAAAGTGGAACTAGTGATAACAAAATTCAACATTAGTTCCATTTATTTTCAGATTATTTTAAAATGGAACTAGTGATTAAAAAAAAACCTCAGTAGTTCCATCATGGAACGGTTAATATTACTAGTGGCAACGATGAGGAACTAGTGCTATCAAAATTCAACATTAGTTCCATTTATTTTCAGATTATTCTAAAATGAAACTAGTGATTAAAAAAAACCTCAGTAGTTCCATCATGGAACGGTTAATGTTATTAGTGGCAACGATGAGGAACTAGTGATAATAAAATTCAACATTAGTACCATTTATTTTCAGATTAGTCTAAAATAGAACTAGTGATAACAAAATTCAACATTAGTTCCATTTATTTTCAGATTATTTTGAAATGGAACTAGTGATTGAAAAAAACATCAGTAGTTCCATCATGGAACGGTTAATGGTACTAGTGGCAACGATGAGGAACTAGTGATAACAAAATTCAACATTACTTCCATTTATTTTCTGATCATTCTAAAATGGAACAAGTGATAAAAAAAAACCTCAGTAGTTCCATCATGGAACGGTTAATGTTACTAGTGGCAACGATGAGGAACTAGTGATAACAAAATTCATCATTAGTTCCATTTATTTTCAGATTATTTTAAAATGGAACTAGTGATTGAAAAAAACATCAGTAGTTCCATCAAGGAACTATTAATGGTACTAGTGGCAACGAACCAAACTTATGGCCCTTTTCACCTCTCTCGGGTATGTAGCGGGTATAACATACTGGCAGACGTATTTTTAACTGCGACCAAGACTTGCCACATGACCGGCCGTTATCTTGAACAAAACTGCTCGAACGGCCGGTTTTGCGACCTAATAAAAATCCGAAGCTTCTGCGGCAAAAAGTCGTATTCGTGGCCGTGTAGTGCGCGAGGTTGCTTATAATTTTCTCTATAACCTGTTGAAGGAGATTGGACCTACCCGCACTCCGCCTCCTAACCAAAGCGTAACGTTACGTTCATGTCAGTCATTTGTGCGGAAAACCGAAAGGCGCCTACTCCAATCCGACTACACGTTGGGGTTTACCGAACAAAATGAATGCGACGTTCGCGTGTACGCGCGGAGATCCCATGATCAAATTCAACTGTGTAAAACTCTCATGACATGAAATATTTAATTTTACATAATAACAAAACAACAATGCTTGTCCCGATTTCAGAAACATACCATCATTATGAGTTACAATACAAAAGTAATTATTAGTGACGTAACTTTGTTTGGTCCACTAACTACAAGATTGCCATACTTAAACTAGGTATTTATGTTTAAAAGGGTGATCCAGAAAAATTAAAATATTAAATAATTGAAAAATAAATAAATATTGAAAAATCTGAAAATAACTTTTTTTTTTTATTCTAACACGTCTAAACGTAGCAATTTTTTTAATTTTTTGCCATCTGTTAACATTTATAGGTCGCGCGATATGAAACAAAGCATAAGTCATTATTTGGCGGATCAGAAAGCTTTTTTCTGTGATTAGAACTAGAATAAAAATATACTGCATCTGTTCTTCATCGTTGGTTAGTGACTGGTTGTAGTGGTTGTTCACCGGTATCATTAATAACTCTCATTTGAAAACACTTTTCATGAAATTATTTTTCCTCTTTAGTTAAATCAATGGATAATTAGGCATTTTTGGACGTTTTTTTACCGTCATTTCCTTGGTTTTTGTAGTCACTCGGTCGTCAAAAAATGCCAAGGTTGCTTAGTGCTATAAACGAAACCAAAGATGCCTCGCAGAAGCAGTGTATAGTATGTTTTTTCTCCGCTCTTACATTGGGCCTTACATTACATTGGCTTACCTTCTGGGCGACCAGTAAATCGCAACCTAGAGGGTTTAAATTTGGCACAGAAATTACTACCTACATAATCGCATGCAAAAATAAGCTATGTAAAGCCAAGATTTGGGCATGTTTTTTTTCGAATAGATTAAACTGGGCTGAAGAAAGAACGAAGGGAAAATAAAATTGTGCAATCGCAAGTAAATCTTGGTTATTCTTCTTTATCGTGTGGTTAGTGTCTAACCTGGTGTCAGAGTTCAAAACTTGGTTGTGATTCGTAGACCACGGAAGACGCGCACAAAACAGAGGAGGCCTGAACTCGGCAGTGCTGCGGTGTGTCGAACAAGGCGGCTAGTGATGACGACGAAGTTGACCCAAAAGTGGTTCGTAATTACGAGTTTTAACTGCGATACACTATGTTATCCACTCAAGGTATCTGACATAAAATACCTATAAGTGCGATTTTTTTTACCATTAAATAAGAGTAGGTACGTACAAAAAAAAATTAACAATGCATTAGAATTATGAACCATCCTGTTAATAATGTTTACGTTTCAAACGGTAGAACGTACCTACCCAGCGCACGAGTCGAGTAGATCATCGCTCGCTCGCAACAGAGTGTTTCAACTACATCATGCGTCATAATAATGAATAATATTTTTATTTTCAATCTCATAATTACTTATTTCTACGCATAGATACATAAACTCGGCTGCCGTTGTAAGACAAAAAAAAAACTTATTCTGCCTATGAAAAAGGGTCTTAAAAAAATAAAAAAAAAGATAGTCTGGTTACGATTTACTCGAACCCAACCACAGCAGCTGTGGAATTAGGTCGGGTGACGCCATTATTCTACATTAATAGTTTTAATGTTAATCCTAACCATTTAATACCTAGCACTATAAAATCATTATAGATATTATTCTCTTCACGAAGGCAAGTGTCGTTGTGATCACTCCTAGACCCATTAGTTTAATTCATTGTTTTCGCTCAGGAAACGTACAAATAATTATAGGACGTGTCAGTAAAAGAGATTCATTTTAGTTACTAGATCAACAGCTCGCTACTCGCTAATCACCATTAGTGGGACGGGTACCTTATGGATTCATCCAGGGAAGCATAAAAAATCAAAACAAGACGCCATGTGCCTACGTACATTCAAGACGTAGTTATTACCAGTGCGAATAGGTGGAAAACGTGCAGTGATAGCTTAGAGCTGAGACCGTGGAACTACCAAGCCATAGGTCTCGAGTTTTTTACCTCTGATTTTTCGGATTCATGTGCGTATTGTACTGTATAATTATCACTATAGCTTCGGTGAAGGAAGACATTGTGAGGAAACCAGCATGCCTGAGAGATTTATTTCTCGACGGCATGTAAAGCCAAGTCAGAGGACCATGAGCGGTATAAAAACTCTGACACCAGGTTAAGCACTAACCACAAAAAAAGACCAGTGCAAATGACTGTCAAAAAGTGTTTATCAACGCAACAACAAGAGGGGTAACACGTGACGATTCGCAAGAACCTCCTCCTATTGAAGGAAAAATTGCATTCGTCGCAGACGGCGTACAAAATCGTTAACGATACGCCAGTGACGTTATCCGACAAAACCGCTCCGTCATGTAGATTACTCAGCGATTGTACAGTCGCTGTGAGGCGGTCACCCGTCGACTCAGTACCTAATCTCTTGGCCACGAGTTACACGCTCAAGCGACAATGGCTGTGGAGAAAACCAATGCAATCAGTTCTTTAATCATACCATGGCACGGGTCGACGAACGAACAACGTAACTCAAGCAAAGACAGCAAAGTGCGTGCGTGTTGCAAGCATCAAGATACAAATCGCTACGTCCGAGGAAGGGAACACGGCCTTAGATCGAAACTACATAGTTGGAGCCCCTACGACGGCCAGAGCTACATGACTAATTTAAGTTATATAGTTCGATCGAGCTAGGCTGCTCACTAAGCGTGGCAACAAAAGGCCTTCCTCCCATCGCCTCTCCGCTCTTGCTTGTGTGACATCAGCTTAAGGAACATTTTCCGTTCTAACAGCTAACCAATTTTCGTAAATCCTTTCCTGACACTTATTGGATATCGGAATGTCTTAGGGGGCAAATATTGCAATTCCTTCGATACGCATTTATTGACAGTATCTCTGGGAAAACAAAATTCAATGATGCTATTTGAACACTGGAGAACCGTTCTACTGTAAATTGATTAGTATCATAAATATCTAAGCGTAATCAGCATAATAACTCTGTGGGAGGAGCCGTGATCCACCACCGCGGGTCGAATGCGAGTTGTAAATATGGCATATCTCCGAATTTGTAAAAAAATCAGAGGTATTAGAAATAAATACCACCAGCTTTAAGATTGCACGACTATGTATGTTTGTGGCATTTCCCTTATGGTTCGCTTAACGAGCCACGCCGGGCGACTCATGGAGCAAACTGAACAAATACTTTATGTGCTTAGGGAAACGATATCGGATGCCTTGTAACGTACGTAAGAGCAAGATGGCGTTCCGTTTTTCATAGGTAATTTAAAAAAAAATCTGCTGTTTTTTATTTTGACCATGATATTCTTATTTTGAAATCTGCTGTTTCTTATTTTGACTATAGATCAGATACTGCATTTTTGTTGAATACAGCAGATTAAATAAAAATACCATAATAACTTGTGAAAATACTGATGTAGTTAATGTGAGAACGACGTAGAAAGACGTGCAAGTTAAGAGCTTCTAGAGTAAAACGATATACCTAATCAACAATTCAAAAATAAAATAAACAATGGCAGCTAAGAGATGACCAGTCCCTACTGACGGCGCCCGTTCAGTAACATGACGCATGTTCGTGAACCGTTTCAACCCTGTAAAGTGTATAGTCAACAATAGAATATAATCATAGAACATCTTTGACGTAGACCATGAGTAAAATTAGACTGATTACAATAGAGCAGAGAAAAAAATAATGTTGTTCTGTGCAAATTTTCCGTTGAGGAACTTGCTACGTAACAATAAAAGACCACAACCATCACTAGTCCACCTAAGTCCACAAGAATACGAAGACTACTAAAGTTCTGCCTTCTTCTCAATTATCAGCATCATCATCAACCATTGCCTTACATGATCCATTGCCATTTATGATCCACAGTTGATCACTAATTTGTTTCCTAGGCCTTGGCGATGCCGTTTCTATGCTTTTGAGAGTGTATTAAGTATAAAGTTTCTATCATATTATCCTATCATATCCTCAGTCCACTGTGAATTTAAGTATAAGGTCAAGTTCTGTTTTCATAGAACTTTGATAAAAGCTCTAGTGCAATAAACGCGATAGATACAATCATCATGATAATAATATATAAAGTCGGCGTAGCATGTCTTACCAACTATTTCATACGTCATGTCTAGCAAATGTCATATTATCAGTATTGCTCGCTTTTTCAGGGCATTCCCTAACCCATACTAATGTTAATATACTTCCAACAACATGAATGTACCCTAGTTTCGTGAAGGGAATGGGAGCAAGCATTTATATGAAGAAAATGAAATGAATAAATAATCATGAGCGTCTTAATTTAATGGAATATTTAGATGAATATTATACGCTTCTTGGGAGCGTGTTGTGCTTTATTGAGCTGTCAATGCGTTGCCAAGGCGTTATTGATCTCGCTTATACGACTACGTAATTTGTGGGATCATTATTATTGGTACTCCAATTACTATTTATTATAACAGATGTAGTAGGTATAGGGTACGATCTTCCCCACAATATCGATTTTTAATTAAAGCAAAACAACGAATTGCTTATGCTTCCATTTGACACATAAAAAAAAAAATTAAAGCAAGAATCGGGCTTATTAACGCTGACGATTTCATTGTGCCGAGAATCCCGGTTTTGTTTTGTTATTAATTTGATTGAATAAGTAAATTCAGTAATTCAGCCGAAAAAAAGCAGTCCAAGTCTAGTTGTACAATTTATTCACCTTTACGTGATAAAGTTGATGTTCTTCTTCCAGGTTGGCCATGACTGGGGTTACTATACAATGGTGACAGATCTTCCTAAATATTCTCACGACGTTCTGAAGTTTAATATCGCAACCACCGGCACCCTCACCGCCTTGCCTTACATCGCTATGTGGGTGTCCTCCTTCCTCTTCGGTTTGGTCTGTGACATTTGTATCAAGAAAGGATGGCATACCATCAAGACTGGAAGAATTATTCACACAACTATCGGTATGTAGCGTTAAATCCAATTGCTTAATTGAGAATTTGTATTTGAGAACTTGTCAAACTCGATTATATCACAACTTATGGTGATTCCTTCTACATCAATGTTTTGCATAACAACTTTTGGATTTCAACGAAATCTTTCTAAGTAATCCTGTGGTAGGTATTTGCAAACTTACTACTATATTATAATTGTTAATTTGAATTTGAAACTTCTTTTTTTCTATATTGAATTGCTACGACCGGTATACCAGGACTATAAAAGATCTTTTTGTCATTTTGGCTGTCGAGATTTTTTACTTTAATAATAGGTGTTGTCATTTATACAGCCTACCAACCTTTGTAATAAATCTAGTAACATTAAGACCTATTATTACGCAACAACAACGGCAAAAACATTTCTTGTTGACGTAACTTCTATAAGCGTTACACAACAAACCACTTTAGTTCAGCCTTATTTCTGTCACCGTCGCGCAACAGCTGTTAACTTTAAATGCAAGACAAAGATGTGAACATGTATAATTGTATATGCCTGGCTGAAATCAATCATACAAATTAGTCGGTGCATTTTACTGGTAATTGAAGTTCATAGATTTCGGCCTTTCAGGATAGAATTTAATAGAAAAAAAAAAGTTGACAGCATCTGCAAATTGACGTTTAGAGAACTTTGCCTTAGTTTAGAGGTTTAGAGCATAAAAAAAAAACAAAAAACAAAAATCAAATTAATTATAAATATTAAAACTAATCCGTCATTTTTAAATTACAGCTGCCAGCGGTCCTGCCATTTGTATAATACTGGCATCCTACGCTGGTTGTGATCGAACTGCTGCGATGGTCTACTTTGTTCTGTCTATGGCGCTCATGGGAGGTTTCTACAGCGGCATGAAGGTACGAGCCTCTGTAATACCGTCTAAGTAATGGCGACGTTCTTAGAATTAATTATTCACTTGTAGGTCACACGGAAGCCCCGCCAACAAACTTTAAGTTATTCAATCCGTTATTTTGCAAATATTATTTAACTAGCATAAGTCCGCTGCTTCGCCCGCGTGGAGTTCGGTCATGGCTCCACGGGGTTGTACTACCGGCATAAAAAGTAACCTGTGTGCAATCCAGGTGCCAAACTTCATACAAATCCGTTCAGTAGTTTTTAGGGTTCCTTACCTCAAAAGGAAAAAACGGGATCCCCTACAGGAACAGGGGTCTGTCTGTATGTCACAGCCAATTTACTCCGAAACTACTGGACCGATTGAGTTGAAATTTGGTACACATATGTAAATCGGTGACCTTAAGACGGAAGTGTAACGTAAATTTGTGAATTTTAAACATGGGGCCACTTTTGGGCGGTAAATTAGAAAATGAAAAAAAAAGTTTGCAAACCTGTAACCATATATCTCATTATATCTCAATTTTTTTTAATTATTTTTAGATAAATAGTTTTGAAGTTATTTAAGAAACCCCCTTAACTCCGAAACTACAGGGCCGGCCGGGACTTTCGTCCGCGTGAAATTATTATAAAAATATTACTTCAGTCTCTTATCTATTTTCTCTTAGTAGTAGTAGGTTAGTCCTGATAACATTAGATATCCGCCAGTAAAATTGGTCCAGCGGTTTCGTAGATTAGAAGGAACTATGGAATAAACAGACAGACAAAAGTGTAAAAATAAAAATTTTAAGTACGCACGGCGGCCAATCAAGCTATGCAAAACCAAATTAAGCTGATCTCGGAAGCTCATACAAAGTGAAGTCAGGTTATACTGGTTTTGTAGAGCTTGATGTACCACTGTGTACCTACTGTATATACTTTCATAATATTATGCATTTAGTAAAAAACTGTTATTTTGAAATTACAAACACACTCACTTTAATTTATTGTATTTGTATAGATTGGAGAAAGTATTTCAAAATTTTCCATAATCCAGAAAGCTTGTACTATGTTACTTCCAAGGATCCATATGTCTTATCTCAGGGGCCTACCACCACCTCTCATAGCAGTAATATTTAAATCTTACTTCAGTGTGTGAAAGAGATGAAGGAGGGTCATCTGCTAAAACAGATGGTGGGTGTAGTCCCAAGAGTCATGACATACTTCCGACCCTCAAAAACGTTTTTGTGGTTTTCTTAGACCCGTATAACTGCACTTTTGGCAGTAATATAGATGCTGAATGAGATAATAATTTAAGTTCCTTTGTTTGCACAATGTTGTTTGGGAAAAGCGGCCTCTTTCGGGGTCGTCCCGGGTATCTTCCGGGGGATTATTGTTGAGGAGCGTAAATATTAATTAACAAACGTGTACTTCATAATAATCCTCCCAACGGATAAATATAGGAGAAAATGGTTCTCATTTCTGCCAAAATTTAGGAGATAATTAATAGGTGTTAGCAATAATGAATTGTTTTCAATATTTCGCGCTAAAAAAGCGAAGAAATGAAGCTACAAAAATACTTAGTTTGAGCTCGCCAACCCCATTCTATCTATACAATATTATAAAGAGTAAGGTTTGTGAGGTTGTAGGGGTAATCTCTGGGTCTACAGAATCGATTTTGAACAATCTTTCACTAATATGAGGCTACATTATCCCCGAGTGCACTAGAATATATTGACAACGTGCCTGTGAAATAATTTCCGACCAAAACGCGAGCGAAGCCGCGGGCAACAGCTACCTAGTATTGTACATAAGACTACGTTTATGCCAATAGTTTGACGGGCGTCAGATTATTCTTAAATCCATTGACTATTGCTTGGCCATCTAAAACACTACTACGAGTTATACTACTTGCTAGCTTTTGCTCACGCGTAAGTCGGAAATTATTCCGCGGGAACCCAACGACCAGGATAAAAAGTATCCTATGTCCTACTCCAGCCAGATCATGGCGTATCTGTTTGCCCCACTCAAATCCGATCTGTCGTTAAAACTTCTTGAAAGGCAACAGACTTGGAACGTACCGTTTTAATTTTATAAAATGCATACGCCGGAGCTACAAGATACAATGCGATGCTTAATAATAATTTGTGGCTCACCAAATATGACAATTATTGTACCGTTACTTTAGATAAATTAAACTTATAGCTATAACAAAACAAATGCTTTCCCGAATACTATTTAGCATTAATTTAAAATACTCACTTTTTCAGGTGAACGCGTTGGACCTGGCTCCCAACTACGCGGGAACGTTGACGTCACTAGTAAATACGACATCAACCTTCGCTGGCATCATCACGCCGTACCTAATCGGCCTACTGACGCCCGATGTAAGTCTATACAACTTCATCTAGGTTAAGTGCTTTCTACCTCGTAAAAACTCACGAGTGAATAGATTTAACTTCACTTAGCCTGGTTTACGATTGGATTTCGCATAACATTGTAAGGCGTTTATGTAGATTGGGAACGTTTATTGTATCCCTCTGAATAAAGGACTTATTTAATATCAGTCTTTGTAAAATGCAGATCTACTAGCAAAATGAGCGTTCCGTTTGTATTCCTTTGTGTAAAAATTGATTCGACTATAACTAGAGGAAAAAAAAACTTAAGGTAACTTCGTAACCGCTTCTTTTTTTATTAAAAAATATCAACCATCCATCATAGCAATCAATACATCCCACCAGTAAGGTCCTAGTCTACCAACTTTGACAGCCCGTCCAAATATACGCGTAGCTTTACATTTTTTTTGGACAAAAGTTATTAATGAATTGCAATTATTTTTAGTGCAATTTAATATTGGAAAGATGCTTATTAACTACCAATTTTTTATGAGTTTTTTTAAAACTCGCTCTTGTTGCGTAAATTAGGCGTTGAAAAGAGGTCTCTCTCACCCAACGCTAAATTCGAGTTGTTTCCGCACTCCTTCCGAGGCAACAGAGGCTAAATCGCAGTCTATCGAGCCAATAAAAATCTTTATTTCTTCAAAATTGGCTCGTTACTTTTTATAAAAATATTTTATTTTCTTAATCTTATTAAAATAATATCGCAAAATTTCTCGGTTATTTGCTCATAAAAAATACGCATTTTCTGTCAATAGATTTGTGTTATTATACGATTTTATCGAAGGGCCAATGTTAAATGACTTTTAAGTCGGCTAATAGGCAGGTAGAGCAGCTTTAACATCATCTCAAATAATTTAAGTACGGCTAGGTGTCAAAGGGGGAGGCCCTCGACACACGACTTTTTTTTTTTGCATTGGAATTTCTGAGTTTTTCATAAGAAAACTTTATCCGTAAACATGTCTTGGCTATATATTTACAATATTCTCCCAAATATTAGCAATCATGAAACATTTCAAAATCATTGTTCCTCCAAGTACTAACAAATAAGATCCTAATTTGCTACTTAAAATCTTCAAGTCATTAATCAGGAATGGCTCAATCTAGATCACAATCGTTAATATTAATAGTAAAACGCGAACACTCAATGACATCTGACATTTCTGAAGACCTTACTGTAAGCAACGAATTCATGCGCGATAGCCCCCATTTCAAAAACTTGTTCATAACTTTTGAGTGACAAGATAGACGATGTAAAATACAGTAGCGTAGGTAACCCGACCAAAAGAAAGTGACTTCACGTAAACACGCGATTAAGAGCGCAGTAGCGTAGGTAACCCGACCGAAAGAAAGTGACTTCACGTAAACACGCGATGTTTTGCACCACGACAAACCTTGCCTTCGTGGAGATTTTTGATTTTAGACTGCTTAAAATAATAGAAGTCGAGGGCTTTCAAAAGCTCCAATTCAATAAATTTTGTATAAAACTTTTCAAATTCAATTCGTAATATGCTTTAATGCTTATACAAATTGATATTGATTCAATCGATTTATGTAGCCCATAAAATTTTACGTTGCTTTAAAAAAACATTTGGTTTTCCTTTTCATCTGTAACAAAGTGGTCGATAATTATCTTAATGTTTCAATGTCAAAACACAAAAACATAAATCATAAACGACGTTCTAAGTAAACAAAATATCAACGTATTCTGGTTAATATATATTTTTTATAAGCAAAAAGCTGTCATTACCAATTAAACTTGACCTATTTTCGGTCCAGAATAGTGTCAATTTTTTTGTTGCTTTTGATTTTCAGTTTTGACGGTCTGTTCTTTCTTGTAAAATAATGGATAAAGAATATTTTTGTTTTAGATAAGTGGGTCATGTTACTGAGGCTAAGATTGATAGCTACAATCAGTATAAAGAGAAAGTTGTTGTAAAACAGACGGGAGAAATGATCTATGGTGGGATGATAATCTGAGTTTTTTTGGGGGAACTTTACTTTCTTTCTTTTGTACGTCATGACAAGCGTAGGTAGACAAGGAGGCCATGGATTGTGTTGATGAACACTGACCCTCCTATTAATAAACACAGAATAAAGTTATTCCAAGTTTAAACCTTTGAAAATGTATGGTTATTCCTTTGTTATTCCTGGTGTAATTTTATTCCGTGTTTATTAATAAGAGGGTGAAAGTTTATCTATTTACGTATTTCGTCCACCAGTGGCTGGACAGACAGTTTGTACAGTGTGGAAAAGAAATACGAGCTCTATGTCTAGTTCCATCTCTTTCCCACACTGAATTAAGATTAAAGTAATAGGTACTGCTATAAAAGGTGGTGATACAGTCCTTGAACTAATTTAGACATTAGATCGAATGAGAAACGTATCAACCTTAACTCTGTATTCTTGTTTTATTCCAGTCAACTTTGGCGCAATGGCGGGTGGCTTTCTGGGTATGCTTTGCAGTGTTGGTAGGCACAAACATTATCTACTGCATCTGGGCTGACGGCAAGCAGCAATGGTGGGACGACGTCCGTCAATTTGGCTACCCCGAAGGTTGGAAACACGGCCCTCTGACCAGAGACACGGTTGAACAACCAGAATCAGTCAGACTCTCAGACCACAAAACAGGGTCATCATGATTTTACGAGTAAATAACATAATGCAACCACCAGTGCAACTAGTCAGTGAAGAATAAACATAATGTAGTACAATAACAGTGCCTTATACTCTAAGTTCATATGGACATAATAATAGATTTAGAAAAGTTATAATCGATTTTGTTCTTATAATAAATCACTTTTTTTATGAATTATATTTTGAATTCTATTTTCCAATTTTCATTCATAAACAATGTTGGGCCACAAAAGGGATGAATGAAAGGAATTAGCATGTGGCTGAGATGAGAATGCTAAGGGGGGATGTGTGGTGTAACGCGAATGGATACAATAATCTATATCTATATATACATATAATAAAACAGTAAAAAAACTATGTCTGTACATTGAATATATTAAAAAAATAATTTTTGAGGGGGGTTTGGAAACAGTAATAGAGCACAAATCCAAAAAAAAAATTCTGTCTGTTTGTCTGTATGTCTGTTTGTTTGTACACGCTAATCTTCGGAACTACTCGACGGATTTAAATGTTTTTTTTTTTGTTGTATAGGTATTAAATCTGGGCAACATATAAGCTATAATTTATCTTGGAAACTTGAACATCTGATGCAGCACCGCAACAGACCAGCTAAGCCGTGCGGAACGTGATGCGCGACTGTCCGCTGATCGTGAACGTCACGCATTGTCTCGCGAGTCGGAGACGTTCACGGATAGAGAATTGCGCATTTTTTAAAAGTTATTTGCAATATTATTGTTAATTCAGTGTACCCTTGGTATCCGCTGCAGAATAACGGGAAGAAAAGGTATTTGTTGTGTAGGTATTAAGTCTGGGCAACATATAGGCTATAATTTATTTTGGAAATTGGAACACCTGATGCAGAACCGCAACAGAACAGCTAAAGTATAAGAGATACAAAAATGGTACCATAGCAAAAATTGTTCCACGTGATGAGCATTTTCTGCTAAGAGAATAAATTTGAAGATCTGGAACACCTGAAGTGGAACTACAAGAGCCCAGCTACACTATAACATATATAGGAATGACGTCTTAGCAAGAGTTGTTCAGCCTGATGAGCACTCTCTGTTGTCGTATAAAATTTGAAGATCTGGAACAGCTGATGTGGAACTCCAAGAGCCCAGCTACACTGTAACATATATAGGAATGACGTCTTAGCAAGAGTTATTCAGCCTGATGAGCACTCTCTGTTGTCGTATAAAATTTGAAGATCTGGAACAGCTGATGTGGAACTCCAAGAGCCCAGCTACACTATAACATATATAGGAATGACGTCTTAGCAAGAGTTGTTCAGCCAGGTGAGCACTATCTGTTGACGTATAAAAATTGAAGATCTGGCACACGCGTTGTGGAATTCCAAGCGCCCAGCTACACTATAACATATAATAAGAGGAATGAAGTCTTAGCAAGAGTTGTTCAGCCTGATGATCACTCTCTGTTGACGTATAAAAATTGAAGATCTGGAACACCTGATATGGAAATCAAAGATATCACTAATTTCACTGTATAATTATAAAATAACATAAGCTGGGAGTACCTCCACGTGGTGAAGGCGGTAACAGTTTAGGACTGATTTTCGATGAATCATTGAAAATTTGACTCTACTGGCCAAAACTCCCATTTATTATTTTATTTTATCAAATTATTAAGCCTTCGGGCTTATGTTATTTGAGTGTTTAATTTCCTTTTTCATTTATTTTCGTGACACGGTAGCCTACCCGGTAACGCAGGGGACCAGTCACTTAGATTTTAATTGATCAGGTATCTTCAGAATTAAACTATAACTATGCCTAGAAAGAGGTCAAATCTTTCCCAACGTTCCAAAGGAGCTAAAAGATTGAGGATCATAAGATCCCAAGAATCTACCGAAGAGCGTCAGGAGAGACTTGATGCTGTTCGAGAACATCAGGCAGCAACTCGCTCCGTAGAAACCTCTTCGGATCGCGAAGCACACCTGCGTTCTCAGCGTATTTACGCATTTACATCCAGGTCTCTAGAGACCAGTGAAGAAAATGATGCGCGAATGACCGCTGATCGTGAACGTCATGCATTGTCTCGCGAGTCGCAGACGTTCACGGATAGAGAATTGCGCATGAGTTCTCAGCGTATCTACGCATCTGCTTCTGGGTCTCTAGAGACAAGTGCGGAACGTGATGCGCGACTGTCCGCTGATCGTGAACGTCACGCATTGTCTCGCGAGTCGGAGACGTTCACGGATAGAGAATTGCGCATTTTTTAAAAGTTATTTGCAATATTATTGTTAATTCAGTGTACCCTTGGTATCCGCTGCAGAATAACGGGAAGAAAAGGTATTTGTTGTGTAGGTATTAAGTCTGGGCAACATATAGGCTATAATTTATTTTGGAAATTGGAACACCTGATGCAGAACCGCAACAGAACAGCTAAAGTATAAGAGATATAAAAATGGTGTCATAGCAAAAATTATTCCACGTGAAGAGCATTTTCTGCTGTGAGAATAAATTTGGAGATCTGGAACCCTGTTGTGGAACTCCAAAGCCCAGCGACACTATAACATATTAAGGAATGACGTTTTAGCAAAAGTTGTT